>JAPQRN010000022.1:3632395-3647263 GCA_037367275.1 Coranthus polyacanthus
TGTGTGTGTGTGTGTGTGTGTGTGTGTGTGTGTGTGTGTGTGTGTGTGTGTGTGTGTGTGTGTGTGTGTGTGTTTTTGTGTGTGTGTGTGTGTGTGTGTGTGTGTGTGTGTGTGTGTGTGTGTGTGTGTGTGTGTGTGTGTGTGTACTCCAAAGACAGGGTTAGGGAGTATGAAAACACAAGAGAGTGTGTGAAGAGGATAATGTATGTTTCTCCTCACATGTGTGCATGTATATGTATATGTAAATGAGTTGTAAGCAGTAGAGAGGAAGCATCTGTTTTAAGACAGTATGTATGTATGTATGTGTGTGTGTCTGTGTATGTGCGCATCACTGAAAGAGCTGCAGGTCTGTGACAAAAAGCAAAAGATTAGGAGGGAGCAGGGAGGATTTAAGAGT
The DNA here is from genome assembly GCA_037367275.1 of Coranthus polyacanthus. Classification (NCBI taxonomy): domain Eukaryota; kingdom Metazoa; phylum Chordata; class Actinopteri; order Kurtiformes; family Apogonidae; genus Coranthus; species Coranthus polyacanthus. The sequence continues at coordinate 3,632,793 of JAPQRN010000022.1, forward strand.
TCCCATTACGCCTTAAATTTGCTCATCTCATCACCAGAAGAACTAGAAAAATGGGTCCGCTGCACCGAAATTCTGCTCATTACAAACAAGCAAAACCCATCTGTCTGTCAGGCAGTAACTACCAGCAGTTATTTGTTTCCCAAATCGTGATGTCTATTTTCAAACATGTATCCTGAATGCTTGCTTTTTTAGCAACATCTTGATATACACTCAGCAGTGAGATACTTCCCCGACTGAGAGCTGTCCAGTACTGTCCAGCCTTTCACCGAGGCACTCGACTGCTGGCTGATGACAGAGAGGAGAGTGTTTCTCGTTCACCTCAGCCATCCAGCAGAGAGCAGGCTGCATGTACAGAGTCCTAATGGCTGCAAACATCAAAGCTCATGACTGTCGAATAAATCGTTCCTCCGCACTCTAGTCTTATCTGGTTATCAGGAGCTGACCGGAGCACCGACAAGAGGGATTACTGACTACTAAAACCTTCTGATCATTCAATAGGAGCAACAGATAATCAGCAATTATGAGGGAGTAACAGAACAGCAGATAAAAGATCAGGCTTTGTGATTTTGTGTGCCATTTACTGACAGAGCATGCATACCTATAGAAACATACATGCTACCATTCTGCTCTGTCTTGTACTCACTTTCATCACGTCACAAACAATGTCATCAACAGCACAAGCGTCGCTATGGCAACACAACTATACTCTCTTTATAGCCTCATTTCCCACAATAAGACAAGGTGAAAATCTCTGTGTGACAGTGAAGGTTGTCATTGTGTGTTTGCTGTGTGTGTGTGTGTGTGCTCCTTCACAATGGCCTGAATTTCACAGAGGTTCTAGCAGCTCTCTGGCCCCCCGGAGGCACGCACAACACAAACTCTGACACTGACAGCATCTCTGCACAAAAACAGAAGTGAAGTCACCTCCGCACAAGCACTCACTTGTACTTGACCAAGACCTTGAGGCAAAGAAACGCTCCACATATAATCACTGCGTTAGCTTTTTACAACAATGAAAGTGATACTAGCGCAATGTGCCAGATACAAAGGACTCTTCTGTAGAGCCATTTTGTAATAGAGAAGTGCAGTTGGTATAGGTTAAAACAGCAAGCAAGAAGAAAATAAATCTTAATTTTTCTCTCTGACAACACTAATGCTAGATGCACAAAGGGATTACATAGATTTTGCAGCTGCAAAACCAGTGCAAATGAGACAAAAAAATTTAGTGTATAAGTCACAAAGCGCCCACAAAGGGTGGAATTCACCACAAACTGTGCAACTAAGCAAACAGCATCATGGTGGACGTGTGCTGTTTGCATAGAAGTAAATTCATATGTTTGGCACCAAATCAGCAAACCTCTCTCTATCTCTTTCTCCAAATCTTCGAGTCTGGGGCTTATCTCTGAGGTTCAACAACTTAAAAATAAAAAACACTGACTGAAACAGCTGCAGAACACAAAACATTAATGACCAATCTGGTGTTCATATAGTTACCGCTGCTGCGCCACGCATAAGTGTACACAGCCTCTTGTTCTTGACACACAGCCAACTTTGAGCACCAAACAGAACAGCAGTGCTAATCTGTTTCTGTAAAATCCCAGATACATTCAGTGACAAGTCAAAAACCAAACTGAAAGACTAAATATGAATAAAAATGTCAAAACTATATTATCTCTGAATGGTACAGCAAGCATCTTTTGAATAAAAATTACAGAGGGAGTATAAGTTCAGATGCCACACGTCATATGTTTATTCTACAACAATTTTTACATTGAAAATGAAAATGACCTCCCCACTATACAACATAACAATATCTGTTTAAATAGTCACCGTATGATTTTTTTCATATGGTTCCACCCTACTGTGCAGTTACTAGTTTTGACTAGACTAAACATCTCTTTTCAAAATGACCTGTCTGTCAAACTATGACATATCAAAGTTATGAATGCAATACTCAGTGCTGGAAAGTAACTAGGTGCATTTACAAATTTGAGGTAGTTGTACGTTCCTTGAGTATTTCCATTTTCTGATTTAAGAGGAAAATATTGTGTTTTTTATTCCACTGCATTTGTCCCGTCTGCCTTAGCTACTTACTTTACACAATAGAAAATACAGCAGCCTTTGAAAGGCTGAAGGTCAAGGTCACAGTAGATAATCTTCTAAAAATAACTATATGTCAAGATTTCGTACACAGATTTCTTTCAAACTCTCTTTGGACTCTTGTCTTCTAGAAGACAATAGACCATATTCACACTGTGGCCTTGTCCTCTGATGTCACGCTCAGGATGGGAAGCTCACTATATTTCTAGCAAAAGGATAATGTCATACTGCTATGTTCAAGTCGTATAAACATGGAATCGACACATTTCTATCATTTCATTGCTAGCAATACACTGAGCTTCTCACCCTGACTGTGATATTAGAGGAAAATGGCCGCTGTGTGAGTACAACCTACGGTCTCCCTGCTGGGGTTGGAGCGTTATGGGGAATGTAGTTGCCTTGGCAGAGGTGTGTGCTCTCTGAGTGCTTTCCAGTGAAAGATTAAACCAGTGTTGTCCATCCTTTTTGGCTTCTGGCGTCACATTTCAGGTATCAGTGATTTGCTAACAGTTCTACCTGTTAGTTCCTTCTAAAGTTCTAACATGGTTTCATTTCAGTTAACTGTTTAAATTATCCAATATATCAGCCAAAATCAAAGATTATAAATAAAGTAAAAAAACTGAAAACAGATGTGAACCAGAAGTTTGTTCTTTCTTCTCTCTATTGCCATTAATCATGTGATGAGGGTGTCCCTGTCCATAACACTGGATATAAAGTAGTTGAAACCAGCTCCACCTCCAGCAGCTTCAACAGTAACATGCTCCGACAACACTGACACTTCACTATTAACAATCTAATGACATCTAATATTCTGAAATACTGTAAATACTTGCTGCTAATACTAATGTATCACCATTGGATATGATATGATTTTTAATGTAAGACTTTAACTTGAAATGGAGTGGTTTATAAGGTCTGTATTGTACTTTTACTTAAGTAAAGTATCTGAATACCTCTTCCACCACTACACAGTGTACTGCACAGGTGTCTCCTCTGAGGACTCCTGAACTCAAAACAAATGCGACAAAATGAGGTGAATGAGTAGAAAACGTTACGTTACGTGCACTCTGCTGCATCTGGAGACTGGTTGTAGCGCACAAAGCTGGGAAATTGTTGTGTGAGAGAGAAGAAGCAAAGTGTATGTTTTCATGTATAGTTGGCACAAACTATGTGAGTGTCCGCTGATTGTGTGTGTACTGTAATTAAGTCTATGTCTTACTGTCTCTATGGGTTCAGACGTAGTGTTTATGTGTGTGTGCATGTTACAGGAACAGAGAGGCTCTCTGAATGGTTCTGAGCTTCATTCGTGGGATTGTGTGTGAAAAAAACACCCCAGATAATAAAACGCAGCTTGTTGTGTGTGTGGCTATTATTAAACCATTCTCTCTCACAGTTTCACTCAGCTACACACAAAGGTGTGACATCACCAGGGATACACAGAGTTTCTGCAACAAGAGACCAAATAGACTATGACGATCGTCTCTCTCTCCCTTCCTGTGTAAAATACCCTCCCCTTCTTAGTTGCCCATGTCTCTACTGCCTTCCAATTTACCTTACCTGTTTCTCCTATTATTTGCACAACTTAACTTAAGAGCTTTTAATTTCATCATTTCAAATTATCCAGTTAAGAAAATGGATACTTTTCAGTACCCACATTTTGAAAATGTTTTATGTGGAATTCCCCATCGCTGTTATTCTGCTTCACTCATATTTTTCCCCCTCTCTCTCACCTCCTTCTCCCTCACATTTCTGCTCTCTGTATGTAAATGATAGTGAACCAACAGTAACCCTGGGAGCTGAAAATAGAAATCCGAATGTTTCCCGTCTGTTTTAGAGAGCAGAGCATACAGAAACACGAATCTCATTATCACATCATTGCTTAGAAGCAGAGAAAAAAGACATGCTAATATCATACTCACAGTAAACATAAGCTGGCATCCTCCCAGTATGTAATCCAGAAAGGTGTAGTCCCTTGTTATCTGTAGAGAGGGCGAGTGACAGGGCAAAGTAAGAAAAGAGAATAACCGGCAAAAGAAAAGTACTGATACTGCAAACTGCAAAAACAATTAACTTAACAGTCCTTTATAAAATGAAACCTACTGTAAAAAGTGAAGAACTTCAATTTGTGTCAAAAGTGGGAAAGTGGTCCATGTTTTCAATGTACCACCTATAGAGTACCAATTATTATCTTGTTGAACACGATTTCCACTCCAATTACAATGAATATTTAGCATGGGTTTTACTGTCATTAGTCTAATCCCTGCTGGCAGCCAACAAATATAATTACTGTATTAGCAGTTTTGTGCATGCGATGCATGTGTGAGTGTGAATGTGTGTTTGTGTCTGTACAAAGGCTCGTTCATGATTGTGTGCATGGAAAAAGGAAGAAGGAAAAGAATCAATTATGAAAGCTTGTCATTATACGCACACAGCTTTAACGCCATTCCAGTGCTCATCTGAAGACTGGGTGGTTTAATGTGTACTTTATGGGTCTTAAAGCTGCCACTGCTAATTAGATATTCAGAGGGCGTTACGTACCAACGGCCAGTCAGAACGCCGTCAGATGATCAAAACCACAATGGTTTAATCAGATGTTTCACTGACGGAAAGACGGGTCATTATGACATGTCGAGAAGTAAGAAGAAACTAAATTCTTCATGTGAGACTAAGTGAGCTATTTTTACATCCCTAACTCAGAATTTAAATGGATACGTCTTTTACTGTGGTAGCAACTTAGATGGGAATGTACATGGAATTCTCAAGCTCCTTATATCAGCCTTTGACTGTTTTATAAGCTTTGATTTACTTGAGTGTTTTGCCCGTACACTGAAATAATCTACTGAGGATTGAGGCTTTCATCAACATAAAACAAACCCCACGTCCAGAAAAGCTGGGACACTTTCTAAAATGCAATAAAAACTAAAATGTGCGATTTATTCATTTGTTTGAACATTTATTTAACGAACAAAGGATTTTCAGTGTTTTCACTGACCGGCTTAATTGTATTTTGTAAATATAAACATCGCTTTTCCTTTTTATTACACTTTTTAATCACTTGGGAACTGAGGACAGTAGCTGTCCCACTTTCACAAGTGGAATTTTTGCACATTCTTGTACTAACTTTTCTGGACACGGGGTTTGTAAAGTCAAATGCACCACAAATCATAAACTATGATATCAGTCGATGAAAAAAAGGATGAACTGTTGAACTGTTTTTGTCATTTAGATTTTTTATTTATTTTTTTTCTTTTTAAGTCTTATCTAAGTTCCTAAAGCAGCTTGCACTGACTAATCTTTTTCTTCATTCATATCTGATAATAGTCAGGTTCCATCCAAATGGATTGCAAATTGTAACCGAATTTCCAGAAAATCTGTAAAAAAAAAAAAAGCTGTGTTTCCATCCACTACTGTGGAAGCTAAACGTAGGAATGAATATTGTAATTTGAGCAGGTGAACAGAAACCTAACTCCAGATGATTTGATCCAGTACAATATGTACAAAACAGAATTGATGTCACATTTTGAGCCACGTCTGAGTCAGAATGTTTTACATGACATACTGTATGTTACAGCTATTATTGTAATACTTTAACTTCTACTGATCTTATTTCATAACCTCCCCCAATAAGCTCAATATTCTATCTGGGGGGGTAATGTTGACTGACTTACTATTTGGGAAACATTCTTTGCATGCAGTGTGCCAGATTATTTAGCAGCAGGTACAGTAGGAATGCTGTAAACCAATCATCCTAGGATTAGCATTAGTAAAAATGGATGCTGCTGAAAATTCATCTTTCCATCTACAGTATGTATCTAACTGTGAATCCACCCTCACCTTACATGACTTGAGAATAATAATTCCAGAGTTTTTATAATTTTTCTTCTTCTTCTGTTTCTTGGGGTTGATGCAGTCAAACTCCACCTGCAGGAAAGCAGTCGAATAGAAATGAACAATGCAAACAGTCATCATTAGAGGAGAGAGAAAATGAGGCAAAAGAAGCAGAGCAGAGGGAATAAACAGAGGAGCAGACGAGACAAGACTCCGACAGGAACTTCAACGTGACAGTCATACCTGGAAATCCATTCTAAACCTAGTATATACAGGATGGAGTAGCACCCAAGCCATTTTGGCCACCACCTAAGCCAAATTACAGTAGTAATCAATGTAGTAAATCAATCTAAATCAATGAACATCAGTACAAACAAAATGACTTTTTCCAGATCTAATGGTTGTTGGTCCCCAGTGGAGTAACAGTGAAACACAACCACAGCACCTAAGCCCAACATTCAGGGAAAACCCTGCAAGATAACGTCAATAATCAGTTCTAACATGTAACATTAGTTAGGTAGCAACGCACCGTCACCAACTAACAGCTCTTAACTCTTTTTTTTAATGACATTTTCATCTTGTTATGTCTTTTAACGTCGTTTTCGTCTCGTTACATTGCATTTAACGCCGGTGAGGTCAACATTTACAAAATGTATTTTTCTGCCTGTTGGTGACCCAATAAAAGCAGCTCCATGACCCGTTTTCTGTCTCAACAGTAAGTTTGTGAAAAGCAGACATTTAAAACCAGTTTCAAATATTTAAATGACCAGCTCAAATTACAAACGCCCCCCTTAAGGAAACCCACATTTCTCTCACTATATTTCTGTAGTGTATATAATAGTTCCATGCATTCAGTTCCATGTGCATAAAAATCATGGCAATGCTGTTACTGCAATGAATTATTCTTATGCAATGTATGTGAACAAAAAAGAAGCTGTAGAACTGTGTGAAGTAATGAACGTTCAGGCGTGTTTGATCAAAATACACAAACACAGAGACTCATGCCTTAAGTCAGTCGGTGATTCATGACAGGTAGCTCTAAACGCCTTGTCGAGTTACTAAGGCTCAGCTAAAGGCTGTTTTACATCTCAATAGCACCTCCCATTTTCTTATCCTTCTTTTCACACACTCTCCATCCCCCCTCTCTCCATCCTGCCACTGCCTTTTTTTTTTTTTTTTTTTTGCCTGTTATCCCCCCCCACAGCATTACCACACATGAAGAGACTCAGTGGGAGAACGAGGCGTCAGGCTGCTTTGGCACACATGCGGTTTTACAAATATACACGCTCACAATTGCTCATATGCAGATGCACACACAAACACACAGAGAGATACTAATGAATGAACGGTGTTCTGATCATCTTTAACGGACCACAAATGCAAAAGAATAAAGAAAAGAATACATCTCAAGAGTATTTATTCATTAGCAGCTCAGACTGACGACCCTACCCATTCTCAGTGGCTATAATGTGTAAAAAAATGTTTTTTTAAATCCAGCAATACTGGATGAAATGATTATTCCAGGTTTATTGTACAAACATTGAAGTGAATGCATTTAAACTGAAAATTAATCAGTATGGAGCAGAGCTGTGGCCAAGGAACTTTTAAAACATGAAGTTAATAGATAAAATAAAACGGCATCATTCTCAGTTATTTTGTGCCAAATCTGTTTAAATTTAGGAAGAAAAAAATCATTTAATGTTTTAAAAAGAAAACCCTCTCTTCCTAAAGGATTCAAATGGGTTTAGCATCGAAGCTGAATGATTTATATTTACGGTTTATATTTAGGTGACCTTTGCACTCTCTATTCACCTGACACGCTGACTCCGCCCTAAGGCCCTGTTAAGGCCCCGCTTTGCTCTCTGCTTTTTGGAATATACAAACCAGCATCTAGTATGTGAATGTTTAGCATGCTACTGTCTTAAAGGGTCAGTTTGGACGGTTGTATGAGGTATCCATCCATTGTCAGTGTATTAGCTGCAGTAGATGGCGGTTGGCACACACGCGTTTTACAGAATCAGACACAATGCTGACACAAAAGCTCAAAAGTACAAAAGCAATGTACAAAAAAGGCCCACCTAAAAAAAAAAAAAAAATCAATATTAGTTTGAGTGTATGGTATATTTAGAATATTTTCAGTGATAGGGAAATGAAACCATTATTTAGTTCTTTTCAAAACTACCATATTCCTGTGATAAAAACAGTCATTTTACTTCACAGAACACAGGAGTTACTGCTCTACCGCTGCCTTGATTGGTACATTTGCTTCATTAAGTTGGTTTAAAACACGACATGACACAAACAAACTAACTGCACTAGAAAAGACCAGCAACTCCTGTGTTCTGCAATGTAAAATTACTGTTTTTGTCAAGTTAGTCTGGTTGCTTTGAAGAGACAATATAACAGCTTCTGTTCCACATCAGAAAGGGCTTCCTGAGGGCAAGGTAAAGCAGAGAAGGTGGGCCTTTTTTTAAGTGGCTAACATATATTTTTACTATTGCCCCCATCAGCAACTTCTCCAAAATGCGGTCATGCTTACCTCCCTCTACTGCAATAACACACTAACTATGATAAATACCTCATTCAGCCACACTTTAAAAAATCAGAACTAAGCCATTAAATAAATGAGACATCTCAGTTCAGTTTCTCAGTTATTGTGTTCATTTCTAAACCAAAACATCCAGCTCTAAATCAAGCTACTCAAACACGTACAGGTCAAATTAAACAACTGACCAACACTCACTCAGACGGTAAATGTGCATCATGTTTTACCTCCACTGAGTTCTGGGCTTCACTCATCTTGGCAACTGTGGTTTGAAACTCTCCAATGAAGTCGTGTCCGCCATCGTTATCATAGTCATAACACAGGACCTGCCATTGTGCAGAGAACATCACATTTTTTCCCTTGCAGTGGTTGGCTTGTTTAGCTTCCTTTTAAAAAACATGGTGTTTTTCTGTGTCTTTTACCAATCTTAAGCTGCATCTAATATAATAAGCAAATTCATTTAACATGTGCATTTTCAGTCACTGAATTGGTTTCAAGGTTCATTACAGATGTTTTTTAAATTGCTTTGGTGCTTCAACAACACAGGACCTGATTATAGAACATGATAAAATGACTTTGATGTAATGCTAATCGGTGCATAAATGCACACCCTCCTGTCTCTCCTCATGTTGTGAATTTGCATTGTGACATTTAATAAAGTCAAAAGTTGGATCAAACTGTAACCACTGACCTTTATGTTTCTGTCCACATCTCCATTGCAGAGAGAGATGAGAGGCACAGTGAAGGATTTCCATGACGGGTCTAAAGTGTTCTTTATGACCTTAAGTCACACACACAGAAATAGTAATCACTAAAATATACAGTACCAAATACATGATGCAGTCGGAGCCACAGTAGAAAATTACCTAAACATGTCTGTAAGTCATATTATGCGCTTACTGTGAAAGTGCATCACTGTTTAAGTTTAAGTTGACAATGATAGCTCATAGTCAACAGTAATGACAGTTATCCGAAAGTACCGTGGTTTTAGTGCATGACTCACCTCTGTCCGGTGCACCAGCATCCACTTGCCATCTTCTCCCTGTTTGTGAAACTCCAGGTAGGGGTCTGACTTCCCAAAAAAGTCCTGCAGAGAAACAGCAACAGAGACAGTCTGTGGTTGTTTTCTCCTCTCCTGAGCTGAAGTGCAACACATGTAGTGTTTGATGCAGAAAAGATGGGCTATTTCAGCTAGAATGAGTTTTGGCATTTGGAATGAGTCTCAGTGTTGCACTGGGAATAATTAATTAGCATGTATTTATTAAATGATACTGTGAAATCCTGCAGTTACTGTGCTTTGTACGTAACCTGGTGGTTTAACCAGAGGCTGCACAGCAGGTACACATCAGCGTGGAATTAAATCACAACTCAAACTGTGTTTCTGACCTGCTGTCATTCTGCTGTCTTCACTATAAACCTGAGTTACTCCATAGGACTTTGAATGAAAATAAAATGTGACAAAAACAAATCCTACATGGATTTCATTTCCAGCTAACTGTGCACCTGATAGCCCATTAGTTGGCGGACAAAGGTGAAAAGTGTGAAAACATTTACTGCAAATACTGTCTGTGTGGGCTAGGCTTGTATGTGTGTTTGTGTGTATATTTGCATTTCCATCCTGAGTGTGTGTGGGTCTAAATGCCTACCTTCTTATCCAGTTTACGCCCACTCAGGGTTAAAGTGATGATTCTGTTGTCAGACAGCTCCTGAGCTGTTATCTAAAATAACATTACAGCACAACATTAGCAGCAACAAAAATACTGGCACCTGTTAACATTACCACTGACATTAGCTGGAGCATCAACATTAGCAACAGCAAAAGCAGCAACCTCAATAACATCTTCATCATCACTGTCATCATCATTTTCGTAAACAACACAGCGCGTAGCCACATAGCCAACACCTGCAATCTCAGTTGATATAGTACACGGTGTGTATGTCAGGATTAGGGTCGGGTATCATGTGGGTTCTTTCTAATACTGGTGCTAAAACGATGCCAAGATGACAAGATGACCTGTAGATGAAAAAGTCCCCTGGCAAGTCATGTTTTTTCCTGGCCAAAATGTATGTATGTTAGCTATGAATTGACTGTTTTGTAGTGTGTACTGATATCAATTTGATGTTTTTATAGAGAATTTTTAAAAACTGTGTACTTAGAAACTAATGGGATATTGTTCAATTTTAGCATCTAATTATTAAACATGCTGTAGTGAAAGAACAACAAAAGACGTAGGCCTATGTACTTAAACAAAGGAAAATAAGTTACAAACTTTCCTGCTTTAAACAACCTTCAGGGGCACTTGAGAACACATTTCAGAGTTTTTAAAGTGCACCTGAATGCACCATGTCTCATGTCCCTGACGCTGTGCCGCACGCAAGTGAATTACTCCAAACACAGAAGACATTCTCAACATAGTTTTATATTACAAGACTTCCAGTGTGGTGGATTAAAATATTACATGTTAAATCCATACCTTGCTTAAAAAGGCTATATACACACAAATAGGCTAAACACAAAACTCTTAACACATAACAAATTAAACTCAACGTCTCTGCTATCAGGTGTTTCCCATGTATTGTTTCCCACATTTGATGCTTGACGCTTGATCAAGCTTGATCCATGTATTGTTTCCCACTGAAATGATGCACTGATATCTGCGTTCCATTCGTTCCAGTAGAGGAACATCTTGACACTGGGTTTCGGTACCTAACCCTAATCAGTATAAGAGCGCTAAAAATAGAGTTAGGAGACTTAAACAAATACTTATTCTCACCGTAATGGACCCTTTGCCAGCTGGCTTTCCGTTGGCTAGGATCAACGGTCTGTGAAGTTTCTTATTGGACACAATCTAGACGACATAAAAGAGAAACAGACAGAGCAAGAATTATTTAAGAGATCAGAATCAAGCACAAAAAACCAAGGGATAGAAAGAACTGAACTCCAGTAACTCATTTATCTCCAACTGCGTCGTTGAATTTTTCATCCTATTTAACAAAGAACAACTTTGGAGTGAAAAGGAGAAATCATGCCGTACCACTCCCAATGTACAAATGAACTCTCCCAGGAAGTCGTGTTCGTAGAGCTGCGTGGCACACTTGTCTTCATCGAACATGGCAAAGCGGAGCTTCTGGATCTCCTCAAAGTGATAGTCCACCTGGAACTTCACTCCAAACACCGGGTTCAAGTTGTTCACAGCTGTTTCAGTGCGGCCGAGCTAAAAACAGGAAACGGGGAGAGACAGACTTTTAAAACTCATTTAATTATTATTAATTATGATTGATTACCCAGTCAAACACCATCTTACAGAGAAGTTCAATGGGAGCCTTTTTTAAATTTGTATTATTTTTATTGTTTCTTCTGGCACTTGCCAGGCTGACATTGCAAATAAGAAAGAATGTTTTTACTGTCCTGCCTGGTTAAATAAAGGTTCAAATAAAATAAAAAACTGCCAGTGACTGCAAATGAAAATCAGCTATTAAACTAAATGTGGCACAAATATATCACAGCATGTTTATAATATTATACTGGTTAGGTCTTAAACTGAAATTGAAAGTATAATTGAAATTGAATGAAACAGGTTTACATGAAGAATAGGAGCTGGGTCTCCTTATACAAAATAACAATACGGTTATAGCTGGATTAAAAAGTACTTGCTGGACTCTACTTCTTCACCATCTCTTGAATAAAAAATCTCTCGTAGCTGCTAACTGTTCCACTTTCTCTCTGAGCTAAATGCTAACTTGTCTGCTGTTGTTGCGGAGTATGTAGCGTACAGTTAGAGCCATTTAGCTAAAAACAGATTTGAAAAATAAAAATATGAAAAATGTATTTGCCACAAAAGCATAACAGGTACAAAAGGAAAGAGAGACAGGAGACAGGTGATCAAATGCCTTCATTTCAGTACCATAAGCAGAGGTGGCAAGTACTACAGTATTGTAGTACAAGTACAGATACATGTGTAAAAAAAAAAAGATTCAGATAAAAGTAGAACTAATGATTGATCTCCTTTATTCAAGTGTAAAAGTACAGGCTCTGAAAAGTAGCCCTTTTTGTTACATCATTTATAGTATTTTCATCATGTTACATTGTTTTCATTGTTTTTGTCTTGTTGTGTTTGTCATGTGTGATACGCACCGATGGATACAAGGATTGTTTTTTCGTTGTTTTTGTTCCATACATTTAGGTTCAACATCAGTGTTGATATCACGGCGCACAGTGATACAAAACAAAAATAATCGATTATTCCCCTCGAATGAATTAAAACAGAAGAAACTAATGTTTTGAAAAAGGAGAAGAAAGTACAGATATTTGTGGTAAAATGTAATGAGTAAAAGTAAAACGTTGTCAGAAAAATGTATACACGTACCAGAACACTCTGCTTAAGTACAGTGACAAAATATTTGTCCTTAAATAAACCTCTGACCATAAATGACCCGTTTCTGCCACAGAATCATCTGATTCACAGACTCAGTATGAAAAAGGTTATTGATTATTGCTCTACTGTTTTCCCCAGGTGAGTCCAGCTTCGAGTGGAGTTTTCATTAACCCAAAAAATAGACCGGACAACACACAGACAGATCAGTGTCTGTGGGAGGGTGTGAGAGCACGGCGAGAGTCATGTTATTTGCTCTAAGTCCTCTAAACCAGGTGGTTGGATGACTAATACTCTGTGGCCGTGCTACTCTCCAGTCTGACTCACCCCCTGCACATTGCATAGTGTGTTTATCTGCCATTAGACCAGGGCTGTATGCTTCTAGCCTGTCACCTCTCCTGAATCAGAAGGAATATTAAAGCCATTTCTGAATGGTCATCGGTCGGATACTGTTACAGATGGTGACTATGAAATGTCTGCACTCAGGAAGTGAATTACATCTATCTGCCCATTCAGAGGCACCAAACAAAACACTTCACATTGTTTGGTTTCATGTTTTATTTTGAAATGTGATGCTGTGTTGTTTTGTTATTTGGAGACAGGGCTGTGTGATATGATGACAGATATTATGTAATGAAAACATCTATCGTTTCATATTACGCTGCGGTGTTTATTTCTTTGTGTCGCAAATTAAATGCTTTATTGCAATATTTTTCATCATTTGGACGATGAATTCACCCCAAACAAACAAGGTGGAGAGTGAATATAAAGCAAAACAGTGCAATTCTGAACAGGAGGAGGACTCCAACCAGCTGAGATAAAACAAGGAGCTCGTGCCTAAATGAGGGGTTAAATCTGTCACATGGATGCTGTGTGGTTTTGGGTCTGAAAAGTCTGAAATATCCAAACCCCACAACAGACTCAAACACCACTAACCTCTACCTACACAGGAATCATGTCAAACAGGCTGGAGGGAGTTACATTTGAGGCCTATATTATCATTCAATTATATAAGTGTTTTTTTCTGCTGATAGTCAAATTTAATATTATAATATTAATATGATATTTAACATAACTGACACGTTTCACCTTAGTTTTGATGTCGGGACTACAGGACCAGGTGATATGGCCAAAAGTGTTACTGTGATGAAAATGTTGATATGAGTCGATATCGATAATTGGAACAATAATAACTGAGTCAAAGTTAAATAAACCAGATGGTTATTTGCTGTTTTAAACTATTCTTTAGGGTCAGGATCATAACAAACACTTGCCAAGCACTGGAACATTTCACAAATCTACCGGTAGGAAACTCAAAGGAATTATAAAGATGAAATGTATGTCGACATAGAAATATGCATAAAATTAAGAAAATCAACAAAATATTGCAATATTTTGTGTTTTAGCTCAGAATGTAAACAAAAAGATCCCAAAAAAACAAAATAAAAAGGTGTACTGTGATAATTATCATTACTGATTTGTCACCTTACTGGACTAAATGTTAATATATCACAGGCATGAAAAAACTAAAAGCAATCTGGTGAGCTGTCTCTCTCTCTCGATGGTGAATGACACTCATGCGACTGCTTGAACTCTGCACTTTTCTACTTCAATTAATGATGAAA
>JAPQRN010000022.1:3656567-3668043 GCA_037367275.1 Coranthus polyacanthus
ACACACACACACACACACACACACACACACACTGAATGTGAAGTCTCAGTTATACAGGATGACCCTGTTGTAGGTCATCGTTCATTAAATATCAAGACAATATCCAGTAATAAACGCTACGAAGAACACATAAACACAGGCGTGTCTGCACTTGTTGTGAAACAAATGATATACAGTAATGTTTTACATCATATGTACAATAATTCCCCAGAGGCTTTAAGGAGAAATCCACAGCACAAAACCCTGAGTCCATAAAGGTGGTTTTGTTCTCAGAGAGGCATGCTAAAAGGATGCTGTCTGTTGCTAAGATACTAATGTGTCATAACCAGCATGCTCCTCCCAATCTGCTCCTGTGATGTCAAATGGTAGCGCTGATGTACTGAAAATACCAAAGCAATATTTTCATTCATTTCACTCAGTCATTCATTCATACAGGTCGAAATACTTCAACTCATTCATTCATCGGCTCCATTCAGTCCGTGGTTTTGTCTCATGTCATTTAGTCCTGCGTTGAATGACTCGTTTAAAAATGCTCCTAAACAGACGGTGAGATAAACCCAGACTTAAGTGGACCCTTTGCTTATGAACACTCTGGTACCCCTTGTTGAATTGATCCATGGTTCTTTCATCTGCTCACCGTAACCACTATCTTTAATTTACTCTATTTCTATACTTGTTTTAATTCATTTTTATCTCGCGTCATATATATATATATATATTTTGTGTCTTTTAATGTCATTTTAAAACGTTACTGGACATCGTTGTAAATGGGGGGTAAATGGTTTCCAATAAAGGAAAATAAGAATGGTTAGGACGAGAAACACAAAACATTACGAGGAAGGCTAGAAATCAGCCAATGCAGAATAATAATCAAATCAACACTGACAATGTTATTTTGTGAAAGTACTACTTCTCTACTGGGTGTTACATTTTCATCAGGTGTGCTGGTACGAACACTCATGTGATGCTGCTCCCCAAATTGAAAGGCTGCGAGAAGGGGGAAAAAAAAAACCCTTTTTCTTTCTTTTTTACTGTAATGTCCTCCAGTGGAAATCAAAAAGCTGCCAAGGCCATAAGCAGCATCCCCGGTTGGAAATGGTCCACTGCTGTTGCAACACTACACTGTAAACAATCTGAACCCGCTTTTGAGGCAACATCACCTCCCTTTTTAACGTCCCATTATACTTATAATAACCACTTGCACTTTGTGTGCAGAAGACTGGAGCTGCGCCGCATCACTGTATATGTCTGAGTGCCTCGCACACAGGTAAGATGATAATACTGCTGCCTCGTCCAGCGGGGTTTCTGGTTCAAAACATGACCCTCACACACTCCACATCCACACCTGAGTGTCCTCTCCACAGAGGGGGAGAGCGAGGACAAAGCTGACAGCACTGGGGGCAGGTTGAAAAGTGTGACTGACTGACCAGCAAAAAAACACCATGGAATCCACTTTCCTTCTTGTTAATAGCAGAGTGGGCTTCGCGCAAAGTCATTAAGTCTAATTGCATGTCCTGTCTTGCCATATTCGCGCCTAAGTGGCGAACAGAAATGAAGAGTGTAAACAGTAATTATCTACAGATTTGTCAACGTAAATTGAACGTGAAATGGGTCAAAACAATTGAAAAGCAGCCCCGTCTCTGCCTCACACACACAGTCCGCATCCTACAGGAACCCTGCGGCTGTTTAGCTAGTGCTCAATGTCATTTTCTTCCCACATTCTTCCTTTTCAAACCTCTTGTCTTGTTTTTTTTTTTTGTTTTTTTTGAACACCTTTAACTAGTAGCGTCCACTTGACCACAGAGCTGTTCGGTATGGTTTTAACATTAAACGACGGCACCGGCTGAAAACTATCACAGAGGAACAAATTGTGGAAAATGACGGCACACTCACCTCACTCAGTAAACGACGTCCAACTTCTCCGCTTTGAGTTGAAAATGTTTTTGTTTTTTTATGTATTGCGCAGAGCACAGTGAGGAGAGATTAAAAAAAAAAAAAATCTCCCGAAAGGTGATTTTTTTTTTTTCTACGGAAGAGTGAAAGCAGAAGTTGTTGCTGCCATTTCTTTTGTTTGTTTTACCTCTAAGAAGCTGGCAGACGCAACAGTGTGCGGCGGTGCACCATCCTCGCTGAGTGGACTACCTCCACTGCGCACACCGCCGCTGACGGACGGAGCCGCGTGAAGCGCAACCGCGCGCAAACCGGAAGCCGGGCGAGGGCACTTTCAAAGTAAAGGCGACACTATAAGGCGAGTACGACACACTTCCGCCGGTGTGTGTTTACTATCCAGAGTTTTAATAAGTAGGGGTGGACTTAGCAAACACCCATTCTCATATTCTCTTCCTCACACACGCGCACGGATAAAAATAAAATATGGTGTTCTTTAAAAATGAACATATTCAAAACAATGCAAGAGTCTGTTGTTTCTGAAATCCTGATGTCGTTTTCTAATATGGAAAATGTATTGTTCCCCTGGCACTCTCTTGTGGTTAATAGAAGTATTACGACCCATCGTAATTGTTTACAACAGCACACAAACATATAAGCTTTTTTCATGTGGATCTCAAGAAAATACGTTTACAGTACAGTAATCATGGGCACCTTTATTAATGCCATTGTCTAAATGGCCGAATTGTCTGGGATTTTTTGGACCATTACTGATCTGTAATATATAGGCCTGTGTAGAAGCCAATTTCCACTACTGTGTTGGGAGAAAAAAAGATCCTATATCTCAAAATGATGAGAAACTTTCTCAAAATAATGAGATAGTAGGGGAGACCAGGTGTGGTTGTAACATTTTTAGAGCGACAGCTCTGAAACTTTTATACAAAGTACCCGTGTGTGTCTACTACAAGTGGCAACAATTCAAACTTCATACATGGTGTTCCTTTGGTACAATTGACCCCACTACCAGGGCAGTTGTACCAGTTGGATAAAAGAAAGAAAATCAAAGGCCACACCATGCGATAAGCTTCAAAAAGAGGTTTATTGAGATTAAGGAACATTAGTCTTGAATAAACTTCCCTAGTATTTATCCTTAATGAATACTCTACTACAACTAAGGCTGAACGATATGCAAAAAAAAAAAATCATACTGCAATTATTTTGACAGACATTGCGATTGTGACGTGAGTCTCAGTTTTAGCGGGAATGAAAACTTTTACATTTCATTTTCACTGAAAAAATAAAAGAATGTTGATGTCATATTTGATGCATGTTTCCTTGAGTTTGGAGAATGTGATTTGCACCACAATGTTTCATTTAGGATGCCATGTTGTGACACATCTCATCTTTATCATAAAGCTGCATTCTGAAAATGTATTAAAGTCCATAAAGTGTTTTTAGTTGTATGTCAGAGGATGGTTGTAACACTTAGTTATTTTGTGTAAATCATTTAAACTCTAGGTCTTGCTTACACTTCCCTGTGCTTCTTTCTCACTGTTCAGAGTCTGCAGTTACACCACCAGCGATGATGATCAATACTTAGAATGTATTAATCTTGCAGGAATCCAGTAAAGCTAACGTTTCTTAATCAGAACTGCAAACAAAAAGTCAGGCAGTGCAAAGAAGAGCTGACAGCATGTCCTCTGAAACCCAACAGTGAGGTCCGAGAAAGACGCAGAGGGAACTGTCAACTAAAAGGACGTATCAAAAGACTAATACGTTACATGATTACGCCAATAATTTGTTTTTAAGTTATATGTTGTCAGAAAAATGATGTGTGAAAAAAAAACATTCACCTTCAACTTATCTGATTCCTGTCATTCTAGTAGCTTAGCCTCATCACATTCCTGTCTCCATGCCTCAGTAAGACCTTCAAGAGGCTGAGACCATGCGTAACCCTGCTCCTCCCCTCTTGTAAATACCCATGTATACTGCTTAAACTTCAGACAACCTTGGTGCTGACTTGTCCCCTTGCTGCAGGAATTAAAACTACCTCTACTACCTCATTTTTCTGACAATGTCTTACTAATGAATGAATTTGTTGTTGCTTTTGTGAATTTTATATTTATATATCTTATATTTGTTCTGTATTTAATTGGTTTTATTTGATTATATTGTCAAAAGTCTGATTCCATACTTACATGGACACAAACTGCGTAACATTTTTACACATCAGTGGGTGAGATTTGAGACAGTGTTGGCGATACAACCAGCGTGACAAGATGCCCTGCTCTCGGCTACTTTGTACGGTAATGCACACGTTCGTTTTAAAACCGAGTAACAATAGATTACTGGGTATGTACAGAAACAGGCCAAGTCATCACAAACTGCACCTCCAGTCCCCGCCACACGGGAGAGCCACATGAACAGAAATGAATATTTTGCTCATCACAGGCTGCCACAGCTGTCACTGCAGCTGCTCTGGTCGGCTTAAGTCAGAATGAATGGTGTACTGTATATAACTGCTTTGTGTGAGGAGCAGGAAACGTTTCTGGACCTAAGTAGACAGTGTGATAGTTAACTTTTATCAAAACCAACCGAAAGCTACATGTTTAAGATTATACATTATTTACAGTTTGACTAGATTTTGAGCGTCTGGTTCAGTTTGCGTACGTGTGGTTTGACTTCAATCAACAGAAGAGCCAGACGAGATTCATCAAGACCTTTTTAATCCTTGTTGAAATCTCAGTGCAAGTCAGAAGGAATGAAAAAGGAAGCATTATTTCTACAGGTAGTTTGTAAAAAGAGAACTCAATAAATCTGAACATGTGCATGAGGAAAGCAGCTTTTTACAGACTTTTTGCCAAACTTTCAATGAAACCTGACAAATTGGAAGAAAAAAACAAACAAACATAGAGGGAAAAGTACAAAAATAGGATGCGGTCGTAGCTGACTGAGAGGTTCCTCACCACCAGCCTCAAACATCTGTTCTCTTTCATTGCTCTCCCAAAGAAACTGAGAACATCACATTAAGAAACTAAAGGAATGTCAGAGACGAGACAGACACACATCTTGTTCAACATTAAACAGTTTGACGTATCGTTTACTCATGTAAAACCCGACTGTTTAAAGGTCAATAAATAAAAAATAAAGGTTCAAAAGAATCCTGATTCCATTCCTTAACAGCAGAAATAAATACGTAAATTGGACAGACCACAACCTAAATGTCCTCTTGACTTTTTTCACTGAGTTCATGATTTGTTATGTTCTTCACTCATGTGGCCTGTAATGACTGGAAATATTATTACAGTACAGTACGATTAGAGTCAACAAACCTCTTGTATCGGTAGAATTTTCTAGTTTCACAGCACAAAAAGTGCTATTTGAAGTTACTGTATATATTTTTTCAGAGTAAAACAATGGTCATCGTCAGGTGGGTCGTATTGTTGTGCTAATGGGAGACACTATAAACATGTACTGAATCCATTTTCAAATAATCTTTAGTTGACTTTCATTTTAAGGGCTGTAAAACATTTCTAGACAATCTGTTGGAACCTTTAGATTTGCTAAATTCACAACTTATCAACAATTATTCGTTTTTAAAAAATAAATAATTGCCATTTATACCTAATGACTTTGGTTTTACCTTTTTCATTTTATAAAAAAACTTGCAATAGGTTATTTTATTTCATAGTGATTTAAGTATCATTTTAAAGCGGATTCTCCGTCTATGTGTTCTACCCAGGTTTAAAGGTTCAGTGTGTATTATTTAGTGGCATCTAGTGGTGAAGTTGTAGATTTCAACCAACCTTTCCCTATGGCGGACTGCAGATATAAATGACTAATTCTAAGGTAACAAAAACACAGTGATTCATATTTTCAGGTGATTATACACTACTCAAAACCCACTATTACAACCCCGAATAAGAAATAGTTGAGACGGTTTGGAAAATGCAAATTTAAAAAGACAGTATGAACACAACATATGTCATTTCATTTGTAAATATACATCCATTGCTCACATTCAGCCTGAAACGCATTTAAGAAAAAGTTGTAACGGGAGCAATTTAGGACGAATAATGACATAATGTGATTTGAAACAGGTGATGTGAACAGGTGATTGTGATCATGATTCGGTTCAAAAGCCGCATCCAGGTAAAGGAAAGATGAACCGAGGATCGCCAGTTTGTCAACAAATGTGTGAGAAAATTACTGAAACGTTTAAAAACAATGTTCCTCAAAGAAACATAGGAAGGGATTTGGATATTTCAGCATCCATTTCTTCCAAAAAAGACCTGGATCTCCGATGCCTACGAGTCCAGAGAAGTAGACGACGCTTCTGGACACAGTTAACATAAGGCTTCCTTTAGGCTCAGTAAAGTTTGAACTGACGTGTGGATGTAACTCCATAAATCCCCTAAATCTTACACACTGAACCATTATGCTCTAGTTGTATTATTCACCGCACACACAACAGCATCACCACATCCAGTGTGGGTCACGGACGACAACTTGACCACTGTGTCACTGTAGGAAGACCTTATTATATGGGTTTACTGCTGTGAAACTAAAAGCCTAGAAGTGCAGTCATTCATATTACATTTTGAAAAAAATAAACATCTTTTCTTAAGAAAATAACACCTTAAATACAGACAACTGTACATCATTACATTGCTCCTTTCATACTTTTATATTCAGACACAACTGGTTTTCATAGTTTTGAAATTTTCTGATGGTGTCATTGCAGGCAAAACAAATCTTGCAGTTAAATGACTGAAACAATAGTATAGTGAAGCATTAGTTCACCTCTGCAGACACCAGTGAACTCTTAAGATTAGGTTGGTGAGAAACTGAGCCTCCTGTCCCGCTGACTCAGTCTCTCAGCTTCACTAGAAGATACATTGTTTTTCCACAGCCTGGAAAGTAAAAAAAAAGAAACGAAACTGTGAGATGTTGCTTCAACACTTGTGTGTGCAGAGCTTCTAGAGAGTCTGTCTCTACAGAAATCAGCCACTTTCATCTGAAATAAAGTTTACCTGATGAGCTGCAGGGCGGGACACGACTGTAGAGCTCTAACCAGGGCCTCGGCTCCAACAGCACTCACACCGTTGCACTCCAGACTTAGAAATAAACACACAGTATACATACTTTATACCACGTGTGTGAGTGTGGAAACACTACAAGGACATATTTTACTGATTACAACACAGATAAAATGTATACAATGTAAAACAAAAAAAAAAAACAAAAAAAAGAAAAACAATCAAATTAACTTCTTAAAAAACATCATTCTCTCAGAATGATGAATGTGTTCCTTTTTGTTTTATCTACGTATTTGTGTGTATTATTATGTATTGTTAGACTTACTCTATTCTGGTCATTTTCTCACATAGAGGCAAAATTCGGGCCAACTCCAGCGCCACGTTATCACCACAATTATTCCATCCCAGTCTAGAGACAGAGGTGTACAATATTTTAAAACTCAGCATTTACGTCATTGCTCACAGACTGAAATCTGAATCTATTTGTATTTATTTATTATGGAAGCACATTTTTGCCAGTGCGTTGAAGAAAAAAATATGATGAATAGATGAAGGAGTACGATCAATAAAAATAATAACTCGCTATCTTAAAATAATGACTTAGTATCTGTAAATAATGCGAGACTTGTTCAAAATCTTGACCTTCATTACAATACTCGTTATAAAGCAAGACTTTCATAATGCAGTCTTGGACACTTTACCAGACGAAAGAATTAAAGAGAAATGTGTTTAATCTAAACATCACCTGATAAATCACACACCACCTGGAGCCATTCGCATCAGTTATAAAACGTACTAAAGTAACAATCTCCCAAAGTCTTTTGATCTTTTTTTAAATCATTATCTTATACCAGTTTATTCTATTATTATATTGTATATTACCCCACATCCTGTATTAGGGGACAGTTTGCCAGACTTGCAGCAACGGCGCACAGCTCTGACGTCCCCACAGAGGTCAGGCTAACACAGCAGAAAAGAAACACAATCAATACATCAAGTCATCTATTTCGATTTGTTACCGAAACAGAAGGAGCTCGTGAGTCTTACGTAATCTTGGTGAGCCTCTTCATGCAGGTTATTGCTTTGGACAGACTCACTGAGCCTTCACAACCGATGCGGTTTTCTGAAATACTAGAAAACATACACACGCGCATGAATACGTGACCTCAGGACATCGCGGATGAATGTATCGATTGTGTGTAAATGTATGTGTGTGGTGTGTCTTACTCGATTACACTGAGGTGCGTCAGCGACGGGAGAACGAGGGCCATCCTGGCAGCGGTGACATCTCCTAGACTGTTACTCGACACACTGCGAAGTGACACAATACTGAATGGGAGTGGGAATAATTCTGTACTGATGTAAAAAAAAGCATATTTACATATTTTTGTTTGTTTTCTCCTCTTAAGCAGCAAAAGATTGAATCAAACAACACAAACACAGGTGCAGTGGTGGAAAGTGACTAAGTTTTACGCTAAGCTACGTTTCAGAGGAAAACATTGTACTTTTTAGTCCACTACATTTATCTGACAGCTTTAACATGAAGATTTTACACAGTGGATAATGTAACAAGCTTTAAACAAGCCAAGCTTTTTGGCTTCTGATGTTTTACAGAAGTCAAAAGACATTGTGTCCCTTCTGGTTTTACCTTCATCATTTTTGTCACATAAAGGGACTTTTTTGTTTGTTACGTTTTAACAGTTTGTTCCCTTGTGTCTTATATCAGTTGTTTCCATTGTCTTACTTTGCACGAAGCTTGTTTCACTCCTTTGAGCTTTTATCCTGTTTTGTCTGCTTTTCCTGCACTAAATTTGAATGTTGTTTTGTTTTAATGGCTAAGGGACAACAGTAGAAAATGAGCCATTTTCGCTGAAACTGTAACATTTACTGTAATGTTGATTAATAACGGACACTGTCTCTGATAAAATAAACAAATAAAGAAAAGCACTAGATGTCTATGAGTCGTTAACAGCTCCGCCAAAGAGTTATCTTTCCCTCTAAACCTCTGTCAAAACAAAAAATCAAAGATTAAAGAGAAAATCTGAAAAAAACAGAAAAAAAACAGCTGAGTGTGGGTCAATGACATGATGCTAATATTTTTGTGCCGTGATAGTTTAGTTAAATTTAAAATCTTTAAAATATGGAATTAAAAATGGCTAAAATCACATTCTTTTTTGAATGCATGTTTTTAATCGACTTTGAGAGAATATTTGGGGAATGGCAGCAAAACTGTCACTGAAGTTTAACTAAAAACTTGCTCAAAAAAGGTGAAATAACTCATTTTGCCAACTTTTCCCGTGCATCAGAACTTTGTTTTTAACTCTGTCCTTTCAGATTGATCTGGTGTCTTTGCATATAAAACTGAATAGAAACTAGATCAAACCAGCTCCACCTGCAGCAGCTAATCTAATGATGTTATCTATAATAATAAACCAGTCAGATGGACCGAGCCAGTACTTTAACTACATTTTGCTGTTACTAATTAAAATGTGCTTTTACTTAGGTAGGATTTTTCATGCACTGATCTAAATACTTCTTCCACCACTGCACAGCTGAGACTTTAAAATGTGTCTTCTTTGACTGAACTGAAAAGTCATCTTACTGGAGCTCCTCCAGGTGAGGACAGCTCCTCAAAGCCTCCAGAAGCTTCTCTCCTGACGGGTCACTGATGAGGTTCTTTGACAGACTGGATGATTTACAGACACATAAAACATTAAATGTAGATTAAGCAATAATATTTAAGCTTCGGTGAGAAGGAACTGAGGGAGGACGTCTGTTGTTGTTGTTTTCAGATACCACCACTAGGTGTCACAGTAGGTTGACATATTCAGATACTTCACATAGTGATTATATTAGGAGCCATAAACCATCAAGAAGGTGAAGACAGCCCAGTGTGTTCTCTTAGGTCCATGGATATGCGTGTCTTGACAACAATGGCAGAATTACTTACAAGCCTGATGTCAGATGAATGTATTGAGTGATTGATTTGGACTTGACACTCCTACCTGAGGTTTCTAAGGTCAGTCCACAGAGGAAGGAGTGTGACCAGCTGCTCCACTCCTGAATCAGCCATCCTCCAGCCCTCCAACCTGAAACCAAGGCCTCAATAATGAAAATACTTCCTTTAACAAAGGTTAGTCACATTCATTATTAGGTATTATGTATATTTCTCACATTTTTATGTCTCATTTCACATAGCGATTCTATTCGGAGAACATTTATATCTGCGCGAGTGTAATACATTTATATAGTAATAGTAGACTACATTAAACGCTTCCATATCGTGTATTAACAAAACCCTGCACTGCATTTCATGCCCAGGTTCCCCATCAGACTTTACAGCTTATAAATGATAGAGGAATGATAACGTTAACTCTGGAGAGATCAAGCCGTATAACTTTATATCGACACATGAGCAGCTGATGACATGCCGCTATGTTAAGCTGCAGAGACGGCGGCGGCAATGTGAGCAGTGTGAGTGTGAGCAAATGTTAGAATCATAAATAGACTGGATTATTGGGGGTGTTGGATATATGTGTGAATACAGTTATGTCTGTGTGACTGTGGCAGCACAAATCCACACACTGATCTGAATTTGACTGTGGTACAGGATTAGCACCATGTAAGTAATAAATGTTTGGCCGAGTATTGTGATACATTTTTTTCTGTTATATCCTGCCTTAATTAAATGAAACATACATGGACGCCAAGGGAAAAATAAGGAGACACTGAACGTCATAAACTTAACAGGTCATTTTAACAGCCAAGAGCTTACATGAATTAATAATTAGAGTCTAAATACATAATGTTATACAATTCAAGTGTATTGTAAATAACTGTATTTCAGTAATCAATTACATCAGGCCTCTTATGACTGATGTAATTGTGCTAAAGCGGTGCTACTTTCAATCTTTTTGGCCTGCAGTCTTGGTGGAGAGACGGACTTTGCATCGCTTCATATCCACACAGAGCAGGCCAGCAGCTCCGTGTTCACAATGCATCTTCTGAGTTCTCTCACAATATTGCTGCTTCATTTGAAAAAAAAAAAAGGAAAAGCGCACCCACGTAAACTTCAAAATTTCGTTCGATGTTAGCGCCTCTTGTGGCGTCCTGTTAAATGCCTGAATTTTAAAAGCTTCACTTAAACGTCACTTTAAAAACAACCCAATCCCAACAATTATAGAAGCAGCTCCCATTAGATTTAGTTGTTGTATTTTCTAATTTTTCTATCGTCAACTACTGATCTGTGTCATTAAGTTCGTTACTGTTATCCCTTCACAGCACTGAAGGAGCTATGAATAGCAAGAACTGTGTATAATGTTTCCGTCCTCCCGCTATCTTTGTGCACACATCTTTGTGCAAGCCCTGGCAGGTCCTATTTGACCTGCCAGGGCTTATTGCATCTTTGTGCTGAGTTTTCTGCATTTGACCCCAGGTTACAGTACGTTTCTCTTACTTCAGAGTGCGTATAGTGTTGAAATTCCTCAGTGACTGGACCAGACACACCTTGCTGTCTTCATCCAGGTAAACAAGGGAGTCCAGACTTGGTG
>JAPQRN010000022.1:3674329-3695875 GCA_037367275.1 Coranthus polyacanthus
CGCTGATAGACTCCTACCCAAAAAGACTGAGTGTTGTAATAAAAGCCAAAGGTGTTGCAACAAAGTATTAGTTTAAGGGTGTGCATATTTATGCAACCAGGCTATATTAAGTTTTTTATTTTTCTCCTTTAAAGGTTTTAGTTTGTTTTTCAATTGCGTTGTACAGGTTATAGATCACATTAAAGGTGGAAAAAGTTGTGAAATGATTTATCTTGGTGTCATTTTTTTTATATCACAAAAACCTAAGGCATTTGAACAGGGGTGTGTAGACTTTTTATATCCACTGTATATGGCATTTATGAACATATTGTGAACCCCCCCCCCCTCCATTTTGCAACTGCACATGAGTAGTGCTACGCCAATTTCTATTCCCAGTTTCACTTTAATGTAGACTTTTATTTTAATGTTGGTCATATCCCGATGAAGAGCAACACATAGTCTTTAACAGGCAAACAAAAAATACTTATTCAAAAACTAAAATGAGCCAGGACCCTGATTTTTTTTTTTTTTTGGTCAACCTGCAAAGCACATTTTGCTTGATTGGTCTTTTTCAAACAACCTGTTCACCAGAGCCTAGGGCCCCTCTCTGCACTGATTCACTCACTGTTGGGCAATGGCTGGATTGGGTACTCTAACAATAGGATATTTTCAGTCCCTGCTCAATAAAATAGGAATGGTCTGGTTGACTGGTCGTCTTTTGTATGCCTGATAATCAGTGTCTGCGCTTGATGGTAAATGGACTTGCAGTTTTATATAGCGCTTTTCTACCTTTATGGTACTCACGTGCTTTACAATGTGTCACATTCGCCCATTCATAACCACAAATGCACATACACCAGTGAAACAGTCACTGGGAGCAACTTGGGATTTAGTGTCTAGCTCAAGGACAAGTGGACAGGGTCATTGATTGAACCACCACCCGTTTGTGGATGACCCGCTCTACCTCCTGAGCCACAGCCACTCTTTATCAGAAAATGACAAATAATGTAATCAAAGAATATATTGAAGGGAAATTGGAAATAATCACTAGCTGTGCACAATATTTTTATAGGAAACACCTGAGATGCATACCATCTTTACCATACATGTTGCTATATTTCTTCTTGAAATTTCAGAGAAACCGGAGTGTTCCATGTTTTTTTTGAGACGCCCCGTAATGTAACCTTGTACCACAGAAGTTCATCTGCAAGTATAATTCATGGTTTGGCTGCTGTTCCCTTCATATCTTTTGTAAAAAAATCTATGATCTTAAATCTTTTTTAAAAAAAAGAAATGATCTTAAAAATAAATCTTATTTTTTAACTTATGCAGCACATTGAGCACATATATTCGTCACATAGTAATGATACCTTTGACGTCCTGTAGGGGTACCATTTAAAGTTGTTTGCGCGCTCCCCCCAGTTGAGCTCCACGGAGCCCAGCAGAGAAGTTATGTTGATGACGGCTGCTCTCTGAATGCCCATGGTCCCCGAGTCGCTTGCTCCTCTTCTGGATGCAGCTTGCTTCAGCAGAGGCAGGAAGGCCTGAGAGGGGCATGAACATTATTTTATACTAATAACAAATCTACATTTCCAACACGTACAACATGTAAAGACAGCACAGTCAGAATCTAAACATACAAAGTTTGTGGTTTCTTAGATTTTTCATAGTAAGGGTGGTGCTGCCCTCTGGTGTTCACTTCAGGGAGGAGCACTCTGAAACATCTCCCTCTTTCATAATGCTGTACTGTTAGTTGGAATGTGTAATACTGTGTAATACTGTGTCCCTCCACAGTATGACGCCTCATTACTTATTTTCTGCATATTTTATTGTAGTTAATTAATAAATGCAAAGTACAATGTGCCTCAAAGTAAGGCCCACAACCTGGTGCAATGTCAGATTTTTGCTTTATGAGATTCATTGCTGACTCACCCCCACCTTTTATTCAATTATTTATGGACAGCTTTGTGCAGCAGTGTGGCCTTACAGCTACAGAGACTGTCCTTCAGTCAGACCAAACTCTGTCTCAGTACGCTCCTGCCCTGCTGACATGTTCTTAATCAGTGTTTGAGCTTTTACCAGCACAGTGTGCTGCTCTGTAGTCTACCCTGTTCCAGCTGAAACCAGACATCTAATTAATACTTATACAGTCAGCAGGGCAGGGGGATTTTGTTACTTTTGTCCATCAAGGTCATCTTTGTAATTTAGTTCGTAGGAAAGAAGCCTGTAGAAGAGACCACTCTGGGCTCCAGTTCCTGGTGACATAACAAAACCAAAAGCTGGAGGTTTTTTTTCCTGCTGAAGGGCGAGACTATCCGAAGAAACTTTTTTGACAGAGTATCCATTTTACCTTGGTGATCATCAGAGGAGCCACAGCATTAGTGTGGAAGTTCTCTATCATCTTCTCTGCAGTAACAGTCTGAAAGTCAGCGATCACATTAATCCCGGCGTTGTTGATCAGGCAGTTAAGACCATCTTCTTGAACTAGTTGACTCACTTCTTCTACAGACATCTCAATGCTCTCCTGGTCGACGACATCTGATGAAGAGACACATTACAATTGCAAATCATCCAAACAAACACAAACTGAGAAAAACTAGACAAACTCTAAGTGGACTCCATTTCATTATCCAATGAATGAATAAATCAAGAAAAGCATTTGTGTTTAATTTCAAATAAAGTGATGTGTGCTGTGTGTATGTGTCGTACTTGAAATGAATGAGGAAGATATGTGTAAGTACTGAACATTTAGCAGTTTTTTTTTATACAATTATTCATTCACTCCCATACTTAACAAAGTATAATACTGTTTTGTCTTACCCAACGTGACTATGTGGATAATGGGATGTTTCTCTGCCAGTTCCTGAAGTTTCTATAGGTCACGAACAGTCATTGTTAATCCACACATATAGCACAGGGCGCCCTCTGGTGTCGCCAGCTAGCTTAACATGTAGTAGTATTACTTGGTCGTACCGTTATTTAGGTAGGCCTAGACTCCCTCGCACTATAAGTTTACATAAATTCAGAAGCATTAGCAGTGGTATGGCCACAGGACAGTCAGCTTTTCACACTGCCACGGCTGGGTGTTTACCTGAGTGTTCGCGGGGTCTCTGGTCGTGGCTATAATCTTGCCAGGTGAATATCCTCCACTCGCCAGACTTTCCACTATCTGCAGGCCGAGCCCTCGACTGGCTCCGGTTACCAGCACCGAGCCGCAGTTTTTGAAATTCACGGCACCGCTCATCGTTACAGTTACCCGTTTTTCACTAAGGTGGGATTCTGTGACCCGACCCGCTGGGTGGGTGAGCTGTAACCCACGTACCTCTCGCGACGGAGCTTTGCTAAATCCGCAGTTATCGCGCGACTAGCCCGGCAGGTGGAGGGATTGCTCCACTTTCTGAACGCGGAGCCAGAGGTTTTCCACGAACGAAACAGTTCAGCGGCTTCCTGGAAACGTACGGTCAAGAGCCCAGGTCCTCAGCATGTCAGGAGACACAGCCACCAAACCCCAAATAAGATAAACATATGGTGAATATGGTCACAGTTTTGAATAATGAGTGAACAGGATCTTATGAAACCGACCTGTTCTCATAAAGATGCTTTCATTCAGGCTATTTATTCAAAATAAACTCAAGATCAAATATTTTGACATTTGCTGAACATTCGTGCCGATGCCCCTCTGTATAATTCATAAACCAGGCTATATTTCATAATTAGGACGTCAGCTAAAACCCTGAAGACGCACCTGTTTCCTCAACTGCCTGCTTTACATTTGTAGTGTGCACCTGGGTTTCCTGCATACAAAATAATTCATTAATGGCGACATTTTCATGGGATTTATAGACTGCACTTCATCTCACAATTTTATATACCAGAAATGTTCACTCCTGCGGACAACCTGCCTGTTAGTCTACAGGTATACATACTGAAAATACTGCTAATGCCAAGTCATGTTTTCGCTTGGTAATAATGGGTGGATGCTGCTACTGAAATGTAGTTATACAGAGAAAAAAATGTCGATATCCTCCGGTGTCCTGTGTTTTCCGACAGTTCTTTGCGCAGTGTCCCACATTTGTAATTGACCCGCCATTTTTGCCCTGGGCAAGGGTCAACAAGTGATGTGGTAAAGACGTCACCTTTGAACCTGTTGAATTAAACGCGCTTTGCTGGAATGTCAGGACATTCACAGTAACATCAACAATCACTTCTAACACTGACAAGTAACGTCAACTACAGCAACGCACTGTCACTGACTAAACGGACATGAAACACTTCAAATGCTAACGAACAAACATAAACACATGACTACCTGTCATTTTTGTCTTGTTATGTTTTTCGCAATGTTTTCGTCTTATTGCGTCTTTTACAGTGTTTTCGTCTTGTTGCATCTTTTATGTCGTTTTCTTCTTGTTCTTGTTTATAAACTTCCCATAATCTTCCGTTTCGATTATGGAAATAAATATCACGTGTCATATCAGTTTTGTATTTTACTCTATCAATTGATGACCCGAAAAGAAAGAACTCAGCGACCCATTTTGGGTCCAAACCCTATGTTTGGGAAAGACAGCTTTAGAGAATATAAGAAACTATCAGTACAGCAGTGACATATTGAGCATTGCTGCTGTTATGTAATAATTTAGAGATGCTCAATGCTGTCAGAAGGTGTGCTGATTAAAACAGCAAGATCAGCCGCTGTTATTTTTTCATGAATGCATAATGTGTCTGTGTGTGTCATTTTTAAATCTTTATTAAATGACTTGAATGAAAGGGGCACTATCCAAGAAGCAAATCTTGACATTATTAAAAGAATTAGATATTCGTGATCCACCAAGTATTTAGAATTGAGTAGTCTGGAGTTTCACGATTAAAGGAGAGAGGGGAGTTGCTGTTTGTTTGTGCTTTCTGTTAGTTTTCAAATACTGAAGCTAAGATGGAGGTGCAGGGAAAAGGGTGACAGCACAGCTGATGGAGCTTATGCAGTCAGAGCACACAGATGGTTTCTTTGGCAGCTTCCTGAGTCCAGATTTTCTTAAAGCTTCTGGTGCTGGAGAGAAGCAGATATCCCCAGTCTGCTCCAGGTCAGTTAATTTGGAATTTGGTGTCTTTGCCTTCATTTACAGAGACATTGCCTTGGCACATACCACACAGTGCAAATTATGGGTTGGGGATAGCACAATGTGCAGTGGAGCTGTGCTCTTGAGGCAGGCCTCAGCATACACAATAGTGTTGTATTGTATTCACATAAAATTCAGCAGTCACTCCATGGCTTGGACTGCTGTTTGTTTCTCCAGCAATCAGCGCAGAGGGACAGAACATGCAGAGTGTTTCCATTTTACTTCATAGCTGCTTTAAGCATGTGCCTACACTCAATAAAATCACATAATGAATAATATGCAGTGCATTTCATGTCCAGCAGAGATTATTTGGCACTACCTAAACACTTTTCTTGGAAATATATCAAATATTCTGTTGGTTGGGTGGTCATCTGTAGGATGTAAACCCCAGATGAAACCTGCTACAGTAAATAATCAATTTAACTGTGCTTTCCTTTTCTAGTTTAGACAGATATTGTAATTTTCATTTTTGTGTCACATCTGTTGTCTGACAGCTTTAGGTAGTTTTCAGATTACAAATTTTCATCCACTTCCTGCAGAGGTGGCAAAAGTACACGCAATCTTTACTCACGTAGAAATACAGATACTTGCGGAAGTACTGAGTCAACTTCTTTACTCAAGTAAAAGTACAAAAGTCCAAGCTCTGAAATGTACTCAAAGTACAAGTGTAAAGTATTTCCACACTTCTACTGGCTATTTCTGTGCAACGCTACTGATCATCCATGTATTAGTTCTCCCGGTGTCAGACATCTCATTAAATAGATGGCACCTTTTCTCTGTGGTCAAGTATACCCTCTCTTGTCTGTTTTGTCTTGTTACGTCTTTACGTCTGTAACACATGATATGCCCTGCTCTATATAGCAAGGGGTCGTCTTTTCTATGTGTTAATGTCCCATCCATGCAGGTTGGTCTAAATGTTGGGAGGTTGCGATGCCAAATAACAAAAAAAATACAGATATGTATAAATACATGTATTTAAGTATAGTAGTTTCAGCAGTAAAATGTAACATACACATGAATGCAGCAGTAAAAATCATAAAAAACACACTATGTGTAATGTTGAACCAAAATAAATGACACATCATTTCAGGAGGTTTTTCTGCAACTGAACTGGAATTATTGATCATCATATAGTACTTCCTTCTTCCGTAGCCCTTAAGGATCCGCTTTCATATGCCTTTCCTGACTGTCCTATATTTACTTGGTGGTAAGCAATAAGCATTAATGGGCCACTGGGACTATGAAATGTTAAGGCATGATCACTGGCCAGGTCTACGCAAGAAAGAAAAGGTGTATTCAATTCTGCAGCTACTTTATTGTTTTAATATTGCAGCGTAGTGATACTAAAGAACTTGCATGGGCAAGCTAATACTTTATGACTCCAGGTCACTGTCAGTTTATGTAGAGGGTTTTTTCATTCAGCATTAAGTGCACGCTTTAAATGTTTTAATCAATCGCAGAGCCCTGGCATAAGAGAAGCCTGTAATCTAACCGTAGAACCCTAAGCTAGGGTTAGGGTTACATTTGGGCTACGTTTAAACTGATGTAGTTTAGGTTGTGTTTCAGCCACATACACAGAGAAACTAAAAGATGTTCCCTTTCAAATGAAGTCTAATAATGTATATTGGTCTTCACTTCTTCTGTAAGGCTAACCCCAACCCTAACCCTAATAGCATGGGTTGCTGATGATCTGCTGGATGCTAAGAGGTTACAAAATGGCTACAAATTGAAGCTTTACAAAGGGGAATTAGTACTTTCTGGGTATTTCTTGGCACAATCTATCAACAGGCTCAACTGTGAGTCTGAATGACTGAGCCACGTCAGCTCAGGAAAGTTTGATTTATTTTAATGAAGTGAGCAATGAGCTGGAAGAGACAACTCTCCTGATGACACATAGACGTCATCTGGCAAACGTGCATGTGTATTAATTTGAATGTCTCCGGCCAAATCCTGGAAGATCACTTATTCCTTGAAATCTGTGATGAATAGACTATCTTCAAGTCTTAGGACCAGTTAAGCCTGCCGCAGAATGAGTTTGCCTTTGTGTTATACGGTGCTAAATTTAGTGCTAAAACTGAAGGCCAGTCGGTGCATTCATGTTTGGTTATATAGGCTGAATGTATATATGTGCTCGTACGTCTGTCTTCAGTGTGCAGTGTGTGGGAAACACAAGAATGTAGGTTGGAACATCTATTTTCAATCACTTATTTAATTCGCATGAGCTATATTTAAAGAGTTCATAAATAAAAGACCAGGGTTCCTTTCATCAATGAATAAATCATGGCAGTTATCCTCTTATATTCAGTCTTTCTTCTCCTTTCTCTCGTGCACATGCCATAGTACGCTGCCTCCTGCTTGCCTCGTTGGTGTGTATACATCACATCAGTGTCATTTTGTTATTCTGTCTGCACAGCTATGACGCTGTTTACTACAAACTGGAAATTGGCCTTCCTTCATCATGTGGATTCTGAACACTTTATAAGACTCAACAGCCTAGTGTCAAGTATCCTCAGGAAATTGAATTTGCCGAGAAAGGACATAAAATGGTCCAAATCAGTAAATGGCATCAACAGAGAAGAATTATCCCTCAAACATTTTGAACCGCTGAAGGAGAATGCCATCCATTTTAAGAGTTCATGTCTGTGGCCCCAAATGCAGACAGTATTTAAAAAAAAAAAAAAAAACTCCCTCCAGAATCAAGAAACTAAACAACCAAACTCTTGAATTTGTAATGTGCTTAATTCAAAACCAAACATTTTAATTCATCAGAATTCATTCTTCATCATACCCATTAATCATCAGTATTAATGTCCCATCTAAAATGCAGTCCGTTTCATTTATTTTATTGATAGATTATGCAGTAATACCAAGGGTAATGTGGAAGTATCTCAAAGTGTAATACTGCTGATGACCACTAGATGCTGCTCCAAAAAGCCCTGGCTCCCATAGAATTCTCTCTAAAAATACAAAGTCAATGTTTTTTGGCCAGGAGTCATTCTGGTCTCATTCATTTGATTTGAACCCTCTAATAAGTGTACTGGTGGTCCATCTTTAAATTATTGCTCCATTAATAAGATTTTAGGATGAATAGAAGGCTTTGCTGTCTCCTGTGTCGGCAATGATGGACAGATTGACTTTCGGACATTCTGTTTATTGAATAAAACGTGTATTTTTCCTGACAGACATCCCTACTGTAGTTGTGGTTAATAAGTTACACCAGTGGTTCCCAAACTCTTTCAGCCCCAAAAGACAAATGTTGTGTCTCTTCGGGACCCAAATTTAGAAACACATGTCATGAATTATGTCTTTTATGTCATTTTGTCTTTTCTGTCATTTTCATCTCGTTACATCTTTTACATCTGACGTCTCTTCTCTACATTTCGCATGGCTGAAACAGAACATGATTCACTCCAAAGAGCCAACGTGACAATGGCCAAAACACAAACTCCTGGTTTCAAAAAGGCAGTACAAAAACCACTGGATGACGTCTCGGTATCACTGTCCACTGTTCACGAATTGGCCCTTGATGCTTTTTTACATGTCATGCCTGACTGAGGATTTTGCCCCTAGCAGGAGTCTGTTTTATGATAATCCATCCAGTTGTTTTTGAGAAAGTGACGGATGAAAAAAAAATTAAATAAATTAACCTGTTAAAATCATGGATCCATTGATATGATTATCACATTATTCTTTTAATCCAATATCTAATGAAATATTAATATTTTATTAGATTCTGCTTTCTGCACCACATATTTTTGTACTTTGTTTATTTTATAAAATGTCATGGAGCTATTTTGTTTATTTATTTATTAAAACTTTCAGTTAACTTTATAGGAAATGCTGCTGTGAGCGTCTTGCACTTTTTGTCATAAGATAAAGTCGAAAAGCTCTCTTTTAATTAAACATATGCTTCAAAAGGCATTTCAATGGAGTTTTGTGGTGGAGTTATTCTAAATTTTGACTCCAAGATTTAAATTTTTCGCGAAAATGTGTATTGGTTCCAAATATTGTTTATCATTATCTCGGTTGTTTATATTCAATATCGACCCTGAAGAAAACATGTCAGTCGACCCCTGTTTAATGAGAATAAGATGTCACAGTAGTCTAAACAGCATCATGTATTATGTAATATGTGGTTTATTTTCACAAGCCCATGTCTTTTTTTGTCTTTTCGTCTTATTTTTGAATGTTCGCCAACATGAATACAGCATAAAGCTTAAACACTAAAGGATTTATGACAGCACCTAATGATCTCCATTGTGAAAATACTTTTCATTATTTTTTGTCAAATGAGTAAGCACATAGTTTTATCATTTTCCCCCTCAAGAGATAAACAAAGTTCATCCTGCATCTGTGTGGGAAGAGTATGATTTTCAGTGTAAATTCTACTCCCAGATGGTAGCAGGAGGCAACGCTTAGTACAACAGCGTTCAGGGATTGGAGATGCTTTTTGCCGTCTGTGTTGTATTTTCTTCAGACTCTTCCTGCACTTCCAGACAGACGTGTATGAAAATTCCTCGAGTCATCCCGATAGCTAACATTATAACCGCAACTTTTCCTGTTCAACTCTTCAGCTGCGTTGCATGTCATACCTCCTGCAAGAGAGTTATCTTAGGAAGTAATGACCTTTCCTTTCTTCAACACAATGTACTGTATCAAACATGTGTCTATATCTGTGTTGTCCAGTCTCTCGATGTCTGCACCTTCAGCAAATCTTTAATTAGATAGGCCTGTGCTTTGTCCTGAAATCTATAAGCATCCCATTTTTTAATGATGCAGAGTCATAAGAAATTGTTCCCACATCACTGCATCCACTCCCTTAAGCATTTCTTTCCAACCGCTCTGCCGTTCGAAAGTCTGACGATGACTGCTGAGTCATCTCTATACTTCACTAAACAGTAATTAAAGATCTCACATTGTCAAAAGGAGTGAGACGGGGGAAATGGGCTGCTGTTCGTTTTTTTTTTTTTTTTTTTTGCACGTACGGCACTTGCCAGGGAATACAAGGACCCCGGGACTGTATCGGTGAGGAGCTGCAGGTGTTCGCAAGGACAGGCTATAATGGGAGAATAGGAGGTGCATGTGCCAACTGGTTATGATTATGAATAATGCCTTGAAGTAGTTGTCTGCGGGCTCAAGGATTCAACACATGCAGCAAATGACAAAGCAATATTTCATATGTAGTGCATGAGGAAATACGGAATGATGGGAAAAGGATTCTTACAGCTATGAAAAAAGAACACAATTTTCCCAATGAAAAATCAAACTCACAAGTAATAAAACTTACCCTCGACTCTGGGTTTTTTTTTTTTTGCTGCTACAGGCTAGTGTACTAAAGTTCTTATCACCTAAATTCTTATTGCAATTGCAGTTATCTGCACATTTCCCCCATGCACCTGTATGTCATATAAAGATTTTAATGCTTGTGTTTAATTGATGTGGGTTTGCACCAGTTCCACAGTGAGAGGGGGTGTGTGTGCTCTTGTTGTATTATTCAGTTGGCTTTAAAAGCATGTCAACTCAATTACAGGGGTTTTACTAGAAATATCATGTCCTGTCCTACTGTCTCAGGAGTAACATCTCAGCTCAGAAGCATGGAAAAACCTCCCATCCTGGAACTCAACTGGAAAAGATGTAGGCTCCTGGTGTAATGCTGATTTTTTTTTTGCTGTCAGTTTATATCCTTGTTAAACTTGTCTGCAGCTATATTTAATTGCAGACTTTATGTAAAAGCACTGCATTTTTGTTTAAGCTTTTGAGACACTGTGGTTCTCCCTTATGTGACTACTGGTAATCTCAACGTAAGATGCCTCATGATTCATTTTAAATTAAATTACTGCCTCACAACAACTGGAGATAAACTGCGAGTTTATTGCGAGCTCATTTCAGATGTATGGCAACGTTAGGTCAGCCTTTATGGCATGCAACAGCTTGCTGGTTTGCCGCAGACACTCAAATGGACTTGTGTTTGGTATGCTGCCTCATTTCATTCACAAGGGGGAAAACACACAGGCAATGCCTCACAGTGCAGAATCAGCAATATCACTCCACTCATTTCTTCTGTCATTTTCATTATGCAACTGGGAGAAAGACATCATGCTGCAAATGAAGCTGCCTGAGTAAGGCAAAAAGAGGCATTATTTCTATCATCTTCCTGATCCCAGTGTACAATAACCAATACATTTGGGAGGAAAGAACAAGTTGCCATGCCGCTGGCAACCACTTTTAGTGTCTCCAAATTTAAGGTCTCTCTAACTTTACTGTGGCTTTAAATTGTTGCCTACACCACCTTGTACTTGTTGTGTGACTTCTATCATTTATCTTTTTGGTAACACTTCATATTAAGACACACATATTCACCATTAACTAGCAGCTTATTGGCATACGTAGCCTATTAGTAACATATTGTTCTTTATAGTCATCATAAAGCAATTATTATGCTTGGGTGTGTGTACACGAAATTTGTGTTGCAGTCTGTCTTGTGCTGGGAGCAAGGCGTCTGTTAATGTTAGCTAATTCTAGACTAGCATTAGCTTGTACGCTGTAGAGGAGCAGAATTCGAGGGTTCAAGTCCTCTACATAGAAATCAGTGAACAGGCTGTTATTATGGATGTAGGCAACCAAGACTGTTGTTAGCTTAGAAACAGAGTCAAGACAAAAACAACAGCACAAAAACAGACTCCAACACAAATCCTCATAAGCACACAAACACAAGCAAATCTTATATGAACCTATGTTACAAAACTACAAGTATAGTATCCAAATAACACTAATAAATAATAAATACATGAAGTCTTCATAACTCGCTTCCTTACTTATTAGAAATAAGCAGTAATTTGGCAATTACTGAGGGAAAAATTAGAGTCCTCGTAGTCATAGAATAAGACATTAATAAGTGCTTTATGGTACTGATATGTATACTAATAAGCAACTAGTTATAGGTGAATATGTCTACCTTAATATAAATTGTTACCATCTTTGATATGAGTGATTAGTGTGAAAGTAAATGGAGCCTTTAAAAGCCCAGAGGCCTTTGAGAACTACTCAAGTTAGCACTACAGAAAGAGATCACACTCTGTAACTTTAAGAGATGGAGCGCTGCATGCCTTTGAAGAGGAAAGTATTATCTGGCCAGTACCAAAAAGTCTTTGCTTTTTAAAAGCATAACCATCACGGGCAATTATTTTTTAGGAAAATCATGATCGTACAGTATCAAAATGATTTTATCAAGATATTTTATTTTATTTTTTTTTCAATTGACAGTATCAGCCAAAAACAAACAATGTAAATGAAATATCATGGCAATGGTACATAAGAGGTTTCAGGACAAAGAGGTGGAAAAACTCAATATCAGATCCATCACATACTATAAATAAGATCGATTCAAACACAGTTTCTGCAGTTTTGTTTGACTATATATTGTATCTAATGCAAAGTTGAAAGAGCGAGGGAATGGAGGAGTCCATGAAGCTGGGGTCAGGGTTTATTATCAGGTCAAATGGTCGTTTCTGTGGAATAGGGGATTTTTTGGGCTTTTGGTCAGAGTTGCAAGTCAGGCACACCATGGATGGCAGGGAGGAAGGAGGAGTCAACAGGACAGTCTGAAGGTGAAAAACTCAAGGTTTTAGTCAGATCATGTCATGGTTAGGTGTTGGGAGAGGTCAAGGGGGGGGGGTTTATGAAGGGGAGCAGTTTTGTGCTGAGAGTACACGTCATTCATTCTGAAATTATAATGTCAAGGGCATTGGGAGGAGGAGGGGGTGTCTGGCACATGCACCTGGTATATGTTGCCAGGCAGCTGGAAGTGGCTGTGGTCTCAGGAGAGAGCGGGGCAGGGCAGGGCAGGGCAGGGCAGGCAGAGAAAATGATGATACGCAACAAGAGAGGAGGAAGAGTCACACCACTGGGTCCCTGCAGAGGACAATTTCCAGCTCGCTACGGTAGAGCTTCCCTCCATCAGACAGGGCCATGATGCTCTGCTTGTAGCCTGTCAGGTTCTTCAGGTCCACCTCCTGAACGGGGGAAAGAGACACAGAGTCATTCAAGTGTACGTTCTATAGCCTACACACTTTTCATTTGAATAAAAACTCAGGCTGAGTAAACTTATTTCAATTTATATTAATCCTAGATGGACGTATATTATCTGCAAATGCCTCGGCCTTGGTTATAGATCCCGATCAGAATATTTCTTGATAGACAAAAGTTTGATAAGACAGTGTTAGACTACTGGTCAATTCTCAGTCAGTCTGTTTATAGTTTAAAAGTCCAGAAACACTGTCCAACTTGTTCCGTTTAAAACGTACAGAATATATGTCCTTTATTGTAATTACTAATGTATTCTGTTAGGTTACTCAAAGTGAGGAATGTGTTTTAAATACTTTGGATTGCTTTAACATTGTCTTACACCACCACCTAAAGTAGACTGAACCCACCTGCTGTAGAGATGTAAATTAAGTATAAGGAGTAAGTATAAGTAAGTATATGGAGAAACAAAAGCAGTGTAATGCTTTGTCTGGCTAAAAAAAAGGATCAAAAAATGATTATTTTCGATTAAAATAAAACAATGCAAATTTAAATTTCCAAAGTAGACCATTTTGTTTTCCCACAGAATAAAATGGGTGAAATAGATGGAACATAAATAACACTGACATAAATGCTTGATTATCGATTGATACTCCATCTGCAGATATGTTTTAAACAGGGCACTTCTAGGAAATTAGGGATGTTTTTAAATTTCAGTGTGTAGAATGCATACCTTTAATTAATCTGTTCATTTTAAAGAATGTGTTGTCACTACCACACTGTCACATCTGTTACATTATGCTCCAACACATCACCATAACCCTGTGTTTGCAGTACTGCATTGCTTCTCACTAAAATGCATTGTGTGAAGCCTTGACGATTAACAATGCTATGTGCATTTACGCCCTTTTAAAACGACTTTCAAAGGTCTTATTTTTTCATCTTCCTTGCCTTTCCCAGTGTTTCTTAGAGTATTACCATGTCGGCTGTTAATTAAGCAAAACAGCGTGAAACTAGCAGCTAAAACGTGTATAGAATGTGTGCAAAAGCTTGTTTCTGAAGGGCCTCAACTCACCTTCTTGTTTGTTTGGTAAAGGTCTCGTAGCAGGGCCTCCAGCTCCTGCTCGTCAATGTAGCCGTTCCCATCCTGAAAAATGTCAACAGCATCACACTTCGTCTTATTTGATATCAAATAAACAAAGAATGACCAGATGTTTGGAACAATTTGCAAAACAGCAAGCTGACTTCAAAACATAATGCATTTGCCACCTTTAAATGGCATGCAGTACAGTAGCTTTTTTTGGAATGTGAGCTTTCAGATTTTTGGACCCTGCTCTGCTGCACATTCATTCAAAATTTCATGGCAGCCGTCATGAATGCAGCAGCCAAATGGCCATTCATGAGTGATGATTTAAAACAGACTTCCCATTCACAACTTTGGAAAGGGGGTTAGCTGAAAAGTCAATTTGGAGCCACTTTGCTAATTAATGAATTACGTCTCATGGCAGCGTTTAGGGTTTGGGGCCAGAAAATAAGTCCAAATAGTTGGAGATGTGATCCCTTGGCAACTGGCACAAAACTATGATCCGTTCATCTTGGCTTAGTCTCAAGATGACTGCAGAGTTGAGATGCCTGCCAGTCTTGTTTACAAAGCTAGATTGAAGTGTCCTAGATCTTGGGAATAAAGTGTGAATTCTATTTATTTTCCCTTTAAGGATGAAAGACTTGAGACTCAGCGGAGTTATTGGAAAGCGGAGCAACATCAGGTATCAGCCAACCCTCCGTACTTGCGTGCCATCTTGCATTTCAGATATTTTCAAGGCCTTGCACAGTTTGGGGCTCTGGCACTGTGAGCCTTGTTAGTGTGCAGCTGACCAGCCACACTTTGCCCTTCCCACGATCTCTCAGCACCAGCGACTGCCTATGTTTTATCTGCAGGGACTGAGCTCATAACAAAATGATGAAGCTAATTACACACATAAATGGTACTGCTTCGTGTGCAGAGAGTGTCTACATGAATGGGCCGCAGTGGCTCATCTATAATTGAACATTCGGCCCTGTACTCTGCAAGTGAGCAGGAGAAAGTGCAAGCCTTCATGCACGCAAACTCCCCCGGCTGCTGTGAGGGACTGCTCCCCAAATTCATTGCCAAGGTCAGCATATGGTATAAAGCCTAAAGATGGAGCAAGAGTCATTCTTAGCACAAAGTCCACCACACTAAAACATTTATTTAGTTTTCAGCCATTGCTCTTGGTTGTACACATCAAATAAAGTTCATCTAGAAAACAAGATGTGGTTGAAAGCACTGGAAAAGAAAATCAATATTTTTTAAAGGGGTTTTGCAGCCACAGAAGTATAGTAACCCCCTTTTAATCTTAGAGTAAATAAGATTTTGGTCCCACTTTACAATAAGCTTTAGAATGGATTTATAAATGGTTTATGAATTAGGTTGTAAACACTTCATAGGTCATTAATAAACTATTAAAAAGAAAATTGATTCAGGCTCACTATTTGGCAAGCTCAGGGTACTGCTGCACTTTTTGTCTATCTATTCTGTTGAATCTCACATTTTGCTAGTTGCATGTTCATCATTAAGCCATGGTTAATCCACTTACTAATGAGTTACTACCAGTTACAACAGGCCAAAGGGAGCCTCATTGTCAAGCGTAAAACACAATATTTCCAAAGCTTTAGTGCATGAATTTGTTAAATTAATCTACCATCATTTGATATGCCGAATGAAACTGACAATGGTGAAATTCTAGCCAGCTGTTAATAAATATGGTGTGTCGATTTGTATCTGAGTGCAGATAGACACACCGCAGCTATTCAGATATTTACACCCAAACACCCACACATAAAATGTGTACGTGATGCTCTAAATATAACTTACACTTAGGTAGAATAGAGAATTACATATTCAGGGATGTGGTGAGTGAACGGATCCGATGTGGGACTTTAACCTGGAATACTGGGGCTCGATTGCTGCCTAAGACTGCGAGTTTTGTTTTTTCGCCGTTTTTAATCACTTTCCATTTTCAGTCACAGTTTAGTTACATTTAAGAAAAGATCACTTCTGGTTCTGGTTAAAATAGACACTTTCGCACACATGCCTTTTTCCCCATAAAGTTTTGTACTCGGGTGTAAATATCGTACAATAGGAGGCTTATGCAACATGTAAATAGCATCTGCCTAATAAATATTATACATATTATAGGACAGGTATGAATGCAGACTGATGGAGAAGACAAAGGAAGCTGAGCAACTAATGAATTCTGACACTCAACAGGAAAGTTAATTGTGGGCTCATTATTCAGCAAACAACAGGTCAGTGTTGCCCTTTTCTTCTAATGTATTATAACCACTTATTGATAATTTCTACAGTGTTTACAACCTAATTAATAACCTAATTATAAATCATTTATAAATAAGTGGATGTTTAAGGCAAATTTTCATCTGTTAATTCAGTAGGGGGAAAAAGCAAACACAGTGAAACATTGTACACATATTAGACATTAATTAGCATACATAGTAGCAGCATATCGGCTCTATATTAGTCATGATAAAGTGGTTTTTAATGTCTCACTACTAGGCCTTTAACAGTTTTCCTCCAATAACCTCTTAATAACTGCTTATAGATGACAATTAAGGAAGTTGTTGAACATGTATTCCAATCTATGGGTGATAGTACCATAAGTCATTCTGCTTAAATAGTAGCACTTAATAAATGTGGTCTATTCTTATGAAAAAAACCAATAGTGTCAATAGTGTATCTCTTTCTAAAGTGAGGTTGTTCTCCTTGGGAGCATCTTAAGGGCATAATCATAAGTACAAATGTCCTTCCTTAGTTACTATCAATAAACAGTAATTATGAGATTATTGAGACAAAACTGTAAAAGGCATAGTTGTAGAATATGGTCATGAAGAAAGAGGCATTAAAACGTGCTTCGTGACTAATAAAGCACCATTGTGGTACTACTATGTATGCTAATAAACAACTAGTTAATGGTTCAGTGAAGCTGTTGCATCATAAACTATAAATAATGGAATACAGAGAGCACGTGAAGAGTGAACAGAGAACTAATCATCAGTTGAGAACTAAGCGAATGATAAGACTCGTGCTGTCCCATGCCAAGCTGAGCTGTTTATTTCTTTTTAAAAGAACAGAGTCAGAAACCTGTACTGAGCTCACAAAACCTCAGCAGATATTATACACGAAAGAAAAAATGCTTTAGCAGATGTGCAATGTGCTGCTTTCACCCCGGTTCCTCCGCTCTAGTCCCTTCTGCCTTGTGTCACATCAGTCCCTGCAGCCCGTCACGACCGAGCTACTGCTTATGTGGAGAAGGTGGCCATTAAGCACTCAACCACCCAGGGCTGTTTACAAAGCGACAGGTGTGCCAAGCCTAACTCATTTTCCTACGCGGTAGGGAGATCCCTTTACAAAACAGGGGAGTTTGCTTATTCATGATTTTGACCAAAGGGAAACTCTACAACAACAAACGGCGCTGAGTCATAAAGATGACTTGACTTCAGATTCTCAGAGCACAGTAAGCTAACAACAACATTTTCTTTAACCAAGTCCTTTCACAGCATTAAATTATGAACTTCAGATGCGGGTCTTGCGCGTAAAAGATGAAAACCTACTTTCCAAGTTAACCCGTCCCGTCTTTTTTCTGCTGTACTAGCCTTTGCTAATTTCAAATAGCATCTACTAGCTTTTAAGTAGAAGCCAGTAGGAAGGACACTTGGTTCATTAGCATTTCATGATTATTTTATAGTGTCACCATAATTAAGACTCGTGGAGGCTGGTAACAAAATAACTACTTTTTCAGTACAGGGATAGAAAATTCCAGTGACATTTAGGAAAAAAGTTGAAAATAACCTATAGATTGATCTTAGACACAGCTATTTGTTTGGAAGTGTATGGAAAAGGGTTTGTAATATATTGCAAAAAAAGCCATTATGTCTTATATCTCCACCTTTAAAGTCGCTTACCTTGTCGTAGTATGTGAAAATGGCATTGAACTGCTCAGCGGTCAACTTGACACCCTGTAAAAACAAAGTTGAACTTCAATTACCAGATTAAAAATTGCCAATAGCAGCTCACATCTAAGGAAAAAAAGTTACATAATAAAACAGTTTACAATAATAGTGGCCACATCGTATATTAATGTTACATTTTTATGCAAAAAAGCACACAGATGTGTTTTTCTGCTCTTGTTTCCTACCTGGAATTTGAGTAAGA
Organism: Coranthus polyacanthus; assembly: GCA_037367275.1. Taxonomy (NCBI): domain Eukaryota; kingdom Metazoa; phylum Chordata; class Actinopteri; order Kurtiformes; family Apogonidae; genus Coranthus; species Coranthus polyacanthus. The sequence continues at coordinate 3,692,693 of JAPQRN010000022.1, forward strand.
AATTCTCCTGAACAGGGAGCAGCCTGCGAGAGAGGAGGACCTCATTAGTGGACACAATAGCTGTTAAATTATTCCAAAATCCACTGAGGCAATTTGTTTCAGCATTTATGTAAAGGGAATAGAAGCAAGTCCGGCGCACATTACCTTGCCATCTCCGACAGGCCCAGCTTCCCATCTCCATTCAGATCAAACATCCTGAGCTACAAAGTGGAAGTGGAACAGAGATAGGGAGGGACAGAAGAGACAAAAACTGAAAAGAAAGTTGTTTTTTTTTTGTACAAGTGCATGCTGTCAAGATGTAGACAAATGTGGTCCAATAATTTTCATTGACTGAGAAACAGAATGGCCAACTGAAGAGCCTCTAACTGTACGCGTTCACACTTCCTTCTTTCATAGCATTTTAAGGTGAATTTGTACAGAATAATAACCTGAAAATCCAGTTTTTTAGGAGGGTTTACATGAGACAGAAAGAATATGAGATACCAGTCTGATTTGCCTAAACATTAAATTTCCCTCACAGTAAAGGTAACCCTATAAATACAATGCTAAGTCTGTTCTGTCTGTTAATCTCTTAACAACTGTGTCTAACAAGTAATGTTAGCTAGGCAGCAACACACCATCACCAACAGACACACAAAACTACTTATTCAAAAGCTGACGTACAAATACAAACACAAACACGAGCGCTGAAAACACTGTCTCAGAAATTCCCTTTTTTTATGTCGTTTTCACCTTGTTGCGTCTTTTACAGTGTTTTCGTCTCGTTGCGTCGTTTTTATGTCATTTACATTGTGTCTTGCGCACCGTTTTTTGTTTTTGCGTAGCTTTCGTCTTACTATGTCTCGTTAGGTCATCTTGCTGCATCCTTTACGTGGTTTTTGTCTTGAACGTCATTATCGTTTTGTCGCGTCTTTTACAACTGAGGCCTCTCCTCTGCATTTCACAGTGCGTTGGTGAGCTCAACATTTCTAAAAATGAATTCACATATCATATTATTGTTATGTATTGCACTCACAATTGATGACCCAATAAAAACCGTTACGACCTGTTTTCCCAAACCCTGAGTTTAGCATTAGATTAGATTATCCCTGTTAGCATAATGTGCTAACATAACCTACTGCAGCAGTGACTAAACTAAAGACACCTGAATGCTACTGGTGCCATTTAATGTGTTATTTGGGGAAATCTCTTAAAGCGTACTGCATTCCTTCATTTTATCTTTATCTTAGCTTTTATCATCTGTGGCTCTAAAGGAGAAACTCTTAGTGACCCAGTTTGTCTGTGAGCGTATACAGAAGACGGCGTCAGCAGTTCAGGTCCGGTCAGCTCTGGGGCTGCAGGAAGAAGCAGATGTTCGCACATCTGGGCAGCAAACACAACAACCTGCAGGACATGATGGTTCGCGGTCCACTCAGCTGCACAAAGATGCCACCACAGACACAATAAGGGCTCTGAGGTCCTCCAGGCCAGACAGACACTAGACCTGGTCTTTTCAAAACATCACATATGGTGGTGCTTTTGGAGGATTCTTCTAAACATTGTGCTTTCTTTTTCTTTCTTATGTATTCTTGTCTGTCTTGAATTAAAAAAAAAACTGCAGCAAAAACACTGAAATTGAGCTATTTATAGATATTTTTCACTTATTTTAGACTCGAGAGTCAAATGCACAATCAGGGCTTCATTTGTGTTTGCTCCTTATTTTTCACCTCACTTCTTATTCCTTAAAGCATTTTCTAAAGACTTTGCTAGTGGAGCAGGTTGGAGAAAAATCATGCAAATGGAGATACAAGCACTAAATCTGGCACAATGGTTCCCCAGGGAATACTCAGTAAATCTGCCTGATTGGTTCACATCCAAGATGATGGCCATTTTTCAAAATGGCTGCCAAATATGTCTTCTGAAAATGTCTCTCATAGAAATGCATGCACTGGTTTCATTTGGTTGATCTTAGTGTACACAATTTAGGTTTTCCAGTATGTTTGATCTAACTTTTACAGTTTAACACAAATATTTCAGTACATTTTTAGTAAATTAGCTAAATTTATCTGCCAAAATCTAGTTTTCCTAACAGTGGATGTACTTTGTGATTTGTGTAATCTTTGTGTTGAAATGTTTTTTGACCTTCTGGATGCCAGTTTAACTTTTTAATACGACGAAATACATTTTGAATAAAAATAATTATCTTTCTAAATACAATGTCCCAAGTCAAATAATACAATGCTTTCAATAACGCATTCACGTCAATCAATTCAAGCATGGCTGCTTTAATCTGGGGTTGGCTTAAGCAGCGTTTGGGACACTAAGTCCTCATACTCAATCATCATGCTGAGTTTCTGCCATCTTGAAGTTTCATATTTGGTGCTTGTATCACCATTTGCACAATTTCACTACACTGTGGTACACAGATTCTTCTTATACCAGGGAATTAAACAACTATGGGATGTGTGGGTGATTTTATTTGGGCAAAATCAAGAAAAATGATGAAGATGATCTTCATGCTCTTGATAGTGAGCGTAAAGCGTTTGACCTACAGAATAATACATTTACACAAACTGTAATCTGTCCCATTGCATGTGTGCCGGACATTTTCTGTTTTTCTTAAATGTTAGTGTTTGCGTGTGAGTCAAGGGGCTTACTATGGTCTGCGTGTACTCCTGGAGCTTCTGTTCGTCGTAGTGTCTGTTAGCCTTCTTCAGCAGGTCTGACAGAAAACCCTGAGGACAGAGACACAAACAATGCAGTGTACGTATGGCATGCAAATGACACAGAAGCAGAAGCTTTTTGGGGACAGAGGTACAACGTCTGTATGACTTGCCTTGTCATTTTCTGAAATCATCCTGATTATTATTTTTACACAGGAAAATAAAAGAGATTAGAAACAATAGAAAAACAACAGTCGCTGACACTACCTGAATGGTACCAGAACACCCAATGTGTTCTAAGCATGTGAGAAAATACTACTTCCTGTCATCTGTATTTCAAAATAAAATGCGTTCTTGGTTTCATTAAATTGTTATCTTTGCTTTTAATAGTGGTGAAATTGAAAATTTCTTCTTAAATATAATAGCCTACATGTTTTACTTCTGTAAAGAGTGTCTGATATATGATTCAATTCAGTTCAATTCAATTCAATTCAATTCAATTCAATTCAATTCAATTCAATTCAATTCAATTCAATTCAAT
>JAPQRN010000022.1:3706369-3721086 GCA_037367275.1 Coranthus polyacanthus
TAGAGAAAACTCAAAACCTCAACCACATACTACAAAGCACTGGTGATATGTGTGGGCAGGAAGTTATTTTCTTTATGGGAGCTACAGTACTGTTATCCATTATATATGACTCTGAAAATAGAAGGTTCTGCTTCCTCATTCTAACCCTTTAAAAACCTCTCTGCCCACTGCCTCCTCCCCCCACCCTTCAACAAAGACTGATTAATCCGCCGCTCTTGTTTTATGTTCTCAAACTCCGGCTCTCAACTTTCCATCAACATTTCATTTACGCCTTCTCCGTTTCGTCTTTCCCTCGCTTGCCCTTTGTATCCCTCCTCTCTCTCTCTCTCTCTCTTTCTACACCTTCGTTTCCTTTCGTTCTCCTCCTCCTCTCGTTTCATTATTCCTGCTCTTCACGACGTGACAAGGACAGCCTCCTTCCCACATGTAATTGGTTTCTAATTGGCTCCATTCTTACACTGCAGCAGATCTAACATGAAATCTGCCATTTTCTTATCTTCTGGAGGTATTTTGTGAAATAAATGACTTCCCTTTTTCTCGAACCTTTCAACACTCGCCATGCTATGCTGAAGGCTTTTTCTTACTTCTGCTGTCATTCATTATTCATCGTCCACCGCATTAAAATTATTTATATCAACACTGGAATTTTTAACATATAAATAGTATGTTAAGTGCCTAACTTGGCTGCTATAAGGTAAGGTAACTGCTTGGTCTTACTGCCTCAGTAAAGCTGGGGTCATTTATGTATTTGTGCTATTCTGTGTTTTTTCAATTTGAACCTGACATCTGACAGGAGGTGGAAAAATCAGATCGCTCACTGGCAAATGTTGACCACAATTTCATCCAACATAAGCAACTCGCCTCACCATATTGATGATGAATTACTGAGCAAAACACAGGAAAAGAAGTCTGTATCACAGTGTATCACACTATTTGGTGTTTTAACTCCTACCACAGGGATTTACAGGGCACAGGCCTTTTTAAACCAGGCATCTGAGGTCTCCTTGTTCACTTGACCTTCTCATATGCTCAGTGAAATCTCCATGGACCAGGTGTGTTACTTCGATCCAACCGCTATTCTCAAAAGCAAATCCACACACTGTAGTCAATAAAGTCCACCTAGTACGGACGTATCTCATTAATCACTGTCCAGTACCATATAGAGGAGAACTAATCCAATACTGTGTTTTCAAGGCATGGTTGGTTAAAGTAAGTCGGAGCGAAGAAGGAGAGGAAAAAGAACACAAGAGCTGATCAAATGACAAGGTTTGTTGTCAAGAGAGGGCAGCGACTTTACATTTACAAAACATATACCTGTCCATCCACACACACTCGGCATAACGCTCTTACCGCCATGAACTCAGCGCTGGAGCTGACAAACTGTCTGAAGCAGAGCAAGAAGTTTTCTTCAGTTGGGAGAATCTGGGCCAGCTAGGGAGAGAGAGAGAGAGAGAGAGAGAGAGAGATGACAGGCAAATGGGAGTGGTGAGTGAGTGGTGAACGCAAGATGGAGGTGGTGATACGCTGTGGGAGAAGAGATGGAGACCGGGGGAGCTTTTTGTCCGCAAAGCTTCAAATGGCCAACTTACACATAAATAATAGAGTGCCATAACCTCAGAATGCCGGGGCTAGGCCTTAAGTTAGAAATAGTTTTAAAAATCCACTTTTGGGTGCTCGGACAAAAGCCTTTACACTAGTTTAGAACAAATGAAGTCAAGATTTGCAGATATTCAGCACTGGCAGTGGATTATTGACAGAGCAAAATCCTTCTCGCCTGCACTGCTTTCAAATCATGCTCTGGAAAAAAAGAAAAAATAGTGGGAAAGCAACATCCCAAACTGCCGCTCTGTAGAGAATATCATAAAGACTGCATTTATGCAATCGACTGGAGTATTGACTTTGTCTCTGTGATTTGTCTGAGCTTTACTTTTTCTCTCTACACAAAGTTAAATCTGTAGACTTTTTACACTTTTGACTTTTTTTTAAGTTACATTTGTTTGAAGTCAATGTGTATCGTGAATGTACATCAGAATATTTTCTTATTCAAATGTTTAGTGATTTATATTCACAGTATTTTCATTCTAATGACATAGCTGCAAGTAATGCAAGTATCCAATGTCAATAAACTAGGTGTCTACTGCATTACTGTGTCGTAAAATGACCATCTCCTTCCTCTCTGATGTTTTATGCAGTGTTTCCTTGGAAAGCGGATGCCGACAGGCGACCAGAGGAAACGGGCTGTTAGATTGAGTAAAATTATACATTTGTTGTTGGACACATTTGATATAATGTAAATACATAAGTTAATAAAATGCATAGCAAGTGTAGTTGTTTTTAGATATTTTAATGAGGAAATGTTTCATACTGTAGGCTACAGCCTGATTAACTTAGCCTAGCTTAGCTTTTTATATGGGATGCTTCCTTCCACTTCACTTTGTGCTTTTTGTTCGTTTTAAATATATAAAAACACTGATTCATAGTACATTTAGTAGCGGTGGTGGTAAGGCAAGTTTGAACACTATGAATGTACTTTGAGCAGAACTATGCTAGCTGCTTCCCCATTTCCTCTCTTTCTTCATGCTAAGCTAGGCTAAACATCTGCATGGAAAAACTGCATCTCATCATCATCTCATCATTGCTTTTGACATTAAACGCACATTTCTGCTTGCTAGTAGTCTCTCAGACAAAACAATAATAAAAAAGATGTAGCTTGTTGGCCTTGTGAAGTAGCATGGGTTCTTGGGAATTGTTGTTTTCGCCACTGTTGATAATGAAAATTTATCCGAAATCATGTATACACACGAGGTAAAGTATTAAAGCTTTAGTCGCATTGCGCTTGGTGATGTCTATTCATGATTTGTCATTTCATTTGAGTGAAATAAAAAGTACCATTAGCTAATGTAATGTTAAATGTTAAATTACATTCCTGTACCCATTAGCTTGGCGGTTTGCATAAGCCACTGTTTGCACATCTTAGTAAGCTAGACAGATGATTGAACTGTGGGCTGTTCTGTGGTGTTTTATCTGGTGTATTTCCTTGTAAGGTGATGCCATTGACAGGTAACCAAATGAAATGGGACATTACACAAATTACAGATTTATCTGAATTTGAAGATCATTGGAAATATTTGGTGTTATGTAAGTATAAAAGTCCACAAAACATATATCTTAGGCCTAGTCAGTTTTATATATTTCAGTGCAGAAATATTCCATATTATACCTTTAAATCATGCAGTTAGAGTCCAAGACCTTACCTCTGACATCTCAATTCGTCCATCTTTGTTCTTGTCAAACTTCTGCATGAACTCCTTCATCTTTTCTCTGAACTGGGGGTTTGAAGGGTCCTAGAAAAACATTTTTCCTCAGTACAAGTGAAACCTAAGCGGTCGTTATGAGTACTCCTGTCTATAGTCGCTGAACTCACCACGCCTGCGCCTCTCCGGGCGACCTCCAGCTCCCTGAAGAAGTTCTCCAGCTCCTTCCCCTCAATGTAGCCATTACCTGAAAGGCAGACAAACCGTGATGACACATGATGGCTTTCTCAGTATTGCTGACATGCAAAAACAACCCCCAAAAAAACCCATCGGCCAAAGATGTGGTCACTACAGTGTCAAACAGATCCCAGCACGGCTCAGTTTTGCACCAGTATTGATCCAAACATGAGCCTTTACCAGTAATTCAGTTCCTTCCCCTTCTGGCTCAATAGATTAAACTATTGATTGACACAATGGAAACTGATCACTCCTCAAAGACTGTGTCCACAGGGTTGTACGCAAGGAGAAGCTATATATGGAAAATTGCTTTCCTAGGATTTTGAAGGTGATGATCCACGGGCAGCTTCTTTTATTCCACTGAGATCAATATGGCCTACAGCAGGGAGTTTCGCAAATGGGACAAATCAATACAGGTAACAGTGTGCTGTGAGAAATAATGCCGAAAATAAAAAGCCAATTTTGGAAGACACTTGTGACCTAATGTTTTTAAGAGTACACCCAGACTGTGTGAGTGATGATATTATGTCAAGAACTAAATCAGGAAATGTTTTGTCTTACATCGTGCTATCAATCAATTCTTTTTAGCAATGATGCTCCTCAGATGCCGTCCTTCATAATAGTTTGGATTGTGTCCTGGCATATTTTATTTGTGGACAATAAAGTTAATCTTCTCTTATCCTATCTTATTGTTACTGCTGGTGTTCTGCTGCCCTGACAGTATCTATTCAGAGGACAAATGAGTGTGTCCGCTTCACCCAGGTAGTATGTGAACCTGTGCCAATATTCTATCAACAAGCATGCTGAATGACTGGACAGATGGCTCCAAACGATGTGACTAGCTGCTTCAATAAAACCCTGGAAGGCAGAGCTGCCTCATTAAACACTAACAAAGATTATTATGCCATCCACTTCCTCTCCTCCAACTTGCTGTCTTCCTCTGTCATCTTCTTCCTCTGCCTCTCTCTTCTCTCTCTATCCATCCAACATATTAGTGTCTTTGTTCTATCTATGGGATTTTATTGTTCAAGTGTGTGCGTATGTATGTGGGCACACACACATTCCTGGTGATGTTATCAAAACTCATGAATACAAGCTCTGCTGTTTCGATAAGTGGGACAGCGAAATGCCTCGCTGCTATCGAGCCTCTCTCCTGTGGGTCTTATTGACATTTAGCACTCCGGAGAGAAATGGCCAGCTTGATAATTAAACAGAGTAAGATGTGATTAACTACAAGGCAAATGGCATAAAATGACAAATAAAAATAGATTTATGAATATATTATGCCAGAGCGCTGTCATATGTTCAATGAATGTGGTGAGAGATGCACACATCCCATTATATTTATGCATAAAAGAGCATCTGTATAGGCAGATGTACGTTTCTTTTCCAATGCCACAGCAATATGCTTTGTATTCAGTGGTTCGTTTGTATGAAATACTGTATAAATAATTACAGTACATCCATGTAGCCTTAAAACTACCCAGACAAAAGACAATAAATGCCAGTTTCTGCTGCAAATATTACTCTAAATATCAAAATGCTAGCCTATAAGCATGAAGATTGAAAAAAAAAATATTGCCAATGGATATTCTTATGGATGACTCATTTCCAGGTTACTCAGTTTAAATGTCAAATAACAGTTTTGTGTTTCAACAAAGGCCCCTCTTGTATTAACTCGCTTTCGGTCAGTCCGCACAGTCCCGTAGCAACACAGCACTTAAGGCCTGCACTAACGGGCAGGATGAAAGGTTCACAAAACCACTTTTAGTCCAAATATGCACATTTTAGGATACTGCGTCACACGTCCCCAGGAGACGCAAACGCTGTACTCTTCTGGTTCCGAAGCTAAAATTCAATCCCAACGCAGCAGCAGAAACTTTCAGGGGTGGGGTTGGGGGGGTGCTGTGCCAACTAAGTGCATATTTAAAGCCGGTGTGTACGTACATTTGCCTTTCAAAGCAAAGAGGAGCCCAGTCTATTCAAATGTTCTGTGCTGAGACCGCAGATGGGTCAATTCAGAAGGTGGATTTTTTTTTTTTCTTTTTTTTTTTTTTGCTCAGTACTCCTGAATTATGTACATATCCAGGTTAATAAAAAGACTTGACAGCGAGCGTGCTATAATTAGCAAAGGAAATGAAGTCGTTTCCTTTTTCCTAGCTTTGAAGTGCTCGAATTGAGAAGTAAAAAAAGAGTCCAGGCATTGACAGAGACAGCAGAGAAAGATGAGAGGGACAGAGCAGAGCGGAGGAGCTGTGAAAGACACAATCCAGATGAGATTTGATCCTGAGCCAACAGGGGAATATGTGGTTTCATCATCTCTGGGTGCAATGCCTCCTGTGTATTTTTATCTGCAACTGCGAGATGTTTACTCATTCTGAACAAACAAATTAGCTCTTCTTTTCTTTCTGCGGAGCCACGAGACACTCCCAGTAATGAGAGCAGGAATCACACGCGCTCAAGCCAAATCTGTTGATGCTCTGGCAAGGATTTGATTTGCAAAGTGCTCATTGCACAATATGTAAAACGCATAATATGTAAAACACACCACTTCAACGGCCGGATGAGGCTGGGACGACGGATATCTTGAAGAAATCGGCTCAATAAGCCAATGAGTACAAGCAAGAGCGCGGCGCGGCAACTTTTGTCTGCACTTCGCTCAGCTGCACTTCACTCACACTCATCACTCCACCTTGATTTCTCCGTGGAATACGTTTCAGCGTATGTGCAGGCGACAAAACAGATTGCATTTACAATGAATTCCCAGGTGGATGTGTGCAAATAAGTGCAACACACTCGCCGCGTTTGCAGTAGACATCTCAATGAAGTTGAAGACCATTAAAGTCCAAGTGCAGCCGGGAATCAGACTGTACCAATTTGACTAATTCCAGAGTGTAAAATTTATGAAAAGTGGAATTAGCTGGGCATGCCTGATAACCTCTAAGCAGCAAGTTGGTTAACCTTGTCAGTTTGATGCTATTTCTTAATTATCAGAGACACCAAAGGGCGCAGTGCTGCTTGTATTCCCTGAAGGATGAAGGCTTTGATGCTGTGCAGTAGGCCAATTATATCCTATTCAGCAATTCAATAAAGGACGAGAGGAAAATTTACTTTTTTTTTTTTTTTTTTTTTTTTTTTTTAATAAAAGAGGTTACTGTCTGTTTCCAAATCGACCACTGTTCATTTGTAGTTTTTTTTTTTTTTTTTTACAGTACTTCATCGTCAGTCTCACATCTCAACAGAATCTGGAAAATAATAATAATAATACTATAAAAAAAAACCCAAAAAACTCTCACACACAGATGTACAATATTTGCAGAGAGAAAAAGCAGGACCGAGGTAGCTAGATCTGTAGAAAGGAAGGATCAATGGGAGAAGGAAATAAGAGAGACTCTTGGGAAGAAGGAGGAGAAGCTGCTGAATGAATTAATTAGTAAATGGGGCAATTTTTATGCTGAAAGATGTTACATCCACATCACATAAACCCATGTCTTTACGTTACGGTCGAAACGTTCAGAAACCTGATTTGATTGAAAATGGATATCAATACGAGGCAGTCACTCAAAGCCACTTAACATCCGGTGATTATAGGCCATCTCATCCCGAAGAAAACACTCATTAAATGATTAACTGACTGCAAAATAACACCTTAATTGCGCCTTTTAATCAATGCCTTGGTTATTGAAGATGCACACGGCTGTGACTGAGCGCTCACAAAGCAGAAGATGGCAGTTGATTTCATCTTTTTTTTTTTGCTTTTTACACGAATGAATTTGTTTGGGGATGCACTTTCAGATGAGTTCTGTAAACTTTCATCCAAACGCTTCGAGGGGCTAAAAAAATAAAAAATAAATAGAAAACAGCTGTCATTCATGAAAAAATGAAAGCTGAAAAAAGGCGTCTTGCCGGGAGTGGTCCGCATCAAATATTCATTTGAGACACGTCAAACTTTTTTTTTTTTTAAGCCATTGCGGGAATTCACTAAATAGATCACGAAATATTTAAGGTCCGTAACGGGTCTATTAGAGAATAAAACGTCCACTTTATTCATACATCAAATAATCAAATAAGGAAGACAGAATCACTAATTAAAGATCAAACATCAAGTACATGTAATATTCCTCACATGTTTTTCTGTCTCTCGGTTCAGCAAAAATGATCTTACGGAATCTTATTAATATCCTATTTGTAATTGTAATAATCTCGTGATGAATGTTGGCTTTAATAGCCTAATCCCAAAACTTTGGGACAAGTTTGACTTTCTTAAGGGTTCTTATTACATTGAATATTTTTTTTTTTCTGTCAAGTCGGGTCTAATTTTTATTTCTTCCATCCGAATTTGACTGAAAAAAAAAAAACTTTTAGGAAGGAAAAAAAAAACCAAACCCCGTCTTACCGTCGGTGTCGAAATGTTTCCAAATATCGAGGAACTGGGACGCGGTGACCTCTGCCAGGTGCAGGTGAGGAGGCTGCTGTGCTTTGTTTGCCATGATGCTGTCTGTCGACGGATGCTGGATGCGGGTCAGACGCAAGAAAAATCCGCTAACTTTTTTTTTTCTTCTTCTGTGTCTCTTGTTCAAACACACCCCACACTGTGGCACCGGCGCGCCGCACGCCGCTTTTTAACCTCGGCTGCAGGAGCGGCAGCACCGCCGCTGGGGGCGCACTATCACCAACAACATCCATCTGAGTCAGCGTCCCTGCGCGCGTGTGCGTGTGTGAGTGTTTGTGTGCGCGCTTCCAAGCCTGATGTACTTGTGTGATAGGATGTCTTGGGCACTGCAGTGGACGGACGGTGTGTGTGTGTGTGTGTTAGTGAAAGATAAGGGAGATGCAGATAGTGAGCAGTTGTTCTTATTTTTGCACCATCATGCATTGCAGCAGATCCATATGTGTGGAAACACTGCACATGCGATAGTCTGCACTTACGAATAAGAACTCCCATATTTGTGAATACACATGTGATGCATGTCTGTACAGTAGCCTATGTGTGAGCAGACTATATGCTACACATCTGTGTGTATCTAAGCGTACACTTCCCCAAGCCTGTCTGCCAGTGTGTGAGGCTTCACAGACTTAATTAGAACTCACACACTAATCACATTTCCCACACTGCCTCCAGCCAGCGGTGATTAGCCCCCCATAATAAATGTAAATTCTGAAAAAAATACGGGAGGGAAAAAGAACTTTTTTCATTAATAGCCAGTCTAGTGTGCAGAGGGGCAGAGCCACAGATCCTATTAGGAGAATGAGGAGGGGAAAAAAAGTATACTCACATATATTTCTTCAACTCGTTTACAGCACGAGGTGATAATATTCGGGATGAAGTAATAAGACTGTAATGAACAGAAGGGCAAGTATCCCTCAAAGCATCGTCCTGCCGTTGAATAAAAAGGCACGTTTCACATACAAAAAAAAAAAAAAAAAAATTCTAATGCTTTAATTGACTCACACATTATTGAAATCTTAATGCTACTGGGTGTGTTTTTGCATGGACTGTATACAAGAAGTGGATGGAGCCAGAGTGACGCCGCTCATTTTGCATTTTTGAATTGCTGTTTTAAAGACTGGTGCATTATTAGAACTGGATTCAGACCACAAATTGATGCCTGTTCTCTTGAATGGAAAGCTACTCATTGGTACATAAGTCAAAGAAGTTTCTGGCTTGCATGTTACTTCTGCCTTATGTGATCCATTGCACAGGCAGACTAGCATTTCACCCGCTGCCCCTGCCTGTGCTTTCCTACTTAGACCAATGTGCTGTGACTGTAACCTGCATTGACATCATGGATTTTAAAATGTCTTTTTTGGGCATTCAGATGGTATAACACCTCCATGTTATAAACCTGATGATAAACAGAGTAATATCCAATGTCTTTTTGCAGTTGTAGGTGTCTTGTCAGCAGCTGAGGGGATTGGATTGGACTGGATTTTGTCACTGCACTACCACAAGTGGCCACTGGGGGGATTGGTGACAGTGCTGAGTGGACGCACAATATCCAGTTTTCTTACTACATCCATGTTTTGAAGCCAGGAGTCTGCATTTTGGCTATTGCCATGTTGGCTTTTTGGAGCTGCAATTGACCATGTTTGGTCAAAATGGGCGGAGGTGAGGGAAGCTTGAGGGGTGTTGTGTGACCAAATCCTAAAATACGTATTTGTGTGGGACATGAATGCTAAGACAAGGTCTTAAGTTTTGATATGATATCCACCTAACTTAAAAAATAAACACGAACAATAAACACCATCATAACAAAATCACAGTTTAACTGTCTGTCAGGAAAAAAATAATGTTTTATTCAATAAACAGAAGCTCTGAATAGTCCAGCTGTCAATTGCAGCTGTTAATCAAAGTCTTACACATCAGATATCAAAGCATTCCTTTAGCACTAAAATCTTATTATGGAGGAATAATTTAAAGATGCACCACCAGAACACTTATTAGAGGGTCCAAATAAAACAAATGAGACCAGAGTGACTCTTGGAAAAAAAAGTTATTGGGAGCCAGGCCTTTTTGGAGCCAGCATCTAGTGGCCGTCAGTGGTATTACACTTTAAGATACCTCCGCATTAGCTTAATTTGAAGCTGCAGCCCTTATCCCTTAGTTTTTACCAGGTCTGTCACATCAACCAAGTTCATGGGCATTTTTAGCTGTACCTGAAAGACCACAGGTCTAACTAATGACATGAACAATGATTCCAGAAGTTCATCTTTTGATATTCAAATTTAAATTGCCAAAGTCTGGCCTAAGAATCAGAACTCACATTACAGCTGGTGCCGGGAGGTGATTTAGCCTAGCTCAGCGCAACCACAAGCCTGTCTATCTCAAAGTTCAAAAGCATCAGCGCCAATAAAGCTCATTAATTAAGCTAACATATTGCATAGTGTTTGTTTACTCCATACTCCAACAGCGGTCATAGCATAGGTTTCTGTGCAGTCAGTATGAGCAGACTGCTGAATCACCAACATGACTCTGAACATGGCTCGTATGATCTCATGTGTTGCATTACTGCAGAAAACAATATATTTGGATGTAACCCCTCCATAGTAGCTTGAGTGGTAGCTGTAATTAAATTACATATTTTTTCTCAGTAACTATAACTGATTACAGTTACATTTTTTTTGTAATTCAATATGTAACACTTTTACATGTAACACTGTCAGTAAGAGGTGGCTCTCTTAATTTCCCCCGTTCTTACAGACTTTATGCTAATCTAGGCTTATTCTCTCCTATAGTAAAGAACAGTTAAGTTCACCTTTACTGCCTCCATAGGGAAATTGATTCTCTGCATTTAACACATCCTAGTATATTAGGAGCAGTGGGCTATTGCTGAGCAGCATCAAGGGACCGTTTCCAGAGCCAAGCCAGTACCTTGGTCAAGAGCATTCACAGGAGAATTAACATAACATAGATGTTTTTGATGGCAGGGGAAACTGGAGGACCTGGAGGAAGCCTGCTTGACACAGGGAGAACATGCATCTCAACTCCACCTCTGTACTTTATGTCTCACAAGAATGGGCCTATTTCCCAAATGTTTTAAAGTCAACAGGATGGTGAGTAACTTTTAGCACAAGAGGTTTTAAAAGTTCAGTGTGTAGTATTTCATGGCACCGAGCGTGAAGTTGCAGAGTGTAATCAACTGAATACCCCCCTCGCCTTCCTCTACGGTTGCTGCAAAAAATGATATGGAAGTCCCTCACTAGAGGCAGTGTTTGGTTTGTCCGTTTTGGGCTTTTTAGTTCTGTTCCACACTCTCACATAGTAGGTGACAGTAATGCACCTTAAAGCTAGATGTCACCCACTATAAAATGGAAAAAAGGACAAGAAAAGCTTTGTTCTGAGCTACCACTCCCTCTGTAGATTTTATTTTTTAAACCTTATTGAAAAGTATGAAAATACTGATATTGAGTAATAACTATGATGTATTATGTTTTTAGATGTACATGTTAGTAATAAATGTTATCTGAAAGCAAAAAGCAAACTTTTAGGGGTCCAGTATGTACGATTTAGGGGGATTAGAAAGATCTACTTGCAGAAATGAAATATAAATTTATATGTACAATCGTATAATATAGTGTATAATCCAGAACTGCTCTGTTTTTGTTACCTCACAATAAGTCCTTTATATCTACAGAGAGTGTGGACCAGAGTTAAGGCTGCAGTGCTTCATATTTTTTTGCTTGATTTCATAATTACCTTTCAGCATATTGTAGTTCACCTGGTCCGACAGGAAACAAGAATTCTACCCCCTTCTCTGGACTCTCTGGGCTGTAGAAAATGGACCCTGTGACGGGAGGTTTTGGCTGCTCATCCGTGTTTTCGAACGGGTATTATATATGGCGTTATATATGTGATTGACAGCTGTAGTTATGGATCAGTGATCAGATTCAGTCAGATGTGACTCTACTGCTCTACTTACTGGCTTCTCTTTTCCATGGCAGCGCAAAGCTGAATCAGGCCACCTGCCGAGGGAAGCTGTGTATTTTAAAATTCTGGTGTTTTTTACCCTGATTTTGGCTCCTGCAGATTTAATATCCCTTTAATTCAAATGCCCAGGAACAAAACAAACACTGCCTCTAACGAGGGACTTTTGCAATTTTTTCTGCCATTCTGAGGGTGACGGTAGAGGTAAGGCTTTCAGTTGGTTGCAATCTATACCTTCACCTCTAGATGTCAGTAAATCCTACATACAGAACCTTTAAGTAAACATAACACCATTATCATCAGTGATGGCATCGTATAGAGGGTCACTAGCCACAAGTTCCTTGGTGTTTCTATTTTACAATCCTGATTGTGTCAAGAAATTGATTAAAATGAAATAGTTGACACCGATTACAACAAATACTAAGTGTTACAAAATGGCCAAATTATCATATATTATGGGACATTACTGATTGTACATTGTACAATCAGTAAAATTATATTGTCCAAAATTATTATCATACTGCACATGTGGCCATGTTTATCTTTATCTGCATCGCAGCCTGGTAGGGGATCTGCACTGCGCTCAGTCACAGGGCCCTGCAGGCAGCATCATCAGGGACCCAAATCACATACACACAGAAAATCAACATGTTGTCCTTGAAGTTGATGTGTTAGAAGCAACAAAAAGAGTGAGTATAAGGACCTGAGTAACTTTGACAAGTGCCAGATCGTGATGGTAGACGACTGGGTCAGAGCATCTCCAAAACTGCAGTGGTTAGTACCCGACCAAAAGTGGTCTAAGGAAGGACAACCGGATCTCAATCCATTTGGGCATCTGTGGGAACATAACATTATCACCACCTGCCTAATACTGCCATATTGCCACCACAACAGCTTCGACCTGAGGCATGGGCTCCACAAGACCTCTGAAGGTGTGCTGTTGTATCTGGCTTTGCTTATCTTTAAGTCCTGTAAGATGTGAGGTGGGGCCTCCATGGATCGGACTTTGTCTTTGTCCATCACATCCCACAATCCAATAACATCAATTGGATTGAGATCCGGTTGTCCTTCCTTAGACCACTTTTGGTAGGTACCAACCACTGCAGACTGGGAACACCTAACAGGACCTGCAGTTTAGGAGATGCTCTGACCCCGTCTGTCTACCATCACAATCTGGCCCTTGTCAAAGTTGCATTTTACCTGCTTCCAACACATCTACTTTGAGGTCTAAATGTTCACTTGCTGCCTAATATATCCCACCCACTGGCCTAATTATCACCACTTCATCTGTCAGTGGTCATAGTGTTATAGCTGATTGGTGTATGTATATATACTGGACCTAATTTTTACAATTAAAGACCTATTAACTAAGACCGTAAGACCTAACTTTGATCGTGGGCAAATAATTTAGATGCTCCAGACACAGAACATGTCCACCCTGATGTACTGCTGAACTTTATACTGTCACATTACATCCACAGAGGTGGAGCGGTAATTTTCCAGATTCACCCTCCATGCTGGTACAGTGCTGACAAGCCGCTGGCAGCTGACTCCCTTTGGAGCTGGCGTGTGAAAGTCAGCAGAGACATTCCCTCCCAAATGCTATTTCTTGTAGAAGTCACATTCACTAACAACAGGAGCGCTGCTGTTTTTATTTTTTGAGAGCTCAGGTACATGACAGTGCATGAGACCGGCGTCGTGCGAGACGGAAGAAAGACCCGAGTGTGTGATGGTGTGTGACAGTGTTTAAGAGTGTAAACTCAGCATTGCTGTCTTCCTCTATTTCCTCAGCTTCTCTTTTCACCCTACAATAATCAATAGCAGGCCCTGGGCTCAGTTGGCACGGTGACAATAGATAGATCAACATTACATTACAGATAAGGCCTGTCGCCAGCCTGCGGGGACTGCCGAGTCAAACACACTTCACTCTCTTCTCTTACTCTCTTTAGTCATCCTTATCGTCTGTCTTTATCTCTGCCTCCCGCTTCCCTACGCTCGAAGCCGAGCGGCTGCTGTTTGCATCCAGCGTCAACACCTTTGTAGACGTTTCACTTTTTGCTCAGTTGCGAGGCATCTGAATAAATATACAATCCAACCTAATAGGTGTTGTGTTTGTGTTGTCGGGCTGCCTGGCTCATTTGAATGAATATTTCAGCTCCACAGCGGGGCCGCACCTCGACGTGCTGTATGTAGATGAATTATGTAACAGAAAGGAGCGGGGGGGGAGGAACAGAACAGCCATTTCCAGTTCATCTCAATCTCACAGTGTCTTCATCTGTTCGAGGTGTGCTCGAGAGTCAGCGACCGTGGGTTATGAGGAGCTGACTGAGTGGATGCACTGATGAGGTGTGCTTTAGGGGAGGGGAATCTTTCCTTTATTCATTAATGTCGGACAGAAAAAGAAACCTCCTCTTCACCTTGAAATCATAACATCCTATTGACTGATTCTCATGTTGCATATGCACTGCAAAAACAACCACAAAGAAAACAAATATTCTTAATTGTCTGTCTTGTATTAAGCAAAAATCTGCCAATGGGGTACTCTTAACATTTAGTAAATAAAAGCAAAAAGTACATAAAAAGGTTTAACAAATGTCAAGTCGAATTAAACATATTTAAATTCATTATTGAACAATTTAACCAGAGTAGAGTTAGTAGAAAAAAGCTAATGATATAATATTGAGAAAAGAAAGAAACTAACAATTGAAAAGGTTTCCAGACACTGCATTTATGAGCTATTTATGTAAATGTTGAGAACAAATAAAGACATTATGGAGTAGATTCCAAATAAATAAACTGTG
>JAPQRN010000022.1:3738667-3748738 GCA_037367275.1 Coranthus polyacanthus
TCATCTTATTTGTTTGCCAATAAAATCAACTACCATTTGTTAATTTACAATCACAACCACTATGCATCCATTTGACTATTTTGTTACAGTATCTTCTTGTTTTCTTCTAGGTTGTACAGGAACATTTGGAGTGCATTGTGGGTCAGCTGGGTTGTCTGCAGACGTTACCTGTCACTTTGTGGTGCCATTACCATTCTCTGTATGTGAGGCTCAGATATTACTGAGACACTCGTCCCTACATCTCCCTGTCAGTTAATCTTACCCACAAGATTAAGTAATAAAAAATTACTTAATCGTTTTAATAAATGTTTGTTATTTTTATCTATTTTAGCAAGCAGTGTGCCTCTAATACTTTAGTGTATGTCCATATACCTGGAAAACTAATGACATTACCATCATAGGGTTGACTTTTCTCTATCTCTGTGCTCATTTTCGACCTCATACAACTTTCCTTGCAGAGCTTCCCATGATAAATGCCGAGCCCTGCAAGAAAACTTGAACTGACATGGGATTTACATTGAGTACGTTTACATGCACACTCATATTCCACTGCTATTCTGAATATGACAATATTCTGAACTTGACAGGTGTCATGTAAACAGCATTCCATTTTGATATTGGGAATTAGGCCTTTTTCAAATGGAGCATTTTCCAACCAGGGCATGTGGACAATGCTGATATTATTCCAGTTTTATGAGGATTCTTTGGACATGTACACAGCACATTTGAAATATACATCTTATTTGTGGGTTTGCTGGGTAAGCACGGCTGCATGTAAACAGGAATATTAGTGGAATATTAATTTTCATTAGCCATGGAAACAACTTATTGTCATTTTGTCATCATTTTAGATATGAGCAGTTGATATTTATGTTGATGGCTTTTAGCATAAGTATCACTCAATCTGTTTTGTCCTTTTTTTATAGTAAAGCATCTGAAAAACAAATTATTGTCAAGGTGGGTGTTATTTATGCATTTTGGTCTAAAGGTTTTGATGCTGTACACTCCTTGAAATAACCACGATAGACATTCAATCCATTAATTCCCATATTTCCCTTGTTTTCTTTTTTTGTCTTTTTTTATCAGAGCTCTAACATTCTGTCAATTGATTAAAATGCAGGATTGGGTTCCACATTAAAATGATTTTCAAGCCCCCGGCAAGTCTGTGAATGAAGCTAAAGAGCAGCAGGATATTTCGATAAGCCTGAGTCCCATGGCAGGATTACAATAAATGTTTCATTAGAATGTGGGAAGAGCTTTTAAAGGGTTATGAACCATTGGTTTGGGACTCATCAGATAAAGAACATGATTTAATGATTTTTCCGTCAAGCTTGTAACACCAAAACTTTTTTTTAACAAGTTTGCCACACCAAAACTTAATTTATCTTTTTTTTAAAATAATTTTTCTATTACGTTTATGGTTCTTAGATAGGGTGATTCCTTACCTATTCAATCTCTCTCCAGTCCATGGTTTTAGCTGATGGGAGGCCAGCTCAGCTGTTGGTGGTTTTAATCCAGTTTATTGTCAGGACTGGTGACGTAACAGTGATACATTTTTGTACCATTTCTTAATGTTTTGCTGTTTGACCCGGGGTCATGTCTATCCTATAGATACATCACAAGATGATTTAAGGGATAACAATACAATAAAACCCCTCTTTTTCTTTAAAATACTGCATGCCTTACCTCTTTAGGCCTTTAAAAATCTTTCTCACAAGCCAAAAACTGTTTGGCTTCATTGACTTCAAGAAAAAAAATCTGTGTTTATTTACTTTCACCATTTGAACCTTGTACCTGCATCTATTATTTTCAATGACAGCAAGATGTGGTCAAGCTGTGTGCAGAGGCCCACTTGCCCACCATCCACTTCTCTGCCAACTCAGTGGATTTTGGTTTTGTGTTAAGCTGCACAGACACTCAAGGAGAAATCACAATGACCGACTGCTCCCAGCTGCATGTGTTCTACCACTGAAACAAAAGTTTGTTTATTTACACCGTAAAATTTGTGTCCAATACGTCCCACACTTGATACCCAGTGACAGTTAAATACTAACAAATTACAGTACATAGACATATTTTGTGAATATAGCACAAACATATATATGTATATATATATATATATATATACGTATATACGTATATATGTATATATATATATATATACGTATATACGTATATATATATATATATAAGAAGAGATACTTCCATTATGGAACTTTCAGAAAATCCTTGTTTTTACTGACACCGGTGGCCATTAAGTGAACTGCAGCAGCATCCTCTTGCTGCTCTCGTGAGCATCCTGGGCATCCACCCTGACATTGTTTTTTGTTCGCTTGAATAAACACAACTAGCATCATGTTGGTGGAAGCAAAGTACAGTCGTAAACTAGATATTTGGACTATATTTACTGTGAAAAATCGAAATGTATAGAAGTTCTGGTTATGCAAGGCTATAGTTCAATTAAAGCATTAAGTCTTTGTATTTATATACGTTGGTGTTAATAAGCTATATGCTACAGCTTTATCAGTCACTGTTGTAGTGTTCACCCTGAGGTTTTGCAATATAAGCAGAGTGAAATTTGATGGATGATAATGCTAATTGTTACTGAACCAGATGGAATATAATAAAAAATGTGTTTGCACATTTCATTATTGACGTGATAATGTTGTTCACAAGTCTCATTTTGCCAATGTGCTAATATTTGAGCATAACAGAAGTGATCCTTTTATGTCTAATCGTAGTTTTCCCTTAACGTCTGTCACTTTCCTGTTTGGCCAGATGTGCTTCACTAGATAAAACCGTTCTTTGTTTTTTGTGTTTACTTGGAGTTTGTGTTGTGGCGAAAACCAGTTGTTTATGGATTCCATCTCGAGGCTAATAGTACCTACAGCACCGACACTTGGGAGCAAGCAAGACATCACATCGTTTGGTTTTTCTAGGAGAATTCGTCTTGAGTACTCCACACAGACATCAGCCTACAGACTCTTATAGGCAGTCAGGGAAAAACTGAAATCCATGACAGTATTTTATACATTGTATCTTCTAACTCTAGCTGATACATTGTCAACATGTGTCCTGCTTTGATTTTTCAGTCTTGGGATACAGCCTTGTCATTATGAAACGAAAAATGTCTTGCAGGGCGAGTTCAAACAGGCGAATGAATTACCTCAAATTTATTCTGCCCCTGATCCCGCCTAAGCCCACTGAAATACTGCCTGTCCATTACCTCAAAGTGATGAAAGTTTGTTTTCATAAATAGAAGGAACATGACGCCATTGGGGTCCAGAGAGAAAATAAGCCACATAAATAAAAAGTACCTGTTAGTAAAATGTGCTGGAATGCTGCTCTGTCTATCCTGTGGCTATTTTTTATTTAAGAATAAAATGATAGAAAGCAGTTTGACACTGAATAGACAAGATTCAGAGACAATAACAAAATGGACTGTAGCCATATATTTCTGTCTGTTGGGATAAGTTAGTGCATTACCCATAGATTTAACCTTCTGAACTGAAAACCAAATCCATTATAAATTCTCCAAGGAGGACAAATCTACTGATTGTGTACTTTACAAACGTTACAGTGCGCCTCTTTCAGGCCTTTGCTTTGGCTGCTCTCCTCTGAAATGAACAGTGAATACTGTAGTCGTCTCTCGGTTCATGGCCTTGAACCAACTTAATGCTATAGCTCTACAAGATTTATCACTCTCTACCGTCTTTTACCCTTCCCCCTCTTTCATCTATTAGTATTCTTCCTTTTTGCAGCTCTCGTTGGCTCATCCCTGGGTTT
Organism: Coranthus polyacanthus; assembly: GCA_037367275.1. Lineage (NCBI taxonomy): Eukaryota > Metazoa > Chordata > Actinopteri > Kurtiformes > Apogonidae > Coranthus > Coranthus polyacanthus. The sequence continues at coordinate 3,742,454 of JAPQRN010000022.1, forward strand.
TACATTGCCTATTTATCTTTTTTTTTTTTTCATTTTCCTCCTTTCTCTCCTCCCACACTCTCTCTCTCTCCTTCCTCTGCCTAATCCTTATCACCCTCCTCTTCTCTTTTCCTCCGTCACCCTTTCCTTCTTAGATTGTGACCTCTCTTAACAATCTGTCTCATAGGCCGTCCTGCTAATTAAATGGAGACCTCACTCTGCGAGCACACACTCTCTCCAAAGTCTCCCTTTCTTGCTTACAAAACCTGCACTATCTAGCCATGTTCAGCTAATTACATCCCTATCAGTAATTACACCGCAGCCCTCGGAGAAGGAATTTTCAATAGAGCTAACTCTTTACTATCCATCTATCCCACTGACAGATAGAGGCAGAACAATACACTTAAATTCTGTTACTTCTTCCTCTTTAGGACTCCACATCAGCAATAACTAAGCGGTACTCCGTATTCCGCCTGCTTCTGAATACTGCACTACAGCTAGTTTTGTGTATGATTGATAAGATCACCGGTTGACTGAATAATTCACTGATATTGCCGTTAATAACTCCAGTTGTTGTAGAGGATGTTCACTTTAAACCAGAAGGACTAAAGCTACTCTATTGCGAGATAAGGGTTTCTATAGATAGTCTGCTAGAGTCGCTTAGTTTTTTAAAAAGGCACAAGGTGTCTGATATGTATGATGGTGCGTCGGGGCCAATTTAGGTTAAAAAATGGAAACGCAGAAGTTCCAAGATTAAAGTGGTAAATTTATGGAAAAAAACTCCCGATATTCCCTGAGACTATAGAGGCACAAATTCACAAGAGAAAGAGCTGGATGATACAGCAAAAATCACAATATTTTTTTTCCATATTGATCAACATCAATATTTATCCCGACATATAATCTGATGAAGCTGCCAGTTGATAATGCCTGACAGATGAAAAAGATGGTTCATTGGTTACACTTTAGAATATTAACACGGGGAAGCATTTTCATCCTCAATGAAATGACAGATGTAGTACTGTGTGTTTAAAACAAAGGAAAATAAAAATTAAACAACATTTTCAAACAATGTTTGTGTATAGATTTCAGAGTTTAGAAGTTTACTGAATGCATCACAGTTCCAGGAAAAGAAGCGGTGTGTTTGTAAATGAGACCAAAACGCAAAACAGACTCTCAGCATGGTTTATACACGACTACCCACGGGTGTTACATTTATTTCTCCCATGTGATTCATAGCAAGTAAAAAAGTCCAAAGTATAAGATCATTATCTAACATACATTTTATTTTGATCTCATTTGAGATTTTTTCATGGCTCAGCCCTACTTTGAAAAATAGGAACTCAGGTGAAGTAGTAAAAAGAACAACAAAGTCTCTGAATATTTGATCAGGTTTAGGCAACAAAACTACTTTGTGGGGTTTAGGAAATGATCACGGTTTGGGGTTAGCGAGGAGGTGCGACAGTACGGAACACAAACTGGTTATACTGACAAGTATAAGTTAAATGAATCATAACCCACCGACTTCATTAATTCCAAACTGAAATTGAAACCTGAAAATTATAATAATAAAAAGTCAAAAAAAATACCGTGGTCTACTGGATGCTAGTTCTGCACACAATTTCTTTGGTGTCTAATTCAAGTTTTTTTTTCTCTCAAATCATTAAAATCATTACTCTTTTCAGCTCGTACTCATAGCCCTAATACACCATCATAGATACAGTACAAGCAGTACAAGCTTACAGTACAAACACCTGTAGACTTTCAGGCCACTATTTCATTTTAACTTATGTTGTGATCAGGACATTTTTGTTTGAAACAAAGCTCAAGGAGACATTTCTTCTTCTGCCCAGGAAGTGACTGGAGAACAACGTATTGATCTCATACTTTATGTGGACATGAGAGAAATGACAAGTTAAAAAAGGCTTTACACCTATTTCTATTTGTTCTACGAGTTAACAGCTTGCTGAAGGTTAGGATAAAGGTCAGGTCAACTGATACGAAAACATTCTAGGCATTCAGACAGAAATCAAAAATAATATCCATTTTAAAAGAACCACATTCATTTCTCCACATATATTTAGACACCATAATCAAGAGCACTGGGTAAATCTTATTTAAATTCATGGGAAGAAGCAGGCAATGTCTCTTGCATTAATGAGATGAAAATCTTGAACAAGCTCATTTGCATGGGAGACAAGTCACTCTCCTTGTTGGTACATTTTTGTTTGTAAAAATGACAACAACAAAAAAACAAGTGGGAGATATGAATTATAAAACGTATAAAGTGTGATATGTGCGCTGTCAGTTATGCCACAACTATAAATTCTACTTTATTCAACTGTAAATGTAGTAAAAAAGTTTTAGTGTATTATTTAGTGTGCTGTAACAATGAAAGAGTAATAATAACGCTCTTCTCTTTTCCTGTCTTTCTTCTGGCCAAAATTCAAGAATTCATCCATCAATTATGACAAAATGTTATACAAACGAGTAGTAGGATATATTAAAGATACTTTATATCCAAAAGGTCAAAGGTCAGCTTCTCTCTCGTGATGCGATATCTCGGGAAAGCCTCGAGGGAATTCTTTCAGACTTGAACTCAAGATGGGCTGATTAGGTTTTTGTGGCCAAAGGACAAAGGTCAAGGTCACTGTGGCCATAATCATAGACTGTGGACATTGGTTTTTGGCCGTTCTGAAGCCAGGACTTTTGCGTTTTGGCTGTTAACATGTTGGCTTTATGTATTTGCACAAAAGTGTTGGGAGAGCTAATGCTAAACACTAGCTGATATATGAAAACCATAGACAGATATATACAGATGGACATGGTGGTAGCCCTCTACTCCAGTCAGATGTTTTGGCTTCAGTTTTAGAGGTCTTAAATACCACACCGTCATGTTATTCCATAGGTCTTTAAACTCAAAGCACACGCAGACACAAGAAACATGGCAGCAATGTCATGGATGTCTATGGGTAAAACGTCATCAAACTGTGTAACAAAATCATTTGGCGCTCTTGTTAGTGTAACTTATTAACCAAAACTAAAGATTTATTCAATATACAGAAGCTCAGAAAGTCTGAAGCAACATGCGAGTGAGCTGTCATACACTCCTGTCAATCAAAGCCAACACAGCAGACCTCAAAAACCTATGACATATTTTAGGTATATATTACAGAAATTACACATACAGAATTATTTGAAAATATTTGATTTCTGTGGTGACACAAACTGTATCTGACCCTTTGGTATTCTGTCTAAAACAAACTGTAAGTTTCAATAAAGGATGCGTTGACTGTCAGTAATACACTAATTGGAGAGACTTTAGCCTTTGTTTTAGGCATCCCACTGCCGACCTATAAACATGACCCAGGCTACCAAATAAACACTCCAGTAGTGAGCATGCATCCATGACTCTCCCTGTTTCTCTCTCTCTTTCTCTTGTAGCTACACACATACCTACGCATTTTATCACAATCACAAACTGGATCCTGGATCCCCAGCAGCCATTTCTTTGTACAAGAAATGTTTCACCATCTAACTCTCTCATACTCTCTCCCCATCCCTGTTTTATTTTTGGGGTTTTTTGGTTTTTTTTGCTGATGAGACACTGAAAGTGAGATGTTTGCGCTTCAGTAGTCTTTGATGTTCAGATTTCTTGTGAGACTGAACACAGTAACAAAACTCACAGTCAAACCTACAGTGTTCCTAAAGGAAAACAATAGCTGGAACGGACAGACACATATGAGAATGTCAGAGTAGGCTATTTCTGTTTTGAGATGAGCTTTTGCAGAGTCATCATCTGCTGTTTCACCATCTGTTCCTCTGTCCGCACCAGTGGGTTTTAAAATCTTACTTGGAGGACCCATAACGTGAAATGCCTTGACTTTTTCCTGCAAGACCCCTAATGGTTTTTATGGGTCTTTGGATACTTTTATCCAAAAAAAAAAAAAAAAGAAAAACCCTATTTCTGAAGACACTGACCTGCAGTATTTGCTACCCTTTCATCTGACATTGCAGAGCGCGTGCTATTTTGTGATCTTTTGCAAGGCCAGATATAAGGCCAGCAGCTATAGTTCCTTAAAACCCCCTTCTTCATCACGGACTGACCATACAACAGTGCCCCCTGCTGGGTGCATCGCGACCATCTATTTATCATATGCTAACACACCGGTGCTGTAGCATTCCTGGGCACTCCAACAAATGTGGCATGAATTCTGCCTTACATGTATGCATAGTCTGACAGTTTTACACACACACACAGTGGCGGTAGCCTACAGTAGCCAGTGTTTGTTGACTTGATATAGAAATTGTCCAGCGCAGCTTTGAGATGGCTTCACTCACTAAATCTCTTTCATTCTCTTCCATGTTTATTCAGCACTTCACTGCAATCTATCCTGACCTGTTTCCTGCTGCTTGCCTATTAAAATTCCTCTTAATTATAGAACACTCTGTTTAATTAACTTGATGGATGCACACAGTCTGATCCCACAGGGAAGGAGAGAGTAGAACACAGAGAGAAAATGAGAGTCAGAGTTCTTTGGGTGTGGGTGCTAAAGCTTTTCCACTTCACTTGGGTATAAAAATTACGTGCTAATGATATATTGGATGAACAATAGATGGTTATATAATTTACTCTTTGTTACATTTTCTGCGCAGATGCGTTAATCTGACACCATATTGCGGCATTGATTTGCCTGTTGTCTATTGATTTGTCTATTCTAATGGCACTCATCTCACTGGTTTCTTTCACCTCTTTTTCCTTTGTGGAGGATTGTCTCTGTGTTGCATCTTAAACATGTTTGTGTAGCTTACTATTCAGTTTTGTACTTTTGTATGATACATACAAATGTTTTATTATCCTTTAACCGTTACAGAGAGCCTGAGGTGCAGCCGTCAGTTCCCTGTGCCTGTGGAAGAGGTAGGCAAATGCTCACTTACAAACAAATATTTGCTGCAGATTTTCACTTTGCCAGGGTGTGGAGGTCACCCAGCTGCCAATGAGCAAGTCCTTCCTCGTATTTATGGTGAAATGCTTTTGCTGTGGAGGTAGAAGCACATGCACATGCCACACTCACACATGTTCACTCATCTTTGCATAATACGTAAAACCCAATGTGGATACCAGTGTGCAGTGCACTTCTTGTTTAAAATATTTTCTTACCAATAGTGGGGGAATGTAACTATGTACTTTTACTTAAGAAAAAGTTTGAGGTACTACAACCTTACTTGAGTATTTCCATTTTCTGCAGCTTTTTACTTCTATTCCACTACATCTCAGAGGCAAATATTGTATATTCTATTTTCCAACCTCTTCCTGTCCAATGATCAGATATCTCAAAATGTGGTGATGTTGAATGTTTGTGACTAACTACAGGATGAAGTGTTCCTTTATGGGTTGAGTTTCAAATCCTGAACTGAAAGCTGAAAAAAGGCCTGTTTCTCTCATGAAAAGTTGACTTTTTAAAGATAGGTGTTTCTCACAGGACAGCGACGCTACAAAAATGATTATCTTCTATCATTTATCATTTTAATACATACTTTTACTTTAAGTAAGGTTTTGAATGTAGAACTTTTACATGTAGTAAAGTATTTTCACAGTGTAGTATAAGTATAAGTACTTTTACTAAAGTGAAGGCTCTGAAGACATCTTCTACCACTGACAACCAACAATAAACGTTATGCACAAAACTCAGTAGTACAAAGTACCTTCTCTAAATTAATTGCAGAAGTCTTACAGAAACTCAGCAGAGCATTGTGAGTATTTTTAAATATGAGAATAAATCCTGTGAAGTGATATATGCAGCGTAGCAAAACTGAAGTGTCTGTTTCTGTTTGTGTCTGTAGATCTTTGATATCTTGCCAGTCTGTGGTAATCTGCAACCTGGGGAACAGCAGCAAGTCACGTTGTCCTTCTACGACCATTACTTTGTCAGCAGAGATGTGGTAGCACAGCGCCTTGCGGAGGACGAACCCATGAAATCAAACTCCGAGGAGAAGCATCAGAACTCACTCACAGCCTTGACTTGACCTGCTATATGTCGACTTTGGCCAGAAGGTACTGTATCTGTGTCGGTAGTTTTTAATCCCACATTTTTTCAAACGCCTGATAAGCCTCACCAGTCTAAGCATTATCCTTCATTTTAGGATATACAGAACAGGTGGATAGGGCTAAGAGTAGGACTGTAATACCAAAAAGGATTTGGGCTTGAGAAAAACAACTCCAAGCAAAACTCTTGTTTAAGGACACTTTCACACCTACTTTGCTTGATCTTTTGGACTTGAACCCACTTTTCAGGTGTGCACCTG
>JAPQRN010000022.1:3761919-3775029 GCA_037367275.1 Coranthus polyacanthus
ACTGTTCAAGACTAGTTAAGACCACAACTGCAGCAACATGTCTAAACTGAACTGTCTGACTTATTTGTTGACATCCTTACTGTGAGTTAATGTAAAACTTCCTGCTTCAGATGTAGTTTTTGGAGATGAAGATGTGGCTGTACTATCAACCTAAACCACAGTGTTCATCTTTAGCTACAGGACTAAAAGAAAACACAGCATCATGCAAATTCTGCAATGTGATGATTACTGTGATAACTAGGCTAATGTCAAACATTTTTCAGTGTAAGGGACACTAGCCAAGCCAGCTAGTGTAGCCTCTGTACCAAAACTCTCCAGAAATCTCTTCAACTCTCCCCCAACCACATTTTATGAATATTAGCTATGCAAAATAGCCACCTGCACCACCTATGTTTAGGGCATTAGTTTCATTTGTCACCTAGCTAGGTACACAAGCTAACTAATTTAGTTAATGTATTTTGAGGTATGATTGATGTATCTAATGTAGTGTTAGTTAGACAAATTGTTCTTCCATTTTTGCTCATGATATACAATGAGGAGACAGATAGGACACATCAAACTATGTAGCTAATGTATATAAAGTTACATTACATCAACAATAACTTAAGTCAGCTTTGACATAAACATTGCTGTAATACTCCGTCACTTGGATAAGAACTAGATGTGAGAGCAAAGAACACCCTGTCCGTGGAAGTTTAGTCACCTTAAAGATGATTGGTATTTCAGTGTTATGGTAAGAAATATAACTGGTTTGACTATAGCATACCATACCAATCATATTCTTGTGTAAGCCTAATTACTTTTAAACTTGGTTGCTAGATATGGTCTGGTCTTGGTCTCGCCCTGCCATGGTCTTGGTCTTGACTTTGTCTTGGTGTAGGTGGTTTTGACTATACTGTAACACTAATTTCACCGAGATGTGGTGGAAACAGCTTTCAGAATGTAGTTTCCATGGAATCTGGATTTAGTCATTGACAGGTATTTGACCACCAGCTTTGACAACAATATGGACTCACACAGACACAGTGTGGTAATGTGGTTTCAGCCCGATGAGGATGAGGCTTTTAAGGAATTGTTTTCTACTTTAGAAAATAACTATAGTATATCCACTGCTTGGGCATCTTAGAATCTCAGCTTTACAACAGATGGTGCATCATCTTCAAGATGAAAATGGGGTAAGAATAATGGACCTGGTAAAGAACTAGGCAGTACCAACAGTGCCTTCATACATGCCCTGTTTCCATTGTTCCAAAACCAAATTTAAAACTAACTTTTATTCAAGCATTGCAGATCTAAAGCCACATACTGTATGTGTTCCTGTGCAGAAGAAGGTTTTATGTAGGAATACGATTACTAGAGAGAGTTGGATTAATCTGATTTTTACCAACAGGTAAGTGCAAATATAGGGTAAGAAGACAGTATTAGGTTCAGTGGTAGATGGTTTGTTACAACAGAAATGTGCAACTTCACTCAGAAGAACTTGACAAAAAGCAATTAAAAGACAGATAAATTACATTAGATCAAATGTTTATGGCAAGTAAGACCTCACAGATTCAAATTTAAGAATATTTAGGGCCTAATATTTGTAAAACTGAATCTAAGACATTTTAAGACAAAATACCTGTTATATTGTTTTTCTAAGCTTTTTGTGAAACTCCAGTTGTTCAGGTGTGTGTGACTGCGGACATTCTCTTCATAACTGAACTGTGTGTGAACTTTAAAAGGCTAAGGAAGTGGGTTTGTCATGTAGATGAAGTGAATAATCCAAGTGCATGGGTTTTATAAGAGTGAATTCAAACAACCCTAGGACTCTCAGCTGAGGTAAAACAGAAAAGATTACAGGCAGTTTATGAGGGGTACTGTACTGGTACTGTAAAAGACCATGGTGTACACAACAGTAAAATGTAGACAGTAAAATGTAGGCTACTGGCCCACTTCTGGCACAGACTACAGCAACTGCAGGTCCAGCGTCGGTATCCAGGCTGATTCAACTTCATGTAGTCAGATTAATTAAAATGATTAATGGCTACACCTGCTCAACTGCAGTCACTGCAATCAGTACTTAAAGACACCCTATGAGGTCCCTATGAGACCCTCCTAAGAGAGGTGCATCTGTGACGTAAATCAATCCACACCCTGTGTTGCTAAGAAGACAGATGGTGTTCTACTTCAGGTTATATGAACATTATATGATCCAGACCAGTAGCTTGGTTTGGTTCCGTTCAGTTCAGAGGGAAAAGCTTTAAGGCAGCTTTATGTTTTTGTGAAAATTCCTCTTATGTTTATCAGCTCCTCAGTCAACAGCTCAGGTAGTATGTTAGTGTATGAAATACAGCATCTGACTGGCAAACTTTTAAACCATGATGATGCTGATGATGATGAAGGAAATGCAGATAAATTTGCATCTTATTCAGAAAATACTGGATGGATGGAAGCCCATCTACTGTTGATGAAAATGTAAAGCCAAAAAAACAGATTACAGATTAGATTAGACAAGATTATAGACTATATAATACAAATAATTTACATTGCATGCAGTTAATATTCATGATTTAAATAAGTAATTTGGAGTATTTATTTACAGTTTACATACAGTACACAGTACAAATTGTTCTGATTTTTTACACTAGGTGAATGATTTAAAAGCATGAAATTTCATTATACAGTATTCATGTATTTGGGAATAGGATAATTATTGTTTTTTTTCCTGGGAATTGTGCATAGTTATAGTGTATAGTTTATTTACATTGGACATGTGCTATATTAGACAGAACCCAAATCCTGTTTCTTCATTTGAAATTGAAAAATGCAATTGAAAAAATAACACCCTATATATCAAAATATGAAGTGAAAATGAATGACAATAAAAAATGTCTTCAAAATATTTTCAGAGTTGAATCAAAATTATGTTTAAACTGAAAAAAACGTGTCCTTTTCTTTTTTTAATGTTGAATACACTGCAGTACTTTTTACAGATTTACAGATTACAGATTTGAGCCAAATCTGGGTCAAAAGCTTTGTTAATTAAAAAAAATATATATATATATATATGGGTGAAGTCTGAAAATATTTGTAGAATTGAATCATAATAAGCTGAAAAATGTTTTCCTACACTTATTCTTACATTGAATACACTGAAGCACTTTTCAGACTTCACCCAGTGAAGTATCAGAAGTATCAGTCTCACATAACTGATGCCATTCACAAAGCAGCAGAAGTAGGTGTTCTGTAGCAGGCTACTATGTAAACAGCAGCCCAGCAGTAGGACAGCAAGCTATCAGAAGGCTATTTAGTAGTGCACTGTAGTATGGTGCTCATGTCCCGCCCCCTCTGTTGTATCCTCGCAGCTCCAGTCTCGTCAGATTGGAGCGGGAGGCGGAGGACGGCTCTCACTGGAACCTCACATCCCATACTGGATTTACCGGACTCCACCTGTCGCGAGCGCTGTTGTTTTGTTTTTTTTGTACCCGTGTCGTAAGCGAGCGATAACACCGCGCGCTGACACAGGACTGCACGAGACACAAACACAGGAGTAAAACCTGGCTGTTTTTAAACGCCGTGCCGCAGGATAACAGGGCATCGTCAAAGCCGAGTGAACGGGCAGTTTCTGCTCTCGTCGCTTGAGTGTTTTTTATTATTATTTTTATTTTCTCGAGGGCAGAGGAGGAAACATCAAACATAATTCCGGTGGATGGTTTTATCCGCAGTGCCTCAGCCAGGCAGCCAACCGGGGAGCAGAATGTCAAGACAGCAGCAGCAGCAGCAGCACCGGACGCCGTTAAAACTCACCGACAACGTGGTGGAGGTCAAGAGCAAAGTGAGTAGTGGGCTTATGAGGATGTTTGACTGTTAATTTTGCTGGCATACGAAAGGATACGGGGTCTTGTTTATGCTACCGGTCTGCCGGTGCGCTGACAGCACAGATGTAACCTTCTGCTATCGTTCAGATAAGATACGCTACGTGACGAGTGTCTCCTTTTCGGCCGCAAACAAACACAAAAAGAGACGTACGTACGACATTCTGTATTCAAGGAAATTATTCTGTTAAAAGGAAAACATATCCGAATTGAGCTGCCAAACGGCCTGGGTACGCCCGTACTGTAGGCTACAGCCTACTATAAGCAGCGTAACATAGGATACTAGAGGCTTCTGTTCGCCGCTCCGTTTTATTCCCCTCCACTACGGTGTCCAAAATACCAATTTTGTTGCAGCTCAAGAACCCTTTGTCTCCTCCTTCTGTTTCGTTGTCACTGTCTCTCGGGTCACTTTTATTCATTTATTTGACTCATTAGCCTGTACTGCATTTGTTTTGGTATTTTCGGCTACATATCATACACTTGGCTAGTCTATATTGCTGAGTAGGTTATGCATTCCTCGCAGTAATACAGCATAAATGTAACATATTACTCCACCATAGGCTGTAGCTGCTAGTTGAGTGGAGACCAGGGACAGCTGTAACACTTTTTGTGATTCTTAATAAATCATAAACCATTTCCACTAGAATGTGCTATATTATAAACTTCAGCATGTCAACCAAGGGGCAAGGACCACTGGTCCAAAATGAAGCCAGCTCAGAGGTATCTTTAAAGTGATACCAAATATTAAAACATGTTTTGAAATGTGAACAGAATCATATGACTCAACTGTGATAGCATGCATCAACGCTGGTGATAATACACATGTTCAGTCCACCTGTCCTTCAGTCAGACTCTGACAAACCTTGTTCATTTTCCGACTGGTCGAACTGAAGGCGTTATATCACTCTGTTCTGAACCACCAGACTCACACGAGGGCAGTGATTTGGCCTCTTAAATCCGCTGCCTCGATCGGCTAATTTGTTTTTTGGTTTGAATCCAGTATACCATATTAAAATGCATCAGTGACACAACAACCCAGGCTGCAGAATGGCTCTTTTTGTCCGTGAACTCTGGTAGGTTTAAGAGACTTAAGGGCTAAGATCCCTGTGGGAAAGGACTGTATGAGAGCAAGAAAAAGTGGCAAAATACTATAAATTTAGCACACACTTAAATGGATAATTATTTTTAGGTTGTCATGCGATTGTCTCTTATACAGATGTACCTGAACTACTCCTGTCACACATCCACACCTGCACATTCAGACACTAATCACCTCACTCTCAGTCTTTTTCAATGTTGTAGCAGTTTCCACAATCATTCAGTGGGTGGAGTTCGACTCAGAACGGGGATAAAGTTACACTTTAAGTTTAATACTACTGACGACTGCTGGATGCTGGTTCCAAAAAGCTGTGGCTCCTGTAGATTTCCATTGAACTTCAATCAATAATTAAACATTTTTTTTTCTGGAGTAATTCTGGTCTCTTTCGTTTTATTTGGACCCTCTAATACTTACAGTGTGTGATTGACAGTTCACTTACCTGCTTCAATATTGGTTCCTAAATGATACTTCTTTTGATACCAGTTTCCTAGTTTCCCAAAATTTTTGACCTGGATTTGGCTCCATAATTGCTGCTGTGTCAGAGAAAACACTATCTTTAGATCTAAAAATAATTAAATTATTTAAAGAACAAACCACTTAAAGATTTAGTTACACCAGCCTGCTCATAATCATTATGTAAGGACAAAGGCTTGCAACATTCTAAAAGTTGGGGCCTCTTACTCATGGTATATATTTTTCTGACTTGCTCACAGCCATTTTAGTATCTGACCTTGTTCCATTGTGTAATCATTAACAATAAGATGCAAGTAGATTAAAATGATGTGAAAGATGAAACAAGACATATCAAGATGAAAACACCCATAGTCCCTGATGTCATGATTTAGTGCGTATGTTGTTTCATGTTCTTTATTTTGATTTCATGTTGTGAAAGTCAGAACATGACAAACACTTACTGACAGCAGAACATTTCACAAATGTAGAGGTAGATATTGAAATATACATATGAGTAAAATTAAGTAAAACAACAAAACACTGAAACATTTTGTTAGTGTTTTAAGTGAGAATGTGAACAAAAGAAACCCTAAAGACAAAAGAAAACTGTATATTACGATAAACACAATTATCACAATGTAAAAGTATATCCTGATAACAATAATAATAGTTTTATCACCCAGTCCTAAGTGGACCAATTTTTCAATTTGGTTGATAAATCAGCACCGATAGGACATACACACTATCAGTATCTGCAGAACTTGGCTCTGATACTGGCCAAGGTCTAATACTAGGCTAACATTCACTGAATTATTACAAGAAACAAACATAGATGCCATGATATCAGATGGATATATAATAGTAACAAAATACCACTGTGTATGAAGAGCTACAGGAAGAAATATTGACAAAGGTTATAACAAACTGTGGAAGAGTTTAAAGCCAAGTTATATGATCCAGACTAGAGGTTCGGTTCAGGAGGCAAAAGTTGTCAGGATTTGTTAAAATAACTCTTACTCCTAAATCAACAGCTCATAACAGGCAAACTTAAAACCCTGAGGATCATGATGATATTGAAGAACCAGCTTTTAATATTGACATAACAGTAGTGATTGAAAACACTTAAATTTGCATTTTCATTTCTTGATTTGTTTTCTCATCAGATTCTGTTTCCATTGTACTCTGTATACAGGTTAATACATGTCATGTGCAGTGAGATTGGATAATAATGCTGTTTATCCATTTACATAATTATATAAACCTGCCTTCCCCTGTAATAATCCATTTAACATGACTCACACATTCACAGCATTTTAATTACTGGTGTGCATTTCCCCAGTAACATTCTCCTGTCCCAGTTATAAGCAGATGTTGTTGAAACAATTAGAAGCATGGCTCTACACTAACATTACATTATGTTGTTAATCAGCATACTGTACAACTCTACACACATACTGAAGAGTTTCGCTTTGGGGAAAAAGCGTGATATAAAAAGACTAGTATAATTCTTGCAGCTGATGTATCCTATCATCCAGCCAAGTCTTAATGTTAGGTGCTCCTGGGCTAACGATACACAGTTTGTAGTTGTGTCAATTGCCCGTGTTTCCCACTGTATACCTCAAAGAATGCGGTACACCAGAATTAATCAGTAATGAGGTATGTAAAATTGACTGTGTGGGTGTACTCAGCGTCCTGTAAATAGCAGGCTGTAGATAGAGCATGCATGCAGTACCTGTCCTACCAGCTCTACACAACAATGGATACATCATCACCTGAAGGGAAACTCTGCTGTTCTGCTAACAGCTGTACATGAAAGAGGCTTTACACTGTGATAAAAACCCATTTCCTGATAAAGTTTGGGACATTTTCTAAAATGCAATAAAAACTACAAAAGTACAAAGAAAAGATTTTTAATGTTTTCACTGACCAACTTATATAGAAATTTAGATTATGATGCCTGCAGCACACACCAAAACAAAACAAAGTTGAGACAGAGGCATGTTTACCACTGTCTTTCCTTTTTATTACATGTTTTAATGTTTAGGAACTGAGGACACTAATTGTTGCACTTTTGAAAGTGTAATGTTTGTCCATTCTTGCTCTTCACAAAATGTCATCTGCTCAACAGTCCATGGTGGCCGTTGTCTGATTCTCCTCTTAATGATGTCCATACATTTTCAATAGGAGACAGATGTGGACTGCAGACAGGACAGTCCAGTACTCTGTGACTATGAAGCCACGCTGTTGGAACTGGTGCAGAATGAGGCCTGGTATTGTCTTACTACAAAGCTTTTCTTTGTATTATTGTCAGTTAAATCAAAATCAGAGATTTTAGTTTTTATCGCATTTTACTCTATGTTTAAGTAATTTGGGTCAAGAAAAATGTAATCCAGTTTTTGAGAATGTGCTACATTGCAGTATGTAGGATATTGCATTGTCAAAAAAGAACACAGGAGAAAGCATAGCACTTTAATAGACTAAACACCTTTTTATATACCAGTCACGATGCCAAACTTTGGGTGAAAAAGAAAAGAGTAAGAAAAAGTCAGATGCCATTAGTGTTTAGGAATGTGTGTGTCCATCATCATCTTGAAACATTGAGAGGGTGCTTAGTGTATTGGGAGGATTTTTTTTGTATAAGATAAATAGCTTGACCTGATACATAAGGATGGGTACTGAGTACCAGTAATTTTTGTTACTGGTACCTACAGTAATTGGGTCAGTACTGGAGTACTGATATGCTTCAGGACAAATGGTACCACTGTCTGTATTTATTTTGTTTTCTCTCCTTCTCCTCCTTGGGTGTTAGTGGTGAATTGAAAGCCATTGCTTGTCATTTTCACCATGATGACATTGGGCCGACATTCACAATGACGCTGTGTACGTTAGTGTCTTGGATATGCATGTGTGTATTATCAGTCATGGCCAAAAGGGTAAAACGTTCCAAAGTGTGGGCTCATGTTACAAGATTGAATGAGAATGGAGCTAAATGCAATATATGCAAAAATGTAGTAGGAAGCAAAGGGGGTAACACCAGCTTCATAATGAAGCACTTGTAAATCAAACATAGCATAAATCTAAAGCAGTGCGGTGTGTTTGACTGCTTTAGCAAAGCAGCTAACATTAGCAATGTTATGTCTTCAGTGCAGCCTCCCGGCTCTGACTCTGTCTCAGCCTTGTCAAGTCGAGGTAACACTTGTTATAAAAATAAGTCTTTGTTTATTAACTGATGACACTGCATCAGTTTTAATTTCTAACATTAAAACCTAAAAACCTGAATACTCCCACAGGAAACACCAGGCAAGCCCGACTGCAGCTACACTGTCAGTGTAATACTATTAAAGGCACATCAGATCAGACACACCATATGGTGGTCTGTTTGACAGTTGCTCGTATGAAAGTACACAATTTACTTGGTTAACTTGGTTTTTATGTACCAACTAGCAGCAGTAATAAAAAAACTGTTGAAAATGTAAACATTTCATGTCATGTCTTTATATTTTGCACCAAATTATAGGGAGTAGAATCAATAAGAGTACTGATAAGTATCGGTATCGATAAGAGTCTCAGTATTGGTATTGGTAAAATCCTTAATGACACCCATCCCTACTGATAACATCAGCTTGATATGCATGATGATACTGTACCTCATCTTATGTACTCACAGGTTAATTGGTCACTATAAATTGTCTGTAAATGTGAATGTGAGAGTGAATGGTTGTTCGTCCACTATATGTCAGCCCTGCGATGAACTGGTGACATGTCCGGGGTGTACCCCCCCCCCCGCGACAATCCAGAGGATTAAGCAGTTACAGAAATGTATGTCCTAACCCATTTTGCCCCTGGCATGACTGAAAGGAGGAGGCACCACTGAGGACAGACTGTGTGACCCCGTGTGACACAGAGGGTTTTGAAGTTTCATTCCTGTCAAATAGTGCCCCACTTGGTTTCACTGATACTCACACCCCTCAGCCAGAAAGGAAAGACAGACTGTTTGTAGACCATGGGCTTCATGGAAGTGATATACATTACTATACTTGAACATTCTTTTTTATCCTTTTCACACTGAACTGCTCAATGCTAATTGGTTCACATGCTTTTGTTTCTCTGCCTTTGTTAGTAAGAGGATCATTGCTGCTAGCAATGCTAGGAGAGGTGCTGACCAGCTATTAATAGTAATTCAGGCACTTTGACCACAGCAAAACTTTAAGCTGGGAATTAAGGTCTTATTGTGCATGTGTGTTGTTTTTCTTCCACTCCAGTCAGAATGGGCAATTGTCTCATTTTCTAAATCCTATATACACTCATTCCTCAACCTAACCTGTCCTGATTGTACAAACTAGACAGTACATGATTACATTTCAGGTAGGGATGTTGACGATATTGAAATTTGAGTTGACAATTGTCATACAAATAATTGTGATTAATGATCTAAGTCTAATAATAGTTTAAATATACACATACACCTTATGAAGAAGAAGAGACACATATTAGGATAAACAAATTTCATAAACATAAAATGTATAATATTTCTGTTTGTCTTTTGTTAATAAAAATGGAACATGTCAGATATGACATGATTTAAATGTAGAAAGCATATTACTGAAATATTCAACCAAGGTACAACATCAAAATAAACAATGTACTATGATCAAAAAAGGTCGTAATCAAAAAAGTAAGTTGGGTAGATATGATACAACTTAAATGTTTAAGTCCATTTGTATTGGTTCAAAATCAAAATAAACCACCATAGTGCTAGTTCTCCATTGAACTCATAGCAGAAGAAGAATGGGGTGCAACTAGATGATGTGATTAAAGAGCCCCAGTTCCACACCGTCAAAACGATGTGGATAAAATATTATTATTATTATAATTTCATTCCTGTTAGTTTCACCAACTGTTTTTATGCAGGTGAATGGAGACAATTATCATGATTATGTGAGATAATCATATATATGTATGACAATTATGTAATAAATGTAAGGAAGCTCCTCACAGGGTGCCCAGGGTGATGAGTTGCTTAGTGAATACCTCAGGCAGCAGAAGCTCAATGAAGAAAAAGAGCAGGTAGAACCATCATGGGAGGACAAACCTGCACGCCACGTACCACCAGCAGATAAAACAAGTAGCTGATATTGAAAAATCTGATCAGCGGCTGGAAAAGGCTGGACTGAAAGACAGCACAGAGGCACTAATCATGGCCGCACAGGAACAGGTTCTTAGAACAAGATCAATAGAGGCTGGGGTCTACCACACCAGCCAGGACTCCAGGCTGAGACAATCTAGCATGTAACAGCAGGGTGTAAGATGCTAGCAGGCAAGACTTGCATGAAACGCCATCACCAAGTGACTGGCATAGTGTATAGAAACACCTGTGCCGAGTATGGACTGGAAGTCCCGAGGTCAAAATGGGACACACCTCCAAAGGTGATTGAGAATGACTGCACTAAGATCCTATGGGACTTCCAGATACAGATCAACAAACTGGTAATGGCTAACCAACCAGACAAGCTCGAGAAATACCAAGGGCTGAAAGAAGAGCTAGAAAAGATGTGGAAAGTGAAGGCAACAGTACTCTGAGCTTGAAGGAGGAATAGAGTGCCCACATGGGCGAGTGGTGAATTTTTGTGTACATATATATATATACGTAGAGGATACGTTTCAGGATATACATATATATATATATATATATATATCACAACATGCTGTTGTGATTCAGACTACAGAGCCTCTGTGTTTTTTATTTTATAACTCTCATAAGTATAGGTGGGATTTATAACACTCAGTTATATTAGCACCATGTTGGTCAACATCACAGAGCATCTAACACTTGCAGCTAGCATTGGTTAATGAGGCCCTGAGGAGTTTAAGAGAGTTAGTGAAACTTTTGCGGTGCACTGTTCAGGCTCTGATACAACATCACTCCATCACCATGTCAATGGAAATACATCAAATACAAAGTATATAATAAAATAGTGTTTGACATGAAGACGCATATTAGAGTTTTGTCGAAAGTTGGTGCCAGCACTAAACGCAGTTTGATGCAGGTGGTCGACTTTTCCTATGCATAACATTAATATACATCATTAGAACTGTAAGCTATATTATTGAATTACTGCTTAGTGAAATAGCCTGAGTAACACAATGTATATGTTTAGGGCTTTTATTGTGAAAGGTGATAACAGAAGTGGTAGATTTGCAATGCAGTGCAAATGGCATCTTTTACTGTTGTTTTGAGTGAGAGCATAGCAGCAGAACATACATACTGTGTGTTTAATTGAAGCAGTAACTTGTGACTACTGATAGTACTCCATCAAAAATATAAATTCAATCCAAAGTTAATGATCATATTGTTATTTTGTTTTTCTTCCACAGTTTGAGGCAGAATACCGTCGCTTTGCTCTAAAAAGGAATGGCCCGGGCGGTTTCCAGGAGTTCTACCGCCTGCTCCAGACCATCCATCGCATCCCTGGAGTGGATGTACTCCTGGGATACGCCGACATCCATGGAGATCTCCTGCCAATCAACAATGATGACAACTTCCACAAGGCTGTCTCCTCAGCCAATCCGCTGCTCCGTATTATCATAACCAAGAAAGGTGAGAACTGTATAGACGCAGGGGGATACCATGGGGGAAAGTATGTAATGTTATTCCATACATTAATACCCATCTGTGCTCAACTCTACCTGTTGGCTCTTCTCAGCACCTCTCAGGTGTTATGTGCTGGTGTGTGCAGGTGCCAGGCGCTCTGCACAGCTGCAGGGATCTCTTTGTTCACAACATCAAACATATTTTATTCTTCATACACAGTGCTACCTAATGATTCCCTGCTTGCCTTTTTTTTTTTTTACTGTTTTCATCCTCATAAGTAGGCCATGTTGTGATTTTTATAAAAAAAAAGTTTTCATTCTTGTGGCATATGTGACTCATTAGACACTGCAATGTAGGAGAGCAAAGAGATGGAACAGAGATGCTGCCAGTCATCTCTAACTGTTCACTTATGGGGTCATGATATATGTATAACATATTAATAATAATTATTAATAACGTATTGAGAGAGGGGGGGGCAGTAGCAACAGAGTAATTTTTGGAGTTTGGTTGTAAATATACAATCATCCTGTAATGACGCTGAATGTACTTTTTTTTTGTAAATCCCATCATATTTTTTAATGTGTAATAATAATGATAAAATAATAGATTTTTATTGGGGTTGGGTTGATGTATGATTCCATCGGTAATGTCTAACAGTCATGATGACACACACACACTGCGAGTCCATGCTATCCACAGCTGTCCATGTGCATATCTGCACGGAAGTAAACAGCCCTCTCTGTGAGGCATGAATCCACTCTGTTTCTCAGAGTGGATGGATCACCTTTCTTCCCATTCTGATGGGAAGAAAGGTGGTTTAAGTGACTTTGAACGTGGTTGATGGTGCCAGACAGGCTGGTCTGAGTATTTCAGAAACTGCTGATTTTCATGCACAACCATCTCTAGAGTTTACAGAGGATGGTCCGAAAAAGAGAAAATATCCAGTGAGTGGCAGCTACCAGAGGTCAGAGGAGAATGGCTAGACTCGTTAAAACCAAAGTATGAAGAGTATCTCTGAACATGTTGAACCTTGAGGCAGATGGGCTACAGCAGCAGCATATACACTCACTGGTCACTTTATTAGGTACCGTATTTTCTGCACTATAAGG
>JAPQRN010000022.1:3805387-3819317 GCA_037367275.1 Coranthus polyacanthus
TTGATTGATTGATTGATTGATTGATTGATTGATTGATTGAATATTTGTGTCCCCTATGCGCTTACAAGACACTTTAACTTGAATGACCACATGACAACTCGACATTTACAGTTCTTCAAAATCCAAATGAATATATTTCATAACATTCAATTTACATACAAAAACATCTCATAATATTGGATACAATGTCCTCTGTCTCAGCTGCCAGGCGTCCTCTATAAATCTTGCCAAAACAAAAGTCTCTTCATTAAAAAGCCAACTCAACATATCAGCATCAGACAACCACAACAAATCAGGATTCTTCAATTGAATCTTTACAAAAAGGTTGTTCCTCAAGTTACAGTACAGAGGACAAAATGAAATTCATCTTCAACAACACCCAGATCACATAGAACACATAAACGTTGCTCTTCAGGAACACCTTTTAAATCTGGCTACCTCAATGCCAGTGGTAAAGAGCCAGATCTCAACTGAGCTCATCCAGGCCACCGAGGGTTTGTATTAACAATATAACTTTACCTGGGTAAACAGATTTCCAAACACTGGTTCATTAATTCTTCACCTC
The DNA here is from genome assembly GCA_037367275.1 of Coranthus polyacanthus. Lineage (NCBI taxonomy): Eukaryota > Metazoa > Chordata > Actinopteri > Kurtiformes > Apogonidae > Coranthus > Coranthus polyacanthus. Next base: position 3,805,953 of record JAPQRN010000022.1, read on the forward strand.
AGCACAGGAAAATCATACAGGGATTTCCAGGGGGCAATATACAAACCAAATTTCAGAATGACTGATGTGTCCATTGGTGAATTTTAGTGCATTTTAACACATGGAAACACAAACACACACACAGAGGAACACTGGTGATAACAATACCCTGTTCACCTTTGGTGTGCAGGGTAAAAAAAAGATTCACATATGTATTCACAAATTTCCTATGACAAGCAGAGATTTTAGCTGGTGGTTTAAACGTATACATTATGTCTCTTGCAGTAAAATGTATTTATTTATTAATTTATTTATTTTATTTGATATATCAAAATCAATTACATGTAAAGGTCTCATTGTGCACCTTTGTTTTCTAATCACTACATTAACACAAAACAAAAAGAAAAAAAAATGATAATAATAGTAATAGTAAATAAAAACACAGAAAGAAGAGGAAAAAAAGAAGGAACAAAACCTAAACCTAATGAGAAAATACAGGGAGAAGACATCCAAACATCCATCAGTCTGTAACTTCAATCCATGTGTAGCAGTTGCACCAGGATGACCATACAATTAAAAGTCCTTTTAGTTAACTCTTCTATATGGGTTAATAAACAATCCATCATTTACAACATTTCTCAAAGATATCTGTCTTTTGTCTGGCTTTTTTACATGCATGCACACTTTCAATGCCTGAAACTGACACACCTAAATAGGATGCAGCCTTTTGTAATGATACCAATCACACCTGTGAACACTATGTGTTTTCTGCCTTAATGGGTCAAAATGTCTGCTATGAAAAAGGTCTATATGAAAAAATGAAGTTCAGGCGTTAATTCAACGACTGTACTTAAAGGCAAAGTAGGTAACATTTTCCTTAGACACTATATAGACTCTTATAATCATCTCAATCATCACTTGTAAGTGTAAGTGTGTGGTGGTGGATTTACCTACAGAGACCCTGTCCTCATGCATGGATTTTCTATTTTCCTCTTGTTTTCATGTGTTCAGGACATTTCTGGACATCAACCTTCAGGCAGTGAGGGTATATCTTCAGCCAATAACAGCATCATGCAGGCAGAACAATATAAAAAGAAAGAAGTGACTTCTCTCTCCTCTTTCTGCTCTTCTCACTTACTGCACAGTTGTGTCTGAGACCAAACTCTGGACAAAGGACACATACATGAACCCACACACAGAGACCTTTCACCTATCACCTATCACCTCTAACAGACCTGTTGACAACACACACAGCAGAAATGAGGAAGCTTGTGCTTCAGCTGTATGTTACCTCTAGAACATTCCTATAGAGTTTGTGAAGATGTGGGTTTGTTTACTTGTGTTTTTAGAATATAACCGCTGTGACAGAATCAGGAAATATTTTTTTACTTTTCTATTTCACAGCTTTTTTTCTCACAACACTGCTCACTCTCCTCATTCAGTCTATTGCTCACTTGACCACTGCTCTCCCTTCCTCGTTCGCTGAGTTGAAAGGAGGCGGAGTCTGAACAGTTCTGTTTACAAACACCATGCACAAGTGTTACATACTTTACCATGAAGTGCTAAAATGCCAGTGCCAAAATGACAATTGACTAAATTAAAAACACACTGCTTCCCGTGGTGGCCTTAAATATTGGTATTTGTCCTAAACCATGATCTAAATCAGGGTTCAGTATGTTCAGAATTCTGTTACTGAACTGTTACTGCAGTTGGAGCCTTTGAAATACGATAGACTTGTGGACTTTGGAACAAGGATAACGTCTGTCCAACATCTTAAACATCGAATAAAATGAACCCAAACAGATATGGAACAAACGACTCGAATTTTGCTGGAGTGACTCAGATAACTTGCAAGATGTTTCCAGTGTGGATACTGCCTGTCCTTGTGGAGGAGAATGTTCCATTATGATGTAATCCTGCACAATCCTTTGCGCCTTCTGTGTTTAATACTAATCCAAGGATTCTACAAATCTGAAGAGTGCTAATATATGGTATACTCAGAATAATGACTCAGAGTTCTGTTACAATGGATTACACATAGATACAGCGTGAAATGGTGGAATTAGATTTTCGTGAAACAGAAATGAGATAAAACAAACTGAAACAGGACTTTCTTTGAGTTCGTGGGAGGATGGGTGCGTGGATCAAAAACCAGTTACAATTCAGTCTGATATTCACCATTGGAGTCAGTTTAATAGCACACTATACACTCCATGTCAATCTAAATGTTAAAAGTGCAAATGCATAGACACATCACCATGTCTAACATTTTCAAGCTGAAGTTTGTTCTAAGATGATGTCCAGCTGTAAATCTATTATCAGATCCATGATGAGTGAAATGCAAATAACTTTAATCTGATGAACAAAGCATCATGTGGCCTACTTCATTACAGTCTGTGAGCTAGGTCGTGTAAGTGTGTGTGTATGTGTGTGTGGTTGTCAGAGTGATTAGGACAGGGGATGTGGTTAAACAATACAGAGAATTTAGCAAACCGTAGAGAGGGTAGGGTCCCCGGGCGACCTGCTGAGCGTAATGCTAACACACACACATGCACACATGCACACACACCGGACTGCAGCATGCACCATTGTTCAGTGAAATCTGTCTGGCCTGTATTGTCCTTATGTGATGGTATTGTTGCTGGTATTGTTTAAGCCAGTCAGTTTGTACTGAGTTCCTGTGTATCTTGATGGCCATTATACTGCTGGAGGCTGGGCCATGTCAGATCGATGGAAGCGTAGGGGAAACAATGACAGCACAGCTTGGCTTGAACCGTGGGGTAATGGGCTGAGAAAAAACAGAGATGATGGGTATGAGAAAACCAGAGTGCTTGAGCTGGATGGGTAGAGGTATCATATGGGTGAGAGATGACACAGAAAGAGTGTGCTGTGACAGGCTGAGGAGTACAAAGACAGGATACATCTGCATCTGCTTGAAATACAAAAGGTTTGGGGGTCTTACATACATGCATACATTTCACACATCAAATATACTTAAAAAAAATAACACAAATTAAGAATCAAATGAAGTATGGAGGCTTAAATAAAAGGCTTAAAAGCTTAAATACACATGCCTTAGTATATATAAGATATTTCTTGATAAAATCTTATCAGATGCAGTCCTTTGCTGAGTGTTTCATGATAATATCGTCCATGGGAAACATGTATAAGGTGAAATGTATGGGTCCTCGTGCAGAACCTGAGAAACCCTGATTCATGATTAAGCTGAACAAATTGGAATTTATCTGATAAATAAGGCTACATCCACACTAATGTGTAGTGAAAACGATCTTCATCCACAATAGTGTTTTGGCAAAGTCTCAGAAATAATCTCACAACAGCTGCTAACAAAGACAACAAGAGTTGCTTGTAATTTAGTATCCATGTTGATTTAACAGCTGGTTGTCAAGGATAACTTCTGGTTTTCTTCCGGAGAGGGTCACGTGAACGAAACAGGAGAGGCTACGTGTTATTGATAAGACCAGGCAGTGAATGTGGATGTCTACGTCATCATTTCTAAATGTATGCGTTTTTGTCAGTCCACATTACTACACAACCCTGGAGTTTCTAAACTTAAACTGGTCAGCTGCATGTCTTAAAGTCTCCATTTTCAGGAGGTTAAATAGCCAGAGTAGCATTTTAAAACAAAAACATATAGTGTGGACAGGGCCTAAGTAGTCCACTGTCTAGACTAGGAGAATGCTCACTTTATGTTAAATCATATAAGGCATTACCTATCATTCTATACCAGCACAAGAAAATAAGTTAAAGCAACTACTAAAGTAAAAGGAGACTAAATAAACTAAAATTAGAACACACAAAATATGTATATTGTCCTAAAATTCTTTATGATGGTGATATTGCATGGCTGAACCAACACTTGTTAATTTGATGAGGTATGCCTTATCAAGTCAAAGAGTGAGGTCAGGATGTCAAATTTAAACACTTATCGGTAGATTATTTATTATTATCAAAATAAAAAGTAATTTGAAAATGGAAAACAATTGTAACTTTGCAAGACTAAAAGTTAAAAGTAATTTTCTCCACTGCAATGGTGGATCAGTGCATCATGGGAGGTTCCTCAGCAGCCTATTAAAAAGCTTCATTAAAAAGGTAGGTTTTAAGTCTAATTTTAAAGTAGAAAGGTTGTCTGCCTCAGGGACCCAAACTTGGAGCTGGTTCCACAAGAGAGGATCCTGATTACTAAAGGTGTTGCCTCCCATTCTAATTTTGGGAACTCTGGAAACTACAAATAAACCTGCTCAAAAGTGATTTATATGTGGTCTTTTCGAATACTTTCACACCTACCTTTGGTCCAGACTTTCAGTTTTTCCAGTTTGATACAAACCAAATTTGCAGGTGTGAAGTCTCTCCAGGACCACAGTGCAGACCAAATGCTCTTTGGTCTGACCAAAAGAGGTGGTCTCGGTCCAGATCAAACTGAACCATGATTTGGTTCATGTACAGTGTAAAAACACTTCATGAATAGTTTAGACTTTCAGACTAATTACATAAAATGACACAAAGCTATCGTCATGAAAAACAATTCAAACAATTTTATTTATTCAACACCAGTCACAATACATGATTATCTCAAGGCACTTCACAAATTCAGATTGAGACTATACAAAAAATCCAGCGAATCCTCCAAGAGCAAGCACAGGGCGACAGGAGGAGGAAAAACTTATTTTACAGAAGAAAAAACCTCAAACAGAACAAGGCTCCGGGTAGGTGGCCATCTGCCTCGACCAGCTGGGGTTAGTGGAAAATAAATGGAAAGATGACGAAGTTAAAAATGATGCAAATTAACAACATGCCGACATCAGATACACATTTGACGTACACATCAGTCCCCTCTCAGAATTTCAATGTGAAAGTAAAACTAAATGGACCAAATGTATGCCATGTAACAAGCACATGAACCTTGGTTTGGACTTTCAAGGGTTATTTCTGAGAGAGTTTTGAGTGAATTTAGAAGTAGGAAATTACATGTCATTCAGACCTTTATGTCTTTAAGACGTGATTTGTTTCATCCGGCTTCATAGGTAAATATAGCTAGGTGTCATCTGCACAGCAATGTACATTTATGCAGTGTTTCCTGATATTATCACCCAAGGGAAGCATGTATAAGTAAAAAATATTGTTCCTAGCACAGAACCCTGTGGAATGTCATGCTCATTATTACATTGAACAAATTGGAATCTCCCTGATATATAATATTTAAACCAATCAATGCAGTTCCTTTAACCCCAATGACCTGATATTTCAGTTAGGGTTGTACATGTGGTTCTAATGTGTTTCTTTGTTTGTGTTTTAAAAACATTGAACGTTGCGTTACCAGTTAACTTGTTTTTGGACATGGACAGCAACGACGACAAAGATTACGACAGTGGGAAGTGTGGCGGCCTTGTCAGTGAAATACTGGTCTGTGAGAAGAAGCAGGGAGCGCTTGGCGTCTGAGGATGCTACTGCTTGTTGAGCCTCAGTGGGTGGCATGGCCTGCTTCATAACCAGCTAAATCATGTCATATAAATTAATGTGTCTTATCAAGCATGTCCTCTGGCATTGTGATGGACTGCAGATTATTTTCCCATGACTTGTCCACCACATCAAATTACTTTTTAACCATAATGGGAAACTACTTTTGTCAGCTGACATTTGTAAGGGATAGGGCCAAGACAAAGGCAGCCTAACTGTGCATTTTGAGCAAAATGTAAATCATTGTACATTTTAGAATATACAGATGTCAGATGACAGATTGACAGATGACAGATTTTAGTATTAAAGACAATTCTGTACAGTATCCCCTGTATCTCCTTAAAGTAAATTATGTTTTTTTCTGTTTTCCTTCCAGCTGAAATCGACGTGTCAATAACCAAAGCAAATACATTTATGGGCAAAATACAGCAACAAGAGGATGATTTTTTGATTATAACACAGGAGATCACTGTCAGTTTCCTTTTTCAACCCTTTAACTGTGACTGTTTCATCACTGAAAATGAAATAAATAAATGTATTATTGTAACTATGATGATGAATGTACTCTAACCTTAACAAAGTACTTATTTTAACCTCAACTGTTATCTTTCCCTAAAGATAATCAAGCTGCTTTTCTGCCTAAATCAAAAGTTTATCATAACATTGTTACAGGAAAAACAGTGATTTCTAACATTACATTATCTGTGATGATTACTGCCCAGAAAAACAAAAATTCAGCTCTCTCAAGTCAACTCAGAAAACTGTGTAAATGACCCACATAAACATGAGAATGTCAACAAATTATGAAGGGTTAGGGTTCCTTCAAAGTAATGAAATGACGTGAAGTGAAAAACTAGATTGCACATGATTCCTACAACAGGTCTCGACCACTGGTTAATTGTGTTCGTACCTCAAAGAAAATACTAAATATGAAAAAAATTGTCAGTGCAGCAAGTTCTACTAAATCACTCGCATGCAGGATTTAAGGACAAATTTGTTAGTACAAGTGAGTCTTGCATGAGGCCCAGTGACTTTGTTGTAGACACTGTGGCAGTGTCGAGGGTGTTGATTGGCTCCAGTGAATGCAGACTCTGTCCCTCTGATCTGTGCTATAAGGACATGCTCAGTGACTGTGTGGAGTTCAGCATATGGACAGACTCAGATGAGCAGGACATCACTACACAGAGACAAGCTGTGCATAATTGAACAGACGGCCACAGAGTTATATTCATAGGTACAGCAACACACACACACACACACACGCACACACAGTGAAGTTAATGAGGCCAGAGGTCTGCTGTATGGGATCTTTGGTGTGGAGACAAAGGCAGCACCTGCTGTAGGACAGCGCTGACTGGACATCCAGTTTGTGTACATCACTGATACACTTGAACACTGAACACTTTCCTCTTCATCACCCTGATGGTCCCTTTGTCATCAGTGATGGTGTATACATACATGCATACATGCATATGCATGTATGTATGTTGTACCTCTGGTTAGCGCTGCTTGTACTTGAACTGCATTAAAAATGAACTTGACCTCCTTATTAATTGCATTTTTAATTTCTCTTATATCTATCTGGTATTAGAAGAACTAGATACGCATACAATGTACACATGGTCTTTGAACTTAAAATAGTTTTTGAAAGAAAAATTCTGTACTTATGGGGACAGAGGTGTGAAGTAACAAAGTACAAATACTTTGTTAATGTACTTCAGCAGAGTTTTTATCGATACATTACTAAAGTATTTATTTTTCTCATGACTTTTTCTTTTACTCCCTACATTTTAACACACATATCTGTACATTCTACTCCTTACATTTTCGAAGCCTTCGATTATTATTATTATTTATGAACATGTGTTTTCCTGTAAAAGGACATTGAGATTTTTAAGTTTTTCTATTTTGGCTCTTTCAGACACATGTTAACAGGAGCCTAAGATAAGATGTAAGACAATCACAACACTGACATTTTACACATACCTGACAAATCACAAGGAGAAAACAGGTTTAGCATTGGTACAAAGAAAGCATATGAAGTATACTGTATTTCCAGAAAAATCACATAGAAATAAATACATACATATTTATAATCCTTTTAAGCATATGGTAATACTTTTCTCACCAGGTTTCATTTGTTTGCGCTCTCTTAGACCTGGATCTCTATTTCTTTTTTATGGTTCAGACTTTTTGGATCTTGGAAATGTGACACAGCCACATGAAAACAAACAACATTCTGTAAAACACTATATGTTGACATATTATTTATTTTTCAAAGACTCCATTCTGCCCTGTAATGATATCATCTGTCATTACCTTCTCAATCCAACCAGACACGTTGATCAGAAGACTAAAATAGACCAGTGTTACAGCATTCGCCGCCTCACACACACATCATTAACCAGGCAATGAGAGTCCTGTTCAGAGCAAACCCAGCTATGGTTCAGTAGACAACTATAAAACTTCCCCTCCTCCACACGACATGCCACAAGCCAGGCAGGATGCCAAGCAGCCAGCTGGCATCAGCTGGCATCATTGTGTTTGTGGTGAGGAGAGGCTCGATAGGCCCTTTCTTTTTTGTGCTCTACGTTCAGCTGCTCCACACGTCTACCTTAGTACAACAAAGAGCGGCAAGCAGAGCACACGCAGGATCAGTCATGCCAAAAAACACACTACATTCATTAGTTACTGAGCTGCTCCACAAATGAGACTGTACAGCTTGAATGCTCTTCTTAAAGGATCAGTGTAGTACAATGTTGGCCTGTTTTAAAATGATATGTTCAATTTTTAAGACATACTTCATTCAGAAAACAACATATATGGTAAGACAGGCTTTACTATTGAATAAATTCAATGACAAGATCTAAACTCACAATATGCTAGTTTGTCTCTCAGAATTGTCCAATTTCCCTAAACTGCCTTTGGCTCTTAGCCTCAAGTCCACTGAACCTTTAAAGGCTCAATAGTTTAAACAGACAGGTAGCACTTTATGAGAATTATTGGAAGTAAAAATGGTCATTACCCTTATATTCCCTTTTGTTCCCTTCTGTTTCAAGGAAATTATGTTTAATGCTGAGACTTGTTACCTGGAAGCACTTGGGATAGTTTCTGCATAATAACCATGAATCAGGGCTGTAAACTCCTTAGAGTCTGGGAGAACAGCTTTAGTGAAGTTGATGAACAGGGAAGACATTGTCAAAAAACTCTTCTCAGAAGCACTTGTGTAAGTATGGGCACATATTGTGAAAGGATCTGCAAATTCAAATTACATTTCAAACTCCAACCACATATTTTTATAATTTGCGTGATCTTTTAGCTAAGCCAGATTTATCAAAGAGTCCCACAGATTTTAAAGCTTGTGCTCCGAGTGATAATTATCCTTTTCATAAATGTGTACATTGTCTCTTTCTGATTATGTAGAATCAGTTTACCCGTAAACTGTCATTAAGGTAAAGGGGCAGGATCACATGCAACACAAAATATGTCGTGTAACTATTAAAATGTCCATGTAATTTATATTATGCTGGCAAAACAAAACAGTTGCTTAAAACTAGGAGTCGCGAACGTAAATGTTCCATCTACAATCAGGATGAGAAATTATCATTGGTTCTGCATTTTAATAGTTGCAATCCCATCGCGTGTGAATTAAGCTGAAGAGGAGGCAATAGGGCTAAAATTATTCTTCAGAAGGAGGCATATTGGACTGGGTATATCCTCATTCCAAATGGGATGAATGAGGAGATTTCATTGTTTCTTATGAATTCTAAGTTTGGGGTCTTGGTTTTCTTATCTGCTTGTTATGCTTCTTATCCTCTTTGTGTATTTTGTATTTTGTATTTTGTATATAGTGTATATGGTTTCATTGTGCTCCCCCTGCTGGGATATATAAATGGTGTTGGGGTGGGGTGTTGGGTTTTGGCTTCTATAATTACACGCTGAGGACGGGTGACTGGCCTGAAACGTCATGTAGCAATAAAAAGTGTGTAAACTTTAGAGTACTTTCCTATTTGCTCATTTATAACCTAATTATAAAACATTTATAAATCCTTCGTGAGGGTATCTTTGTTGTAAAGTGGGGCCAATAATGAAGTTGCATATGCATATATTATGTTTCTGATCTCATTTATCGAGGTTTTAATTTGCCACCTGTCTGAATGTGAATCAATCATCAGCACTTAAGTGAAAAACCAACCTTAAAACTATTTCACATGAACACATAAAGTATGTGTGTATGTGTAAGCATGAGTCTGATGGATACGTGAGGATTATATTGTTAGATTTTTCAAATGCATTCAACATAGTCCAACCCTCCATAGTCAGACACAAGCTCCAAGGGATGGAGGTGGATCCCTCCTTTGTGTACTAGATCACAAACTGCCTGACGAGACAGCCAGAAATACTCTGATGACACTGCTATTGTAGCAAGTATCAGGAATGGACAGGATGGGGAGTACAGGGGTCTGGAGTCACAAAACCTGCCTCCTACTGAACACCTCTAAGACCAAAGAAATGTTGGTGGATTTCCAAAAGTCTAAGCCTCCACTTCAGCCAATCAACATTGAAGTGGTGCAGACATACAAATATCTTGGTGTGCATCTGGACACCAAGATGCTGCACATGTTTTACCAGTCGGTGGTGGTGAGTGTGCTGTTCTATATTGCGGTCTGCTGGGGAGGCAGCATCAAACAAAAGAAGGCAAGACAACTGGACAAATTGGTAGAGGAAACTGGTTCAGTGTTTGGAGAGACACACTCCAAGAGAGACTCACTGGGGACTGTGGTGGAGAAATGGACTGAATGGAATAAGGTGGAGGACATCTTGGACAATTCAGATCATCCTCTTCATCATATTCTGACCAATCAGAGAAGCAGCTGCAGTGGACGACTCACCTCACTACGATGAAGGACTGAACCTTTCAGAAGATGCTTCATGCATTGCATCAGACTGTACAACACCTTGTCAAAGGAAGACAGACTGGAGACTAAACTGAAGATAGACAGAATATTCTGTAAATAATTCACTCATTACATTATTTTGCTTTATTTTATTTTCTTGAGCTGATGAATACTGAATTGGGAGATTAATAAAGTTAAGTTAGTTCTCTATCTATATCATAAATGACTTTGACTGGAAAGGAACTCCACATATGGACTTCCTGCTTTGCCTGAAAGCAGCAGGTTCAAAGTGTGTTTGTGTTTTATGCCCTTGTGATCCATGTAAAACACCATTGTTTTATTATTTGGGGTGACTTAGAGATAACAAGAGATAACTCAGTTTCAGACGATACACACTGACTGTTGCCCTGTATGACTTTCTATTCCACTCTGTCACATTCTTCCTTCTCACTCTTTTGTACATTTCTACCACACATGTCATATTATACTTACATTTGAATAAATTTAACTGTTGAAATATTTTGAAATACAGCTGACATAACAAATCTGTTTAATAAACTGAAACTGGGAAAACGTAGAATTCATATGGCAGATTATATTGCTGTACTGTAAATGTAATGCGCAGTGTTCTAACTCTCTATAATGTTTGGAAAGTGGAGGTGGTATTATTTTTGAGTACTAGACATAGCAGTGTAGAGGTCAAACGGAATGTGAGTGCACTTGAAATGTCATTAATGATCAAAGCATACAGTAGGACAAAGATGAAGCAGGAAGTGGGACGTTTGACCACCCTCACCTGCCGTGAGACTGGTCAATAAAATATGAGTATTCAAAACATCCTGAGCTGTAAACTGCACAGTGAAGACCCCTCACCTTGTAGCTTCAGGTCACCAAATACAGTGTTCGTCTTTAAAAGGGACTCTTTAATACCTTTTACCAAACTGTTCTCCATTCGGTTTCCACACTGTGTAGGTTTATTATATATTTCTCTGTCCAGACTTAGGATCCAGACTTAGGAATTCAGTACCAGTGCAGACTGGAGAACACACAGGTGCATGGTTATTGGATGTTTCTACCAGTTTACTAACTTAAGATGTGAGGCTTCCTTTGTTCGCCCTGGGGAGCATGGGGACCTTGTCTGCAACAATGTGTGTGAAAAGCTCTGTTAGATGTTGCCAGTATGTTGTCAAATTGACATTATACTGGCAATATTTGACATAACTGACATCTTTCAATATATAGTTTTAATATCTAGACTATATCTGCATGTGTCACAGACATGGGAAAATGCGCACACACGAGCAACACACAATGAGGCATTCGCAACTCACTGGTAGGGTGGCATAATATTGGCTTATTTCTATGCAAATAAGTCTCATTGCAAAAACAGTGTAATTCCCAACAGAACAGTGCAAATTTGCACATGCAGTTCAGTTGGTGCTATTAACACCTGCAGGAAGTGCATGTGTGTTTATTAGGTGTATTAATGCCATGCAAAGTCACTGTTCAGTCACTCTCTCTCGCTGTCTCTCCTTATCTTCAAATCTATGAGTTTGTGAGGCTTAAATGATATTGACAGTCATTGGGGGGATCAGGTAGGTCTGGGACATATCTCACAGTTGGATTGAGATCAGGTTGGCTTATTACAAACACTTCAGCAGCTGGTGTCCAGGAAAGGACCCACATCCATCAAGACATGATTCATGGCCTGGTCAGAAGCCTGTGTCAGAGGACTACCACCTGCACTGAAGCCAACAGAGGGCAAACACTACTGTATACTGACTGTTGTTATTTTTGTTTGGCATTAGCCATGTTGGTTTGTTTATATTGGTTACAATAATTTATTGTTTTCACCTTGTTTCCTTATTGTGAGTGTGTGTGTTTTCATTTTAACCTCATCAGTTTGAATATGTAATTAGAAATAGTAATAAATAAATCAAAAGTTTTCATTGACTGTCTGATTTTATAGAAATGTATAAACACATAATTGTATTAACATGGGTGTGACTTTAAAAAACAGTAAAAAGATGGAGATTGCTCAGCCTCGACTGTTACCGCCTTCTTTATCTGCCTATTTATTTCTTCCCTGTGCTCTGAACCTCAGCCCCCATCATGCATCCCTCCATCCTTGACGCTGTCCTCTCCTCTCTTCCCACAGTCTTGTGTATGTGACCTTTAGCCTGTCTATTGTTCTGTATGTGGGCCAAGAGGAACCAGTCATCTGTGTGTATGTGTGTGTCTGGGTGCTCGTAGGATATAAGCCATATGTTGTTCAGTGTTAATCCCATAAGGATATCCTGTTGTTTATTTAAGGATTATGGATAAGCAGCATAAACATATGGACTGTTGCATAATCATAAGTAATGACATAACTATACACAAGCCCTTGAGTGATAAAATGATGATTTTACTAACTGAAATTGTTTGTCTCATTGTTTTCCATGACTTTTACATTGTAGAACATCCATTCCTTGGGTCAATGGAGATTTAATTTGGGTCACCAAATAAATTTGCATTTCAAGCATTAAAAAAACACTTTAACAAGAAGCATGTTTTGTTAAAGTACTGAATGTACCCATTAGTCAGTAACTTTTCTAGGGTGTCCAATAATGTGTTCCACATTCTCACTCTCAACTCGTCATATACTGACACTTGGTCAGGGCATCACATTTTGACGCACAGACTACCCCTCCTAGAGCATCATTTTTCAACATGTGCGGTAGGTGTCATTTTTTGATGCATGGGCTAGTGTGAAAGATGTATAGACAATGTCATGGTTACGGTTTGGCTAGGTTTAGGAGTAAAAACAGCTTGGTTAAGGTTAAGAAAGACAAAGAGAGAAAATGCAAAAATAAACATGGCATGAAATGGGACATGAACCCTGGTCTCAAAAAACGTTGACATTCCACCACAGCCACCTCCTTTTTGCTACTTAATGACATCCCCTGGCCCATGTTGTCATTTTCTGACATCCATGGACTTACAGTGACTTCTATCTGGTGCCCCCAGA
>JAPQRN010000022.1:3830527-3840618 GCA_037367275.1 Coranthus polyacanthus
TTTATTGTTAAGGGCTTTTGAAAGTTTATTACAGTTCAGTGATAAGATTGAACTTGATTCCTCACATCTTTCTCTCTGATCCAGCCTCTCTGCTGTCTTCCTGCCTCCCACTTCATCCCTATCATCCAATCACTGCATGCATTCAGACGTTCTACCTGTCATTTCATTCAAAAGCAAACCTCTCCTTCATTGTCCCTCTTGATTGCCTCGCAGGCAACCTCCACCACCCCAACTCCACTTACCACCACGAGACTCTAGACTCACCTCGGAGTCTGAGTCTGCACCAAAACCTTTTCTCCAATAAATCAATCATATCAGTTCAAATTTGGGTGGTGAAGTCTCTTCTAGTATGTTAGCAGAAGGATTTTACATTTGATTCTAGATTTTACAGGAAGCCAATGAAGAGAAGCTAGTGTTGGAGAAATCTGAACTCCTTTTCTGACTCCTGTTAGTACTACATTTTGGATTAAATGGAGGCATTTTAATAATCACTTAATGAACATTATGTGTGTGTGATTTTCCTCTTGGAACATTCCAGTTAACAGCACCTGTTGTCTGTGCTGCTGGGCCTCCCCTGTGTTAATGATTCATAAAACTGACTCCCACAGAACTCAAAGGTTAGGTTTTATTATAATTCTTTTATTTTCTTTCTTTCTTTCTTTTTCTTTTTTTTGAGAACCATGTTCTCAGTTTGGGTAAAAAAAAGTATGAGGTAATGTTTTTGAAAGTCTAAATTATAATTAGATTTTTTTCTAATATTTTGAATTTGTTAATGTTAAATATGTTTTTCACCTTTACATGGCCTGTTAGATATTTACATCTCTGTAGGAAACTTGTTTTGCTTTCAACAAAAGCAACAAGTTTCTGTATAGACGGACCATTTGTTGACCACCAACAAATGGCCACACCTTGGTTAGCACAGGAACCCAACTCATTACAGAGTTCCAGCCACCTCACTTTATTACATTTGTCAAGCCTTGTTAGAAAACACAATTCCCTTAATTTCTCTTTCTTTGACTTCAAAAACTAAGATCTTGGACAATTCAGGTCATCCTCTTCATCACATTCTGACCAATCAGAGAAGCAGCTGCAGTGGTAAACTCACCTCACTACGATGAAGGACTGAACCTTACAGAAGAGCCTTCATCCACTGTATCAGACTGTACAACACCTTAGTCAATGGAAGACAGACTGGAGACTAAACTGAAGATAGACAGAATATTCTGTAAATAATTCACTAATTACTTGTTTTAATTTCATTTTGTTTATGTATTTATTTCTTTTCTTGAGCTGAAGGACACATGAATTTCCCTGGGGGTTAATAAAGCTAATCAGAATCTGAATATTAATCAATAAGCAACCAGCTCCCAGCGCAACATAGACTCCAACACAAACTTCATGTAAACACACAAACGTGTGCAAATGCTATTTATCACACCTTTAAGTTTAAATTAGAAAAAATTGTCTTTATGACAAGCATATAGAAAATATTCTACATATGTGGTATTTTAACATGAAATATTCACAAGAACAGGCAACACCAAAGACAAGGAAATCAAAAATAGTTACAAAAATGAGATAATAAAGCTTTCAAATCTCCAAAGGGAATGATTGTCCCAAATTTGATGGCAATTTGCATAGTCACTGAAACCAGTTCTGACAGCATTGGTGCATACATGAGGGATATGTAAGGTCACATGACTGTGTACGGTAGAAATGTGAGGTCGTTTTGAAAATTCAACAGTAGGGCCAAAAATGTTGCAAAATGTCCAAGTACTCTGTCTTTAAAGTTTAAAGGCAAATTTTTGGTCCAAAGTAAAATTTTAAATGAAAATGAATGTATACTGACAGTCAATATAAACTTTCAGGTGAAATGCTGTTCATAATTTTCAAGATCGGGCAGTTGGGGGGATTTTCTTTTTTTTTTTTTGATGCCATAGGTTATGTCTGGTTGTGTGATTGTAGAGCCGGCCTGTTGACACCCTTCACTGCACATCAGTAGGACATTTTGCAAAACTGGACCAAGTTCATTTCGAGCAGTTAACAAAAGGCTTTTGCAGATTTTAAGGATTGGTTCTGTAAGGCTATATATAGCCTTGAAAAAGTCCACCATTGAGATTTCTGTCTGTCAAGGGATGAACATCTGAGGGCCCTTGGTGCAGGACAAGTCGGCAACAGGGTTCCTGTTCCACAGAACAGTCAGCAGCCGGTCCAGGTGTTACAGGACCAGTAGACCCGCATCCCTCAAGACATGATTCGTGGTCTGGTCAGAAGCCTGCGTCGGAGGATTATTGCCTGCACTGAAGCCAATGGACGGCATGCACCACTGTAGTCATTTTTGTTTTGGCAGTAGCCATGTTGGTTTGTTTATATTGGTTACAATAATTTATTGTTTTCACCTTGTTTCCTTATATGTCATAGAATGTGTTTTCATTTGAACTTCATCAGTCTGAATCCGTAAATAAAATCAAAAATTTGTTGCCTCGAAGTTTTCATTGACTGTCAGTGTAAAATACAAAACAATAACATAAAAGATGTAAGAAGACAAAATCAGATAAAAATGATAGAAAAGACATATACAGACAAAAACACACCTGTAGTCAATGATTACATTATTTAGTGCTTATTTTGCTGAGTTTCTTCTTTTTTTTCAATTGATTATGCTGGCTTTCACAACATTACATAAAAAATACATTACAATCTGAGTTCTTATTCAACAAGATAAGACACTTATTTGTGGTTTTAGACTATTCTTAATTAGAATGATAAAATGTTTGCTCAACATCACATTATACAGTAAAATGAAGTAAAATAAGAAAACATTGAACCATTTTGTGTGTTTTAGCTGAGAATGTGAACAAAATAAACCGTACAGACAAAAGAAAAATGTAAATCATGATATTTATTGTGATATTAATACTCAATAGTAATAGTCAATAGTATTTCTTTATAAATGAATAACAGATTGTGACAACAGGAGAAGGTGCAGAGTCATACACGGTGGCTGGGGAGTGTTCACAGAAGCTCAGGGCAACAGAAACTGGGTATTGTGTGTGCAAGGAGGCTATGTCAACACAAGATTGTGTAAATACATGAAAACTAAAGTGTTTTTGCCTCTGGTTGCTTAATTTATTCCATGCTTGACAAATGTTGTCTTGCTGTCTGTCGTGAATAATGTTCCCCTCATTATGATGATTGTGTTGCCTTGGAAATGAATGTGCTTTGAATAAGTGAGCACTTTGAATCAAGAGTTGCATTAGGAACAAAAGCAAACTTGAATTTTGATTACAGTCAAAGTAGGGTGTGCCATACATCTGGAAGGAGAAGAGCTGGGGCTCAAGCTGAAAGACTTCCCTCTGGGACAAGTTCAAGAGCTATGGGTGTAACCCTGGACAGCATCATGGTCCACGCACACAGAACACACTGTGAGCACATTAGGGAACGCCTGTGTCTGGGTGAGGATGTATGTCATTGGTTTCATCACATCCATAGGACTGCACAGACGAGTGGTGTAGAATTTCCTAGAAAAACAGATTTGGCAATTAGAAACCAGACCAGAAATCAAACACAGACTGGAAAACAGCTACAATTTGAAGTCACAGCAACACAAAGGCACCAACAGCCCATACTACACATTCTCACTCCCTACTCGTCACATACTGATGCTTAGTCAGGGTGTCACAGTTTGGCACATAGCGTACCCGTAGAGCACCAATTCTCAATGTGCACGGTAGTTGCCACATTTTTGCCACACAAAGTAGTCCGAGAGACATCTACACAATGCCATGGTTATGGTTTGGTTAGGTTTAGGCACAAAAACAACTTGGTTAGGGTTAGGAAACAAAGAGTCAGGGGAAGGGCTAAACTAAGAAAGACAAAGAGAAAAAACACACAAAAAAAACACAGTATGTAATGAGACATGAACCCTGGTCTCCTGTGTGTAAGACCACAGACCTTGGTGTTCCACCATAAGCACCACAACCACCTCCTACTGAGGTTTTTTCTACCTAACAACATCACCTGGTCCATGTCGTCAATTTCTGACGCCTAAGGACTTGCATTGACTTCTAACTTGGACTCTGCCTGTTGACAGTTGACACTATAGGAGTACCACAGGTGTTAAAAACCAAGGGTTCATGACCAAGCGGCAGATCATGAAGACTTGGGAGGGAGAAGAGACACCCATACACCAAACAACAGGTTGATTTCCAGTCACTCTCAAAATGACATGTATGCACGAAATTTGTGAAGATACAGCTGATACAATACTAAAATACTACATAACTGTTTGAGTTAGGCTGTGACATTGTCAGGTTTGGTTTCATTTAGGCACAAAAACAACTTGTCAGGGTCAGGAAAAGATTGTGGTTAGGGCTAAAATAAGACATTTTGATAGACAGATGCAACAGATTTTCTTGCCATATCCATCCCAGGTGCACTACCTTCAAAGGTTTGTCCCTATTTAACAACATCACCTGACCAGCATTGCACTCTCTTTACATGCACTTCTTCATACAACCTCAAGAGCTCACCACCACAAAAGGTTGCACATGTTTGAGTCCAATGCAAGCTGCAAGGGACTCGGCTCCAAAATGAAGCCAATGTGGAAGTAACTTAAAGTTGTAATACCACTGACTTGGTTTATTATAGGTTCCACTAACAAGACTGTAAAACGACTTTGTTAAGCAATGTTTGATGAAGTTTACAGTTTCACCAAGTCATTAAGCTAGCACTTACCATTAGCTCACCTCTGACCCCTTGGGCTCCTGTTACTCAGGTGTTTTCAGACATGTAGGGGGTTTAAATATGTGATTGACAGCTGTAATCAGTTATTGCTGTTCACATTCAACATCAACATATCTGAAATGTTTCTGTACAAAAACAAAAAGTAATTTTTTAAAGCAAAGCATTTTTATCATGTCTGGAGGTGATCTTTAACAAAAGTTTTGATTAAGTTTAGGTTGCTGAAATCATTATCCTAGTTTTCTAACATGAAATTAAACACCATAGTCACAGCAGTGTTTGTTTTTACTCCAGGCAGGTTTCATTCAAATGTATCACAAATTTTAACTGAATTTTCAGAAAATCTGCAAAAGGAAATGCAGATTTATATGCATTTCTATCCACTACTGTTATGTGAACATTAAGAACTAGATCATCCTCCTCATCATCATCATGGTTTAGCAGTTTACATGTAAAATGTAATATTTCATACACTAACGTTCTGCCTGAGCTGTTGATTGAGGAGCTATTTAATAAAACCACTTTTGACCCCCAAACTGAACAAAACCTCTGGTCTGAATCATATATCATAATTTCAAACTCTTCCACAGTTTTGTCAAAGCCTTGTCTAACATTTGTCTCTGCAGCTCTATACACAGTACATGGTGGCCTTGTATTGCTGTTTTCCATGTGTAATGGCATTTTTTTCAGTTTGTGTGGTTACACTTACAGTCTCCTTGTTGCTCCACTAATGCGCACACATAACTATTCACTAAATCTTTTTCCAAGGCAGTTATTAAGCATTTACCTTTACATTGATTTTCCACCACTCCCAATCATAAAAAACTTTTTTGCAATTTGTATATACAGTGGAAACTGCTTATAGTGATCACGTCTGTCCTATATCACTGTAAGTAGATGATCACTATAACCAGATCTTTAATTTGTCAGCTGTCTGTAGGTCTAACACTCTATACAGACAGATGTAGATGGATATTCTTTACTCTACCTGTTACATTACACATGTATGTTGTAACTGTGTGAAATACCTGTTATCTCTGACTCTGAATAACAGGAGTCACAGGTGTTTTCCCTCATAGCAGTTTGTAGTTAATGTTCAAAGGATATGACATGAACGCAGCATTAGCTTAAACTGTTTCCTCCAGCAGCTTCCCAGTGGACTATCTTAAACACAAAAAACCTGGAATCTCTGTCAGGCTCGTGGACAACTCCTTTACCTGCATCAGGGGGCTTCATGTGACCATGCATTATTGATCCACTGCATGAGATGGGAAGTGCACATTTGATTTCTGTTGTTTTTCATGAAGAGAAAATTATTTTAAGTCATACTTCATGTATGAAAAAACCCAAAATGAACACCATAAGTGGACTACTTGATTACTCTAAGCGGGTTATTTAAACAGCATTTGTATAGGAATGATTCTGTCCCAGGCTTTTTGATCCATATAAATGATTGATCACTATAACTGTGATCCCTACAAGTGGTTTCCACTATATATATAAAGCATATATAAAATAGCTGTACGGAAACATTCCTTGTGTCTTTGTCTATTCACCACTTCTCCTTTTTTTCTTTCCTCGCTGTTTTCTCCAGGCCCTGAGAGAGCTGGCCACTCAGTATCCTGTGAAGATCAGCATAATCAAACTAGGTAAACAAACACACACCCTTATACATATTTGTAGATACTTGAACAGTAATACTCTACATTTCCCTTTAATATGTGTGTTTTATGTGAAAGATCGCAAAAGCAAACTTACACACATTTAGACATTGTCTACCATTTCATGCTGCAAATACTTTCATGCACACTATGATCCTTTCACATTTCTTATGATGACATAACATTGAGCAATTGAAATTTTAGACATAAAGTCAATAAGATCACATCATTGTCATGTTCTTAAGAAATTAAATATGTTGAGTTTCGAACATTTCATTAAACTCATCTAGAAGTGCCTACATAACCAGGCTCCTCAGGTGCTCAGTGACCTCATGGTTCCTCTGAGACTCTCTGGATCACTAACCAATGATAACTGTAAAGTGCCTTTATGTAAATCCTCATTTGGATAAACTGCTTTTTCTGTTCATGTGGAACTCTTTGCCATCAGAAATCAAACTGGATTCTGACCAGAATCATTTTAAACTAACTCTGAAACAGTTTTTAAAAAGGGACAAGTCATGTTGTCATTAAATAACTCACTGCTCCTTGTTTTATTGTATTTCTATTGGAATCTAGTTTGTGCATTGTGAATTGTTGTGTTTGAGTTTGTATTTTACAGTCCTTATGTACATACTGTAGTTTTATGTATTTTAAAAGCCCAGCTAGGGACGGGCATTGCAAATTAGCTTAGGCTACAAATGCGTTTGACTGTAGCAACCATCTATGCTGCATACTTGTCCGCATACAAAGAAACACTAAATAAATAAATAGAATATCAATGAGTGGTCTTCTATGTATTTATGGACTGACTTGTCCAGTACCACAGGGGCACCAGAAACAGCACCAGAAGCACTGATGATCAAACTGAAACAGCCCTTCACTTATGCTTATATGACAACATGGTAACACAGTTAAACAACTTCATGCACATTGTAACATGCCAGATGAGAAGGTGTACATGTAAAGTAACTGTGTATAGATCTGTGATGAAATCCACTTGGTGTTATATTTGGATGTAAAACTGATCAATTATGATGTATCTGTTTCATAATATTCATATTCAATTTCATGGATTACTGCTGAGCAAAGTTTTGTAGTATTTCAAAACTGCAGGACCCAAAATCAAGGGGAAGAATGCCAGAATTTTAAAACACACACCTTTCTTCTGCAGCTCTCTCCTCTAAGTCCAAATCTAAAGATTCTAATTATAAAGATAGATGAATCTGACACCATTTTACATCTATGTGGAAAAGCAGACACTTTTCCAAGTTTCTGTGTGGAGTCATAGAGTAGAGCAGTAGAGTCGCATCTGACTGAATCTGACCAGTGATTGGTTATTACACCTGTCAATCACATCTTTAACCCCTACCTGTCTGAAAACACCTGTGATTAACCAGCGTCTCTGTCACAAGGTAGGTTTTTGTACGGCCTGAAAACACTAGCCCCCTTATCTGAGTTCAGAGGAGGGGCAGAATTCTTGTTTCTTTTCAGACCACTTGAATTACAACATGCTGAAAAGTCTTTCTGCCCAATGACACCAAAAAACTGTCAAAAACTGAATATGTAATGATAATAAAGTATCTCTCCATCTATTTAACCATCAACAAACTAAAACAATGGTTTGCAAAAAGATTGCACAACTCCTCAATTTAGCACAGCTTGCTTTGGCATTTTTTCTACTTTTAAGCAACATTATGGTATTTCAGTGGCTAGACTTATTTTAGTTTTAAGGAATCTAGTCAAGCAAAATGTGGTTGGTTGTTGATCAGGAGATGCCGAACTCAAAGTCAACAAGATGGAGGTAAATATGACAAACTCCATCTGCATCTAAGTGTGTAGCTGTGGGCTGAAGATGTAACTAATTAATGTTGTCCACCATATAAAAGTGCAGAAACATTACTTCTGAAGTTGATGACTCCTCTACTGCAGAAATTATGTAAAAGTTGAATCTGTGTTTTGTATCCTTTGCATTTATTCATTCATGGCGTGGCCATTTGACTCTCACTCTCTGTAAAATGTTCCTTTATGTGAATACAGAATATGATGCCATTGCCCATATGTTCAGTACACAGGAGGAATTTTTTCACTAATTCATGCATGTATGTATGTAATGTACAGATGTTTCAGATGAGGACAGTATCTCATCTGTTGTCCAGACTGTGAGTGAGCAGCTCAAGGAGAGTGGGCTGAACCTTCTGATCAACAACGCTGCCATCATCACACCGGGCATGCCAGGACCGCTCTCTGCCACCAGCAAGAAGGACATGATGGATGTGTACAACACCAATGTGGTGGGACCGTTTCTCCTGGCAAAGGTCAGGTTGTCTCGGTGTTTACGATAGAGAAAGAGCCGTGTGTCTGGAGTTGCCGTGTGTCTGGAGTTGACATGGGCAGTGATTGTGTACTTAAAGAAATGCTTTGCAGAAGCACTGACATATACTTTGATCTCTGTCACCAGATGTTTCTTCCACTTCTGCAGAAAGCAGCAGAGAGACAATCACCTAAAAAAGAAAAAGGTGAATACATTGTTTTCAGATTGATTAACTGATTGATTGACACACTTTCTTCTGCAATATTAATTGTATAAACATTAAACACATACATTTAATGCATGTATAATTACCATATGTAACATTTAGATCGAAGATAAGATATTTAGATCTAAGATATGAATCTACAGTTTGATGGCAGCTGACAGGAATCTGTGTCACTATAGGTGCATTTCCATAAACATACTGAATGCATAGTTTGCAGTTTTGTGCTTATGCTTATGGAAAGGCAAAATGAAAACAAAAACTTACTAAATTTTGAAAAAGAGTAAATGCACATAAGAGGAAAGGGAAAGACCTTTTTTGAATAAATCCTCACATAGCAAACATTCAAGTCACGTGATTGATCAGCTGACTGATCATCTTCACAGATATTTTGATAAAGTGTCAAAACATATAAACATATAAAACAGGTAGAGTGGACTGATAACGAGACTGAGTAATTCCTCAGTCTCATGCATGAAAAAAATGTTATAGCCATTCTAGGTGTAAAACTGCAACAGAATGCTCTACTAGTAGATGTAAAGTAGTCTGCACACTGTTGGCTCCAAATCAGTAGTTTAATCTATTATATTGCAATTTTGGTTCCAAATGAATATGTTTCAGAGAACAACAGGTCTTTCTTAAATACAAAAGTGATGATATATAAAACAGGAGATTATTCACTGACAACTCAGGTTCATCATGTGGTGTTTTAGTCCAGGTCTGTGTTAGTACTGGTCTGTGTTAATCTAGGTCTGTGTCAGTACAGGTCTGTGTTATTACTGGTCTGTGTTAGTACTGGTCTATATTGGCTCTGTGTTAGTTCAGGTCTGTGTTAGTACAAGTCTGTGTTAGTACAGGTCTGTGTTAGTACAAGTCTGTGTTAGTCCAGGTCTGTGTTAATCCAGGTCTGTGTTAGTACAGGTCTGTGTTAGTTCAGGTCTGTGTTAGTACAAGTCTGTGTTAGTCCAGGTCTGTGTTAATCCAGGTCTGTGTTAGTACAAGTCTGTGTTAGTACAGGTCTGTGTTAGTACAAGTCTGTGTTAGTCCAGGTCTGTGTTAATCCAGGTCTGTGTTAGTACAGGTCTGTGTTAGTTGAGGTCTGTGTTAGTTCAGGTCTGTGTTAGTACAAGTCTGTGTTAGTCCAGGTCTGTGT
>JAPQRN010000022.1:3848691-3859114 GCA_037367275.1 Coranthus polyacanthus
CACTGTAGTCTCAATTTTATATATTTTTATATCAGTCCCTCTCATCCCCCCCCCACGCACACACACACACACACACACACACACACAGCTGTACCTGTTGCTGTTCCAGTTGTGTCTTGTTGTGTCGGATGATGTTGCCTTTCTCCAGCAGCTGTCTTTGGTTCTTCTCAAACTCTTCTTTTCCCTGACACATCAACACACACACAGCTGTGCTGTTAGATAACAACATACGACTACAACACTTTATTCAAAAGACATGTTTTCTGTTTGTGGATCACACAGGATATCATAAGAGACCTGTTGTCTGTACTGCCCTCTAGTGGTGAACAAAAGCTACTTTAACAACACACACTATACATCCTCCTTTGTACATAAATATGGACACTTCTGAAATCACTTTGGAAGACTTATTTACTCAAAGGCTTTTTTAAAATAATTGTATTGGTAATTTTATTCTAATCATTGAGTCACACTTTTCCTACAATTCTCTATATATAGTTTTAATTGACTAATTGTTTTTCCATTTTATCTTTGAATCTTCTGTTGTTCCATTGTTTTAAGATTTATTCCTCTTTTATACCCTTTGCCTTGCCTGATTTTTCAAATATAACTGTGTATTGTATTATCGTGTTTCTCTGTGGTTTTGATAAACATAGTTTTTATTATTACTAGTATTACTGTGACTGCTCATAAAACCAGTCTGTCAGTCATCTGTTCTGCTTATTACCAGACGTGGGAAGTAACTAAGTACAAATACTTCATTACTGTTATTCAAGACGTAATATGATGAAAGATGAAACAAGATGAAAATGGCGTAAAAGACCAACAAGACAAAAACACACCTGTAGTGTCAGATTTCATGATGTAGGGCTTATTTTGTTCATTTTCATTGTGCCAGTGTACCCAAGATTAATGTTAGATCTTTTACACTGGCTTTGCAACATTGAATCAAAATAAAGAAAATACATTTAGTCAAGATGAAAACAATGTAACACAATGAAAAAGACATTAAAGGGAGACTGGGTGGCAGTGAAAAGGCTTGTTTCAGTGTTTCGAGTTCTGTTGCTTCCACTGAAAACTGATTTGACACACTGGAGTGAAGTTAATGTTGTCTTTTATACTTTGAGGACAATTCAGAGCCTGTAGTTTTTCACTTTTACTGGAATAAAGAAGTTGAATCAGTACTTTTACCACAGGCTGTTTTTACACAGGTGTCTGTACTTCTACTGGAGGAAAGTGTGTACTTTAGCCACTCTGCTCCTGCATTCTACTGCACTACCTGCTGCTTTACACTTCTATGCCGCTACAACCACACAGTCTCTCTTGGATGTATATGCGCTTTTAAGGAAATAGAATGTCCTCCAAAAAAGTGTTTGTGTACCTGTAGATGTACATAGTCGTAGTCTTCCATCCAGCCTTCCTCTGTGGTCTCATATGGCCTGTCCACGCCTTCCTCTTCCTCTGCAGCTGTAAACTTTGGTGGAGAGGGAAGAGGCCGTGACTGAATGTTTACTTTCTCCCCTCCCTGATAGCTCCCACTTCCCGATCCTGTCATGTGACCACTAATTTCCCCAGGGATTGGTGGAAGAGGCAGTTGCTGCTGCTGCCTGTTGGTCCGTTTGAAGAGCAGCGAGGCATTACCGTGGAGAAAAGAGGCGAGCTGCTTGGCATCGTCTGGGATGCCACGAGCTGTCATGACGAGACGGTCTAAGTCATCGCCCCCCGGAGGTGGAGCTGCAAGCGCTGCTGCTGACCAGGACACGGCATCTAAGCTCTGACTGTGTCGAATTAAACTCTGAAACACCTCCTCCATCTTCCCCACCTGACGGCCCAGTTTGGTTTGCAGCAGCCGGTCCGTGGCCTGGGCCGCATTAGCCACTGCCCCCCGTGCAAACTCGAGGAAGTCTCGGACTGTGGCCCGCACCCGGTCCGCTGCCTGGTGAATGGCGGGAAGGTTCCCCTCCAGGTGGGCGGGGCTTCGCCAGTTGCCTGTAATAAATGACATCATGAGCGAAACACTGGACTCGACTGCCTGCTGCAGGCGCGACAGGCGCTCCATGGCCTGCTCCAGGTCCAACATGAGGGGTTTCCCTGGAATGGATCCAGGGGCAGGAAGTGAGGATGAAGAGGAGGTGTCGCGGACTGGGACCATATCTAAAGAGGAAGCCGAATGGTTGCTCCTTGTGCTGCCTGTACTGGAGGCGGACAGACGCTTGAAAGACATGGTCAGCTCCTCACTGGTGGACTGAGCGTCACGCACAACCTGGAATGCAAAGACAAAGAAATACTGTAGACTGAAGCTTTCAAATGGAAACATTTTCATCTCTGATGGAGCTACGGCAGTATTTTTACCTGTATCTAGTCTTTGCACAAAGATATGAAACCAAACTCCAGACTGAATTAGCACCAAATTTTACCACTAGGCGTCACACTTCCACTGAGCAGATGCTCCTGTGTGGAAGTAATGAGACCATGAAAGAGAGTGTAGTGACTCCAGTGCACTTGGTGGCAGTAATGCACCTCTAAGCTGGTTTGACAACCTGTCACAGCTCTAATACAGTGTAGCCACAGGTCTGGTATGAGACTAAAGGAGCTCCATACAGATAAAACATATACAATGTGCGTGCTGCACATCTTTCCCCTCCCTCTAGTGAAATGTCTCCTCCTCCATGTTGTCGGCAATAATCTGCTCACGGCTCGCCAGACATTACCAATAGCAATTCTAGTCATTAAATCTTTATACTAAAATACAAGGCAAAGCACTTTTAGAAATCACAGCTTTCTGTTCTTATGTGCCTTTTCCTTATTGTCACAGCTTTTCCTGGTTTGGGCTTATACATGGATTCAAACATCTGGGTCATTCTGTTTTTAACTGTCCTACCTGTGGTGGGACATCATACACGTAGTGGTCTCCCCTCTCTCCTCCCCTCTCCTCTCGTTCCCGGGGGAAGTCATAGACGTCCTGAGAGGTGGGGTGTCCTGCAGTCCTCAGACTGGCTGGGATATCGTAGATCTCCTGGGGGGGCTGGCTGACTCCGCCCCTGTCTCCGTGGTAATGCTTGTCAGCGAGGATGGGGGGCGGGACATCGTAAACGTCCTCTGGAATTGGGGGCTCGTCATCATCGTCGTTGAGGTTGTACTGACTGGGAGGGACAGGGGCAGGGGGTTTCAGTTTGGCAAAGTGAGGCGGGACATCATAGGTCTCCTCTCTGATTGGCTGAGCATCAGGGACATCTTTACTGACAGATGGAGGGAAGTCATACACCTGACAGAGGGTGGGAGAAAACATGTATGAACATCTAACACCAAAACATAATTGTATTATTTTAAGAAGTGTAATTATTATATAAATCAACAGGGTCTATAGTCAAATCTGTGTTAAGTTTTAACTTATCGTGTAATGTAGTATAGTAGTAAAATATATTTCCCATATGAAAATTCAATATATGTGCATATGATAAGATGTGATAATGTGATATACTATAAATTAATCCAAGTATTGTCATAAAATCACACTAACCACAGGTATAGTGAGCACCAAAATCAGGTGGATTATTACCACAAATACAGTGGATCTCCAGTAGCTAGTGACACACCTTTGTCATACTGAACATCTATCAGCTTGTGAGTGTACACACTCACAAACACACACAGTCTATCTCCCACTTAATTTCCAAGCCTTCAAAGCCTTACCGTCTGCTGTGTGTTCTTGTCTGTGCTTGCTGGGGTGTCATATATATCTTGAACACTAGAGGGCCCCTTCACCACCATTGGAGGAGTGTCATACACCTAAACACAAAGAGAAAGACAGCCTTAAATATGGTGTTACACAGAGGACACTTGACAGACACACACACCCTCACACACACACACAGAAGCCCAAAAGTAGGAGCTGCAAAGAACTATGTGAGCCCTTTACTTGCAGGTACTAGAGCCTATTTAGTCTAAAGAAGAATTATATTAAAATCAGAAGAGCATTCATTCATATGTTTTACTGCAAAGTGGTCACTATGGATGGGCCATTTATAATATTTGGGGTTTTATCTTTACATTTTGATTATAACTAGACTCAAAAGAGGTGCTGACCCACCTGGTACCTGTGTAGAATATCTAACCCAATTTCCCTTTATATGAGATTTTTTATTAGATAGAATTCGATTTTCTAAAATATGACACACAATATATATGTATATCCCTAAAAACAGAAACACACAATAACATTTTCATTAAATGAGCACGGAGCCTGCATCACTACAGGGGCAGACTATGCCAGTATAGTAGACTGTAGAGGGGTTTAAACTAATTTGATCCTGTGACTGTGAACTTTGACCTTTTGTCCCAAAGATTAATTGGTGACCAGGGTCATGGTCAACATTACTGCAAAGTTTGACCATTTAAGCTGTATTTGTTGAGGAGTTATGGTGCGATTATAATCCCAAACACATGTAGGCAGACAGATCCCACCGACCGCCCGACCCATGGCTGACTCATCGACATAGGTAATAATGCAATGTTTGGTGCATTTATGAAATTAACTAAACTAAACTGAGCTAAAATTAACAAACAAGACATTTTTGTTATCTAGATTTTTGACTGCTACAGTAATTCTAACAAAACACAAAATACTAGACAGTTTTATAACTGTATTGTTGTAGACAACAACAACTACAATAATAACACAATGTTAAAATTGTTCTTTTTTTCCTTTTCTTTTTTCAAAGGAGCCACTGGAGACGGGACTAAAGAGCCTCATGTGGGTCAGGAGATTCACCCAACAATCTCACTGTGTCCTGCAGTAACTGTTCCATTACAGTGGCCATAATGGCAAATGTGAACAGTGTGGCTCTTGGTACCAGATGTGGTGGTTGAGGAACTTGCACTTGTGTCCGATGCGCTATGGAGATACACAGAAGCAATCTGAACTGGAATGTAGACTGTTCTACATTAAGTCTCTAGGAATAACACAACCACTGTAAGGCAAAGAGAAAAATGCACTCTTTAAGCCACTCTGTTGACAATATGGATGGATAGATGAAAAAGATTGGATGCTGAATAGTGTGGTTTAGTGTGCACATGGTTCAAAATGTGCTCAGATCATTTCCTTCAGGTGCCAAACATGTGAAAATGTCACACAGTGCTTATCAGCAGCTTTAGGCAGATGCACTTTTACAAGACACACCCATTTGTGGCTGCTCAGCAGACAAACACTATGGGATGTCACTAGGAAGTGGAGTGGCGTTAACAGAAGGTGGATGAGCTTATACTTCCAGGTCTAATCCAATGTGCATTTGCTCTGCTGGATTTTACATTTTGAATGCTAGGAATACAAAAATCTAAAAATCTAAACTGAGAGCAAAAATCTTCAAGGATGCTGTGGGAATGGGTTAAGGCATCAAGTCATCAATCATTATTTGTATTTCCATACATGAATTTAATGTACAATTTGAAGTTTTGCATTTGAAAATGTTCATGGAAATGGCAAAACTCAAAATAATTTCCCAAATGTTGCAAAAAGGTTTTTCACTCAGTGGAGGTGTTTTTTTGTCTTTTTTTCAAAGTCAGTATTTCTAATATTAGTCATTGACTGCTATCGGCACAAACTTCTGCAGAAACTGTCTGTAAAAAGTCCTTTTGGTGCCAATCAATCGGTCTATCTGTCCAGTCCAGTGCTGTTCCAGTGTGAAGTTAGACACATGGGAATGTGTGCCTCACTGTATGTGTGTCTCCATAGAGACATCAGTGTGATGCACTGTGTTCCTGTACATGTGTCTGATTACTTGTTCTGGTCTGAACCGTCTCCCACATAGCAGTCATTTTGATGGAGTGCCTGGTGTTGTTCTGTGTTCAGTCTTCACCTCTCACACTCCCCACGTCAAAGCCCAGCATCTCCATATGCCATTATAACTACATGTCTTCCTCCTGCTCTTCTTCATCTTTCCATTCTTCATCTTTCCCCATCACTCGCTACCATATTTCCTTTTCTTCATATGTCTTCCCTGTGGTTGCTCCTCCCTTTCCTCTCTGTACCTCTGACAGTTCATTTTCTCCTCCTCTTCCTCCTCCCCTCTCATTCTGCTGTGCTTGTACACTGTGAGAGCGACCTTTCCTTTTGGCTTGTCAGCATCAAGACTCTTCTATGTACAGTTTGCATGTGTGTGTGAACACTGTGTGCCAGTGTGCTGGAATAGGCTGTGTGTGCAAAAAGCCCTAAAGGGACTCACACACACTTACAGTATGCACACAGATCTCTATAGTGGAAAAAATACACCTTCGTTTGTCGCCTCAGTCAATCCTGGTGTCTTGTACAGCATGCACACACACACACACACACACACACACACACACACACACACACAGATATTGTGGCATATTTAGCTTATGTGGTTCTAAATGACCTTCACTAAAGATAGATTTAATATTTAGAGAGGCAGAGGATGAAGATTATGTCACATGAAATATTAATATTGTGCAGACAGAGACCACTTGGTGCCTGACAGTACAGACCTGTGTGCATCCGTGTGCACTGTACCATGCATATTGGAGGCTGAGTGTGCAATGCTCTAATATGACACATCACCATGGCCGGGGGTTTACATTTATCTTTTGGGTCTCGAGCTGAAAATGTTTGAGAATCCCTGTTCTAGATTAATTCAAAAGGTTCACATAGCAATTTCTTGTGGTTTTCCAACTTGTATTTTTTTTAAAAGAGACAGCGGCTTTCAGGACTGCAGAGGTAATGTAAAGCAGAAGGTGAACCTGTGAACGTCACAGGTAACAAAGTTCAGTTGTCTATAGCTCTTTCACTGTCAGCCTGTTACCTCTTTGTTTAGTCTCCTCATGCTCTATGTGATCACATATACTGCGTTTGAATCCAGATGAATTCACTATAATGTTGTTCTCATTTACTTCTTTCTGTTTCTGTTGTCAGACAGCTCAGTGTTTATGAAAGTCATTTCCTTGTTGCATATACAGACTGCATGTTAACCAGCAACCACTTATGTACCATGATAAAAATCTGTATTTTATGACGACGTCTGACAGCAGATGTAATGACCCCCCTCATATTTAAATAATAGTTGACTACACACAGCAATTTTTGAATAATATTTTGCTTGAAATGACCATCCCTCAAGTATTGCTTTTTTATGTACGGTATATCCTGACACACACACTTGTATAATTACACTATATGACTACACAACCTGTATGACAAGTATGTACACACCAGGCCTGATGCAAATTATCCATGTTACTGTGTTCCATTTTAATCAAAAAATTGTGAAGAGAAAATGAAGTAGCAGTGACTTTATTACTTTAGACTACTTTTTTACTTAGTTTCAGACTGAAACAACCTCTGTATTCAGAATTCAGTCAGTCAGTCCAATTATTGCAAATAAACAAGGATCTAAACAAACAATCCTCTGTTCAAACACAGAGAAATTAACCTCTACTATGAAGCTTGGAAATAAGGGAATAATAATTAGATATGGTTAATTCAGATCTTTGTTTATTTGCACTCATTCATTAGTCTCTGATAATGGAAGGTATGATATCAGCCAGAACAAAGGATTTCAGTTGTCAAACATCACCAATGAAACTGAGATCCATCTGTATACTTTTTCCTTTGTACAAATGTTCTGCAGGGGTGTGTAAGCATTCATAAGAATCCACGCGTCTTAACCCTCAAATTTGATGATTGTGTTAAGCGGACAATATTTGTGTCCACGTAAATGAGCTTAGGTTCCAGAAGTGACTGTGGAAACACATGTGCCCATACTGTAAGAAAAACACGGTCATCCACACACGCACGCGGTCTAACCTGTGTGTTGTACTGCTGGCGGGTTGGGGGCACATCGTATATATCCTGCTGTGATGGAGGCTGGTGTCTGGGTGGGACATCATACTCATCCTGGTCTGGTTTCACCGTGTCGTACACATACACCTGTCCGACCCGAGTGGGGACCACCACCTGGACACACACACAGAGGGGACAGGTCAAGAACAAGAACAACAGTGTTGCACATATCAGTGTACAGCTGAGATCAGGAATAAAAAACAAACACAGATGCTGATGAAAAACAAAACATAGAAAAAACATATGAAGAGACAGTAAGTAGGCTGTACAAGAGACCAAAACCCCCAGCCCATAGTCCCTGAGACCACAATCCAAAGTTGTGAGGGGAACATGCAGAATTAATCTGATTGAATGAACCAGTAAGGCACCAGTGCATGTAAAGAAAGAGAAGCCCATGATTTCATGTGTTGGCAGTTACACCTGACTCATTGACTCCAGTGCTTCAAGGGGACAACATTCTGGGTAAAACAGAGGCTTCACCTTCTTCTTATTCCCTCCACTCATGTGTGGGTTTATGTGACTATGGCAACCTGTGCAGGTCACAATGCACCACCATCAGACCATAAAGTCACAAAACTAAAAGGCTTCTTCATGTTTTCAGTGGATTCACCTATAAATGAGAATTGATTGCTTCTTCACACTTGGTGAACAGAGACTAAAGGTTGTTCAGTCTCATTAAAGTACGCTAGGAATACACAGACACACACAACAGTAATAAAAACAGAGCAGGGGTCCTGTCATAGTTGTCGTGGGAACCTGGCTGCCCCATTGTGTGCCTGTTTAAACTCTGTATTATATGGTTTGAGTATAGAGTCAACTCGCCAGCCTGGGAAACCACAACAGCTGTGGTATACAACACACACACATCACAGAAGTGGCTACCAAAGCTAGCTCTCTCCTTTCATAAGGCCGCTTTCTCTCGCTCTCTTTCTGTCTTGTCTGTCTCTTAGGTTTTCACATTAATTTCCATTACATTTCCATGTGAAACCAAATATTACCAGCATGCATCTGCAGGAAAGCTAGTAACCATAACCCTGCACTTACCATTGGATCACTGGATCCTGTTAGTAGAGCTGGGCAATATGTGCAAAAATGTTATCATGATAAAAAATGTAAAGGATATTTGTGCAAAAATGCAAAAAGATCAAAGAAAACACAAAAGATGCAACATAAGACAAAACACATTTGTAGTCTCTATTAAGGATATATCATGATAATGACATTTATATATAATTAGCATTACTGTTTTATCACCCAGCCCTACTTGTTTGTGAGGCTGATGAACAATGCTTCATCCAAAATCATCCAATCATCTGACTCATGACTCCCTACATAAAAACACTAGATTTTTTCCCTACTAACTAATTTTTGGATCATACAATGTTGTTTTAAACTCATCCAGTTTGTCAAAGCCTTTGTCTAACATTTGTTTCTATATTCTTGTATTAATTCAGTGAATGTTAAAGTCTCCTCATTGGACCACACATAATAATTCACTACATATGTTTACAATACACTTATTCACATTTACCTTTTATCAGTATATATAACTTTTCTACCTCTTCCAAGTGTAAAAACTTTTTTGCAATATTTAGAGGTTTTTTTTATGCACTAATTGAAAATGCAAATAAAAACAGCTGGATGTAAACACACCCTGTTACTACTTGTAGGCTTCTCGTATGTGAGAACAGTTTATGATGCAAGGATAGCAAATGCATCTGATTGAACTTACGATCCATGTACTGTATTTAGTATTTATAAACCAGCTCAGTCACGGTCAGCATTAGGTTTTGCTAAATAATTTCTAGCAAGTTCTATCTTCTCTTATATTATGTTATCTTGTCTTGTTTGATAGAATGATTGCCAAAAGTGTATCAGCAGATATCTAAATGTTTTGTCTAAATGTCTAAATGCTTTGTTAAATAATCTCTATCAAGTTCTATCTCATCTTGCCTCTGTTACATTACGTTATGTTACATTATCTTGTTTGATAGAATGATTTTCTGTGTTATCAGCAGACATAAACAATATCTAAATGTTTAATTCCAAATGGTAATCAGCAGCAGCTGCATCAGGCTGCACATCCTGTATGAGTCTGCCTGTATTTGAAAGTCAAATGATTGTTTAATCACACTCAGCTCCAGGCCTGATTAATGGAAGCTCTCTGATAATATTTGCTCAGCTCCCCAGCTGTCAGAGGTACGCTGTGTGTGAGACAGACACAGACAAACGATAAAACCATCCATCTGACAACCTGTCTGTACTAATCTGCCTTGGTCTCCTCGCTCTCCCTCTGTCTCAAACTCTCCCTATCATAACCAGCCATCGGGTGTATTTCCTCCTAAAAAGCTGCGGAACACTCTGCATTTCTGTCCCGGTTCATCTTTCACTCGGTACATCACACATACACACTCATGTAAACAGGCCTTTCCTCATTGTCACAAAGCTTTCAACAGTATTGACGACACTGGCTAAGAGCCAGATGTGTCCTCACACACACACACACACACACACACACACACAGATCCACTTAGTGTGAGTGTGTGTCTATTCTCTAGGGAACACGCA
>JAPQRN010000022.1:3868330-3885031 GCA_037367275.1 Coranthus polyacanthus
TGTTGCAACTTAGAGATCGCACACACACACACACACACACACACACACACACACACACACACACACACACACACACAGGTGAGGGGTATTGCAGCACCAGCACACCAAAAAAACACAGCAGACTTTCAGTGTGCCCACACACAGGACACAAAACAGTCATTAGGAAACAAGCAGCGGATCCTCTGCTAGGACTGGAACCTGAGTGTGTGTCTGTGTGTGTTTAAGTGGATGGTTGGCGGTAAATGAAATGTTTCTGGACAAGACTACACATGTTAAGGGAGCATGAGAGCACAAGTGGGGGATGGCTATGCATTCGTTCCCAAATGCAGTTTTGGTGTCTCTCTACCGTACACTAGAAGAAGACTAAAAGACTGAAGACTTACCCCCTCTCACATCTAAACACAATGTGTCAGAGGTCACAGAGTTTTTTTCACACTAGAAGATTTTGTAAAGACTGGGAATCTTGAAGGGTCACTATTTGGAGGACTACAACTAGATTCCTACTGAGTCTTTTTGCTGTTGTGTGAGTTGAATCTTGATCTCCATGTGACAGTTAACAGTCAGACTAGATCATCAGATTTGAGGAGATAAAATTAAGAATTTTTGCAGATTCATTTGAGGTTTGGCCTCTTCACTCCAGAGAAGAAGATGTAACTAGGTATTTCAAACAGTCCTGTCTGTAGGAGGCGCTAAAACTACTGTGATGAGCAAAACCCAGTGGAGTGAAGTACTGTGTGTTCATCACCATCTGTTTGCATCGCTAACATCACTACTCTGCAGACTGAACGCACACCAAACTGGATTCTGTTGGAATATTTCTGCTTCAATCACAACATCTGACATCAGGGATTTTGAGTAGAACACATTGGTTGTTGAGAAAATTCACATCTCTGAACTTCACTAGTTGCATGAACCAAGGCAAAAAATGTAAGATTATATTAAACGGGCTGGATTTTGTCAAAACATCAAAAAGGGAAAAAGACTGACTTCAGACAGCAGCTTTATGACCACGTTAGACCAAAAGACTGAGATGACAAAAACTCTCTATTTAAACTCTCATGATTTTATTCCCACAGTGGAAATTTGTCTGTGACATCGATATTGCTTGAAAAGTAATTTGGCGTTGGGTTGGCATTGCTGTCATTTGAATGTGATACTGACTCAGACATGAGGGATGCAGACTGCAGGGTTTGCTTTATATACATATTATTGCCACCGCTGCTTCAGAAGTTTATGAAATACTGTATCATAAGGTTACATTACATGACCTACGAAGAGAAGCACACGTTTTTAGCTTCTCTGTTAACTCAGCAGAGTTTCCAGCTTGTTTTATCTTGTTTCTGAGTCGATCAAGTTGATGTAAATGCTTCATAATAAAAGCATATGCTCTAAAAACTAGAGATTATGCTGCAAGAGCTTGTTAATTTCACTAAATATGCTTATTCTCACTATTTGCTTAATGTTTTATTTTAAATATTTCATTAAAAAAAATGCAAATAATTTCAATTGATTTATTTAAATCATTTCAACTAATAGGTAGCCTACAACAAAACCCCAAACCCTTCCCCTGACTGGAGGAAACACTGGACTGCTGTGACTTACACTGTGATTTGGGTTGGTGCATATACAGATAAGACATGCTACTGTAGCGTGTGTGTTTGTGTAGCACTGCAGTGTCAGGTGTGTGTGTGTGTGTATTCTTGGTGTTGCTGAAGCGAGCCCTGGCCTGTCT
Source organism: Coranthus polyacanthus (assembly GCA_037367275.1). NCBI lineage: Eukaryota > Metazoa > Chordata > Actinopteri > Kurtiformes > Apogonidae > Coranthus > Coranthus polyacanthus. Next base: position 3,870,063 of record JAPQRN010000022.1, read on the forward strand.
CTCCGTCCCTCCCTCCCACACACACACAGACCTACATACTATGACATTCCACAGCCTCCACATACAAACACACTACTCTCCTATTACCTCACATTCCATTGGTGTCACAACACACACTCGCACAACATCCAGCTTCTTGGATTTCACCATAAAGATGAGAAATGGACAGAAAACACAGTGATGCTCTTTTCCCTTCCTTTCTTTGTTTAGTTCTCCTGGTCCTCTTTCTCTCCTCACTCTTCCCTCCTTTCCTTTCCTTTCCTTTCCTTTCCTTTCCTTTCCTTTCCTTTCCTTTCCTTTCCTTTCCTGTCTTGGCACGTCAGACTGTTCTTGAGAAATAGTGACTACTCTTGAGTGCACTGTTGATTTGCACCACAGCAGACAGAATCCTCCACCCTAGAACTGGTCTGGGACTGCTGGGACTCCTGTCACTGATGTTTACAACATGTTTACAAGCCCCGAGGACTCTGTACAAGCACTAATCACACTTTACTTATTACTCCATGGGAGCAACAATGAGTGAAAATACTTACATTTTGCTTTAGTGTTTCAGTTGTTGGTTAAATGACTCAAATGACTGATTGGGTTCTTGAATAATACATCTGTGACAGGCATGAGAGAGCTAAGATCCACAGACCTAAAGACCAGAAGAGCAAAGAACATCACTGAAAATGCACTGATAGTTATTTTAGACGACCGTCTGAGACAACACCAGTTTTAACCGTGTTGTCTGTCTCTCACAAGACCCAACTTTATGGAAGTGCACCATGAAATGTTCAAAAATATGTTACGGGTGTCCTTAGAAATGTATACAGTCTCTTGGTTCTTTGCAGAATTGTTTTTGAAAAAATGTATTGTTTTTGAAAGAACTCCTGCAAACCACATAACAGCCTTAGCATATTTACCTACTGGTCAGAAAATGGTTGTACTGGGAACCGAAAACTTTTCTCTTCACTCTCATTTTTAATGAGCTGACCCTTTCCACATAGTTTCAGGTAGGGCTGGGTGATATGGACAATAATGTTTTCATGATGAAGCATTTCACTCCATATCGAATACAATGAACAATGAACGTTAACACGTTCAAAGGCTACAAAAACAACGTAAAGATGCACAAAAAGACAAAAACTATGTAAAAGACATAACATATAACAAGTCAAAAACACATCTGTCGTCTCTGATTTTGTGGTTTAGTTCTTATTTATTTTAATTGAATGTACACTGGCTTTTGCAACATTAAATTAAAATAAAGAAACGAGATGAAAACAACATTAAGTATTAAAGTATTTGTGGTTTGAAACTATTCTTTATGGTCTGAACATGACAAATAAACTGCTGATCTTCAAAGTAAATGATCATATTATATAAAACATCTATACAGTATGATATCAAATTACATCACAATAATTGTCATTATGGTTTTATCACCCAGCCTTCATTTGTGATCTGAAAGTGCTTTTAACATTCCTCTCTTTCATTTTCAGATTGCATCAAACACATTAGTTATGTCTCATAAGATATGCATGTTTTGGCATTAAGAAATACAACAAAATGTGGATTCTCCAAACAGCCTCTGCTAATTTAAGGCTGCTGAAGAATTCCTCATGCCTTCAGGATATGATTAACAGCACAAACAACAGAAGAGATTGTGTAGCCTGGGGCACAGCGTAGACTCATGGAGGTGTGGTCTGTGTGTTGCTTAACCTGTTGACAGACAAGCCTGTTTGGAACTTATGAAAAGCTGCCACATACGCACACCCACACCCACACAGATAGTTGGCAGCTTCAAAGCAGCTCCACCTTGTCCACAGCAGCTAGGAGAGAAGGGTGGAAGAAGGAAAACATCCTATACAAAAGGAGAGCTCCATTCAATGGTCTCTGCAGCTACGAAAACAGCTACAACCAAATCAACACCGAATGGATTTGAAGTGCTGAACAAAACGTTGGAAGACAAGAACCAGACTACAGACAAAATGGAACAAAATCACTGTATATGTTTGATATGTGGTTTATGGAGGAGACCATCATTCATACCATGTCCACACTAATACAGATATTTTGAAAATTCTGTCTACATGACCTTCGTTTATGTCAATAAATGTCTCTTGTTCTTCATAAGGTGTAGGTGTAGAATTAAACTAGTATTAGACTTAAGACTACAGTGGTGGCTTTAAGGTCACACAATAGACAACAATATTGTTATTCGCAATTATCTGTTTGACAATTAATCATTAATTCAAATTTCAATATTGTTACAGCCCTACCACTGTAGAAGTCTAATACTAGTTTAATTATACACATACACCTTATGAAGAACAAAAGACATTTATACATAGACATAGAATTTTGAAACACAAAATGTACTATATTTCTGTTTGCCTTTTGTTAATAAAGATTGAATGTGACAGATATGACATGACTTAAATATACAAAGCCCATTATTGAAATATTCAACCATTGAATAAAATCTTAATAAACCACTGAACTCATAGTAGAAGAAGAATGAGGTGAAAACAGATGATGTCATTAAAAGAGCGACAGTAAACGATGTGGAAATAATGATCAAATCTGTTATTTCTGTTAGTTTTACCCAACCCACCACTACAGCTGTGTTTTATCTTATGTCTTTTAACTTGCTTTCACCTTCTGCCGTCTTTTACATCATTTTTGTCTTGTTGCGTCTTTTACATTGTTTTCGTGAATGGAGACGATTATGTCAAATACTCAGGATTATTGTAAATAATTGCGATATGGTGATTATGTAATAATTGTGACAGGCCTCTCCATAAAGACCGAGTCGCTTGCCCCTGATCCAGCCCATAACTGTGTCTGATATCATTCCCATGTAAAGGTTCAGCCATGGACAAGTTTTAAACAGACACATAATTCTGAAATGATACTGTGTGACACACAGGAGCAGATGCATATGTATGTGCACAGAGCAGCTCACAGCTGTGTTTAAGGGCTTTACTAACCTGCACTTACACAGGTAACAAAGAGCTGCGACACACCCTCCCATCACTGTGAGCACTGGGAGTGTGTCACACCGACATTACAGTCTTTATTATCTGCTCAAAACATACTAATGACGACTTTTTACACCTAAATATTCCATTCAAGATGCGGTGCTGAATCAGTAGGCGACATGTTCATGCAGCAGTATTTACTACGGCTCCATCTAGGCAGAAATGTGAAGAAAAACAACAAACCTTTGGTACGTATCTGCTTTAGAACGGTTTCCCAACCACTGGGGCATAAATCTCCACAGTGGTGAACACACTGACACTTTGATCACTCGCATAAATCTGTTGAGAAAGTTGCAGCTGAGACTGCAGTGTTGACTCTATGATTCAGCAATGAGCAGCGGGGGAAAACATCCAGTGACTAACAGCATGTTGTTTGTCTGCTAACTGGACTCTACTGTACTGTGAAACAAAACAAATATATACTACATAGACCTTTATACACCAAACAGCATTGAGACATGAGCAGACAGTGGATTATGATTGGGCTTAGTGAATCACCTCTTCAGAATATTCCACATTTTTTAAAAATGTGTTAAATTAAATTACATTTATTGTCTGCGCTCTGCAGCAGCATCAAGGGAAAATAAGGCCATGAAATGAAGCAATTTAAGACACACTGACTGTGTTCAAAGCAGAAGTAGTGATTCAACTTGTTTACTGCAGCGAAAGAGAAAAAGTCCAGGCTCTGAAATGTCCTCAAAGTAGAAAAGTCATCAGTCGGTCTTTGATTTTCTTGAGTGAACAAAAAGAAAACACTAAATCATGAAATCAGAGATAACAGGTGTGTTTATGTCTTGATATGTCATTTTCTTCGTGTGGTGTCTTTTACGTCGTTTTCATCTTGTTACATGCAATGATGGATTCACCAAGGGCTCTTCTCTTCTATGAGTTATTGTTTCATCCATTTATGTTGAAATCAGTCTTGATGTTGGGAGGGTGAGCAATGATGCAGAATACATAACAAACATAAAGTAACGATTATGTCAAAATGTAAGGAAAGAAAGTACAGATATTTGTGTTAAAATGTAAAAAGAAAAATTTATCAGAGAATCAAGTCTCAAGTAAAGTACAGATACTTGAAAACTCGACTGAAACAGAGTAATGAAATATTTGTACTTCGATACTTGCCATTGATTTACTGCATGCACATTTCTTTCCCCATGACAAGCACTGCAGAATAGTGACCTTGCTGAATCTGCCACTTTCTCTCTTGCTTATTTGCAAAAAATCCAGCACAGAAAAAAGTATTTCTTTCTAAATGATATTGTTTCCTAAAATCGGCATTAGTGAAAGCTTGTTCCTGAGCTCAAAGGTCTACAAGTTTTTCAATGCTGTGGACTAATTTTGTTCCAGTTCTACTAGTTTAGTGGATCAGTAAATTCAGATAATTGTGTTACACATCCTACAGTTTCTATTTTTCAAATGAAATTGCAGAACTGTGGTTCTCTTATGCTCTTATGCTTATGATGGAGTGTGCTGCCAATATAAATCTAAAGAAATGAAAATGTTTATATTTCTATTTAGACATCTCACAAACACATGCACTTGCAATAACTCTGCTAACTGCTAAGGCGACAGTCATTCAAAGCAACCTGCACTGCTGATGACTGTACTCATTTAAAGTCCTCTGGGTTCTTCACAGTGTGGGAGCTGACCACTGAAGAATGTAGATTTGCATGGCAACGTTGTGTGTAACAGGCGGTCCATGACCCGCGTGCTGTGAGTCAGTCCAGGACAGGATGGGACAGGACAGGACAACGCCTCGTCTGTCAGCACTGGGCCACTTCACAGTGTGTCACAAACTCACTCACATTTGTGATCAAGAGGACTGACCTCACTTCTGTGGCAGCTGTAACATGCAGCTTGGAGAAGTTCATTGAAAATAAGAAATATCAGGTTTAAGGATGCAGATCATTTTATCACAGAGGTGTGGACCATCACAGATGGCTGTATTGCTTTGTCTGGTGAGCCTCTCCAGGTACTCTGTGCAGCGTCCCACAGCTACATGGTATCTGGGTCAAAGGTCATTCTGTCTACTGAGTCAGGTTTTCTGGCATGTGTGAGTCACACAGGCAGACTTATGCCTCTGTACAGGGACAGGGTGCCAGCTGAAGAAGGATCAGGGAGAAAGTACAGTTTTTAGGCAACAGGATAGCACTTAAGTCAAATGAATGTAAAATCAATAGGAGACCATCAAAAGTAACCAAATGACTTTTCCCAAAAATTAAATTATATGTTTTTATTGAAAATGTTTTCTAGCAGGAACACCTCCAAACCTCCCACCTGTTCATCTAACTCTTCTACCAACCTACGGAGAATGCTTTAACCCAGACAGCACCTAATCCCTCTGAATACCTAGGGAAAAGCCTGGGGACTTACAGGAGCTAATATAGAGCAGAATACTGTATATCACAGTCAAACAGTAACAAAACTGTCAATCCATTTTTTCAAACATAAGTGCACTGAAACTAGATTTATTCACTTAGGAATTCTGACCTCATCTGTTCTGCTTGATGAACTGGTAGTGCTCAAATGAACTCGAAGTGTGAAGAAGACACTTTGGGTTTTACACCGACTAAACACAGAAGCTTGTTAAACATGATGTGGTCTAAAGGACTGCTTTGTAAACATACTATATAACCACACAACAAACATGCATTGCCACCTCACTGCCATCTGTAAGATTTGACTGGAAAATACCACTACTGCACTCAACAGTGTGAGACGTGGTGAGATAATGTTCAAAGTCACTGGACGTAACCTCAGTTCTATGAGCGCAGCCACACCATCCATCACTCCATATGGAAGGAAATGTAGAAAACACTGCTAACACTGCAGACCTTCTGTTTACTGCAACGGTCACTTCAAAGAATGAATGAATGTGAGAATCTTTTATACTGCAACAAAATAAAGGTACCAAAGTTACCAGATGTAACCCAGGTTCTATGAGATACCTGTCACTCCGTATCAAATGAAAGACTACAGAGACTATAGGCTAAATAAAAACACTGTCCGAACTTTCTTACTCAGTTAACATTCATTTCAAATGGACCAGTACCAGTGTAATTCCTGTTTATTTCAGTTCGGTGATTTATTAGCGTCTGTTTGCACGAAAGTATTCAGTGTTAGTCCACTGTAACTTGCAGAGTTTGTGTAATGTAATGTGTTGTTTTGAGATGAAATGGCAACTTCAGACAGATTAATGTTTACTTCACCAATGAGCAGACTTGTTTCAGGCTTCTTCAAGCTATTGTCAAAAGTTTCAAAATTGGTCCAAAATGATGCAAACATATGCAGAGTTTATAGTCAAATAACAACAACAAAAACAACACAAAGCCATGACATAGAGCCTAAACCTTCAGAAACCAGAAAAAAACAGAGGAAAACTTACAGTTTGGTTGTAACTCGCCTACATTTTATAAAATTCACCCAGTCCCTAGTGCAGGACTACTAGGCCCCATAGACTAATGTTGAGGTGAATCTGATTCATAACACCATCAGTATCTACAGCAGGACTAATGTTAACTGCTGATGGTGGTAACTACTATTGGAGGCTAAATATCGGGATCATTTTGTATTGTGAATCCCAGTCTTATTCATAAATTTACTGAGTGAATCTTTAATGCCTGAGCGGCTTGTGTTCTGACTGGCTACTTCATTGCTCCATTAACTTTATGGCTGACACCTGTGTGTGCTTTAACTCCAGGCTCAGTGAAGACGACTGCTCCCTAGGTCTGTGTGTGTGTGTTGTGGGTTTGGGAGATGAGTGGCTGATCACTGGAGCCAGAACACCCTGGGGGGCTGGAGATGGTATACGTGTCTGTGTGTCTGAGTGTGTGTCAAGCAGGAGACAGAGGGGAATTCCTGCTGTAAGCCAGACCTCCATGACTCAGCCGGTGAGTCAGGAGAAATACACAGTCAAAAAAATGTGCCTGACACAATGAGGACCACCGACTATCATTCATATGTGCAGAAGTGGACCAAAACGGCAGGACATTCCATGAATGCCTGAATAGAAAACAATGAGGATCTAAATGGAGCTTTCCAAAACGCTGCGTCCAAGACAAACCATGGTCTCATTCATTGTCATTTTCACTTAGTGTATTCTTTACTACTTACTTACTATTGCTACTACTGATGACTGAGGAATCAAGTCTGAATTGCAGAATAACTCACGACACAATACGATCATGATACATTACCCATGAAAGCATCATTAGGTGCAGCTTAAAAACCCTGAGTGGAAATTCAGAAAATTCAAAAAAGTCTTCAAACATCAGAAAAAAAAGGTGGAAAAGTTGGTGTATGGATAAAAGACAAAGGCAAATAAATGCAATGAAGACAGATTCAGTAAATAATGATGTGTGTCTACATGTGTGGACCAAGAAGGAGACTGTAACATTAACTGAATGAATACATGAAACTAACAATAATGACATGATGCAAACAGCAAAGAAACACCATCATGTATAGAGCTGCAGAAATAAATGTTGGACAAAGGCTTTGACAAACTGTGGAACATTACATGATGTAGACCTGAGGTTCGGTTCAGCTGAGGAAACCAAAGCTAAAACCAGCTTCAGGTTGAATGTCTGTCAGCTCCTCAATAAACAGCTCAGGTCGTAGGTTATTGTATGAAATAGTATGTCTAATGGGCAAACTTGATGATAATGATGATGAACACCCAGATCTTATTATTTGTGTAATAGTAGTGGATGGAAATGTGCATAAACTTTGCTTTTTCTTTTGCTGCTTTTCTAAAAATTTGGTTAAAATTTGTGATACATTTGGATGGAAACCTACAGAATAACTCATGATAATATCATGTATTGTTTACAATAATATTATCACAATAATATTGTAATCACTATACAGTGATTCTGCTATACTTGTAACTGAAGAAAAACCTGGGATGATTTGAGCTATTGACAGAACATCGGTATTGGCCCATAAATTCAGGATATGTGCGTCCATAGGAAAAAGAGGAATTCTGTGTTTATTCAAGTGTATTGTGGTGTCAGTTTCATAGAATCTAACAACTTTGAGTATAGATTTTAACTAGTGACTCTTTAACACACATGCACATTCTCCTTCTGGCACAAATACTCACTACAGCAACAAATGTGGATTCATCCACTGATGAAAATAGTCCTCAACAAATGACCATGACCTCTTTTTTGTTTACTCATCACTAAAATGAGGAACAACATTAAGATATCACTTGTATTAAGTTTGCACACTCGTATTTCTGATTTTAGTAACTTACTACTTCCTCATGTCACAGGCTACACATGCAGAGGAATGTGTGTATAGTGTGTAATATCAACACACACAAACAGCAGATCGCTCCTCTTTTAACCTTCAGTCCTAAGTGAAACCTGACTCTTTAGATGAATGAGTGAACCTGAGATTGTCTCTCTGTGTCACTCACTCACTCCTGAATGGTATGGAGGGAATCCTCTTCATCTATTTAAAGCCTGCACAGTTCCACAGCCCTGTTAACTTCTGCTCACTGCTCAAATAGACTGTGTGTCACTGCTAGTGGGCTGGAAAGGAGTTAGGAGGCCAAAATGTGACATGTACAAGTTGGATTATTTTCATTGTTGTAATTGTAATAGCCGATTATTTTCTTGATTAATTGATTAATCAATTTACAATATACAATATCACAAAATGGTGATCAGTTTACTGTTATAGAGGAGGAAATCAACAGGAAAATAATTCAAATTGAAGAAGCTGGAATCAGAGAATTTTGACTTTTATTCCCCCAATAGTCGACAATTGTTTAATCTATGTAGCTCTAGCCATATCATGTCAAGCATATTCTTATTCTTGTATAACTATTTGAAAAACGTGGGTGCCATCATTTCTTTGCTGTGTATCTGGTCAGGTCTTGGTCTCGTCTCGGCCTTAATAGACTCTGGTCTTGGTCATGACTTGGTCTGAATTTTGACTACAACACTAGTTTCTCTAAATAGTTTTATATTCTCTCTGGGTTCATTACTGAAATATTTAAAGCTACAAATAAAGTGTAGCCATTTTTGCTTGGAGTGTTTCAGGTGATTGTAGGTGAAATGAAAGGAGAGGTCTGCTCTTCAGCAACACACTGGAATGTTATTCCATATTAATTACATGCTAATTAAGGGTGTGTAATTACTCATTCCACACACAGTGATCTGCACCACAGTATTTCAGTGTTTGCCACATTCCTGGCTGTGTACTTACCCCAAACACACACACAGACACACACAGTGGTATGACATGAGCAGTGAGCCAACACTGACGCAGGAGCCTTTCAAACAATAGCAGAGAAGGAGTGTGAGAGCCAGCTCCTCTCTCTCTGTGTCTTTACTCCTCTCCCTCCTTTACCAAACCACTCTACTCTCCTTTCTCTGTTTTACCAAATCAATTTTAGATTCAGTACTTGCACATATCATCTCCTCTCTCTGCACTCGTTTTACTGAAACATTTTTTTCCCTCTTCTTTCACTCGACTGATCGCCTCCCTCTGTCCTCTGGTCATAAAACCTTCATTTCTCTCTACTTTCCTCTGAGTCAGCAGAAAGAAAGACCACAGCTCTCCCTCTCTCCTCTCCTTTCTTTCTTTCCTTCTTTTTTTTTCCTCCAGAGCCACAAACCTTTCTAATTCTGCCCTCTAAAGTCCACCGAGGCTTGGAATGTTTGACTGCTGGGGAGCAACAAGCAGAAAGAAGTGAAAAAGGTCTAAGTGTGCTGAGGACGACGGCCTTGTGCTGTTTGGTGTTGCTGTTTGCAGCAATGCATTCAAGAAAGAATGTTTAAAAGAAAACACTAGCTGTGTATGTGTATGAATCAATGAGGAAAAGAGGATTAGCGGAGAGAAAGTTTGACTAAATTCCTACACGTGCAACCTAGAAATGTGCATATGCTCTTTCCTTAACTTTTGCTTATTTTACAGCAAAGATACGGCATATAAAAACAAAAAAAGTCCAAGTTGTCACAAAATGTTGACATAAAAGTCAAGACGATAACAGTGTTCAACTTTCAGAAAGCGAGCAGAAAGACTTCATTAAATTCTAAGCAAGTTTGTCCTGTGTGTCCCTGCGCGACAGAAGTGAAGTATTCTTTAACCTTCAATATGTGGAATGACTTCAAACTCTTTACCACACACACACACACACACATTCCCCCACACATTCCCCCACTGAGAGCCGACAAAAGGCAGGAATCCACAGAGAAAATGTTCAGCTTCCCTCTCCCCCCCCTTCACATTTTCCTTCTTTTCATACTCAAGTCTTCCTCACTACCCCCCCTCCCCACCTCACTTACTCCTTGCACAGCTGGGGTATAGCAGGTCCTGCTAAAACACACAACACACACACAGTCACATAGCCACAGGGGACGAATAAGGAGACAAACACCAAAAGAGAATAACACTGGAAAAAGCCAGAGAGGCAGTGATTTGGCATGACCACACTGAAATCTCTCTCTCTCTCACACACAGACACACACACTCACCAGATAGTTCATTTTGTCCGTGCTGCAGTGAGGCGGCTGTGGTAACTCGGAGCAGGGCTGTAGCTCAGCCCCTGCTAGACTATTTGCCAGCTAGATCCTGTACAGAGAACAGATCCCCAAAAGATCCCAAAAGTCCTCCAAGTCTCCTCCTCCGCCCTGCTTCCTTCCTTCTTCCCTTCTTTACTTCTTCCCTTCCTCAGTCTGTCCCTGTGTCCTTCCCTCCTTGTGTGTCCTGTTCAGTCTTGTCTTCAGTAGTCGAGCGGATCCCGACACATTCTGCCGCTCCGTGTGATCTAACGCAGCAAGTATGAGACTGCTGCTTGGCCCATTTACTTGCACAGCGCTCGCCCCTTCTCTCTCCCTACCCTCCCTCTCTCTCCCTCTCTCTCTCTCTCTCTCTCCTGAGGTGTTGTGGGAGGAGTGTGTAACCTGACACGTCACTTCCTGCTCCATCCTCATATTCCCCTGATCCAGAGTGGCCATTGGCCTGAGGAGCTCTTCTCATGCTAATAAGCTGAGCCCTCCCACTGTCCACACGCCACACTCCCACCCACTCTCTCCCTCCCTCTCTCTCCCCCTGGCTGTGAGAAACTGTCAGTGCTGTGGAATGCCACTGAGGCACACACACAGCACAAGAGTGCATGAGTGTAATGAAGGATTCTTCTTACCTCATCTGTACCATCAGATTCAGATTCATTTACTGTACTTTGTCTGCTATTATGTTATGCGTGCCAGACCAAAGACTGGTACTGTGGTCCGGGGTAGGTTTCACAGGTTTCAGATCCAACTGGAAAGACCAAAACCCCAGACCAAATGAGTAGGAGTGACAGTGCCCTAAGAAGCTGAAAAACATGAAAGACTTTACAGCAGAGACATTTATTGACCCCAGAGTTTATGCAGTCTCTATGACCCCATTTACACCTGGTATCAAAATGTGATCTGTATCTAGATAAGTGATCCAGATCAAGAAAAACCCATGTTAATGAAAGCTATAAATGTGATCACATTGTGTACCGATTTTATGAAGGTAAAAACACAATCCATATCCACATCCAAGATGCTTAATATCTTTATATGGTGACCGCAACATCCAAGCAAAACTAGACGGTTCCTAAACAGGTGCATTTATGAAGACACGTTGAAAAAAATGTAGAGCAGGTTGTCAGCGGACCAGGATGCAATGACAATGGAAAGTAAAACGTCTAAAAGTTGGCTCATCATAAAGATATAGATAATAAGAAAAGCAGATCGAGAATGACTTCTTTTGATGAGCTGGACTAGACACTATTAGACCGTCCAATGTTGTAACCTGCTTTAAAGTTAGACAGAGCATAGCCAATGACATGAACTCACATGGACTTCAAATGATAAAGGTGAGGATTTTAACACTAATGTAAAGGTGGACATTTGTTAAAATAAGATTATGTTGCTAACAACATCATATCATGATTTACCACCACTTCAAATGACTCACATGCAGGTTTCTTCATGCTCTTTGTCCATCTATAGCGATACTGTCACTGTCAATCAAAAACAAGGAAAAGGATCGAGCAGAGTTCAATGATCCTTTTAAACAATGATTCTATGTTAAATCTAGAAGAAACTCCAATCATATGAAACGTCTGAGTGTTTCCTTTACAATGACACCATCCAGCTGCATTTGTTCTCTACAGTTTTGTAATTATCCTGTAAAAATAGCAGGACGTTTACAGATTTTAAAGAGGTTAATAGTAAATAACCCGAATTGAGTCAGTAACCAGCGATTCCTGCAAGATCAAAGTCACACCAATCAATAACTCATTAGTACTGCTCATTGTGTCATTAATATTTGAAGAGATAAAGTGAAAAAGGCACAAACTGAACCAATTCATCAACAGAGACACACAACACAGACCGTACCTCTGCACGGAGATCTGAGCTGGAGCTTCTCACCAAAAACTAGAGAGGAGGAAAGAACATGTCTGTCAGCATCATGCAGCATTCATACTCAGAGGAGGGAAGTAACGAAGTACAGATACTTCATTACTGTACTTAAGTATAGTTTTCAGTGTCTGTACTTCACTTGAGTATTTATTTTTCTGACAACTTTTCACTTTTACTCCCTATCTCCCTATATATCACATATAACAAACATAACAAGATGAAAACAACATAAAAGATCTAACAAGACAAAAATAATGTAAAAAAACAAGACGAACAATACGAAAACACACCAGTGTGTTTGTACATTATTATTTTAAATAACTGAAATCAAAATAAAGACAGTGACTGCAGTCTGAGTTAGATCTGGGCAATACGGCCTAAACTGTTCTCACAACAAACATTTTCATATCAGTCATTAACGATAATTATCACAATAATTGTCAAATCATTATTTCTTTCTAATTCAAAGGCTGATTTTTGCTCCTGAATGAAAGTTGAAAAAAACTAAACGGTGATTTGTGGTTTTAAATTATTTGTAAAAAGTGTAACAAAACAAAAGCAATGCAAAAAAAAATGTAAGATGAAAATGACGTAAAAGATGCAACAAGATGAAGACGACACAAAAAATTTACCAAGACGAAAATGTAAAAAAATGTAAGAAGTCTCTGATTTCATGAATGTCTGACTTTCCTGACATCCAATCAAAATAAATAAAATGAGTGCAATCTGAGTTCTTATTCAACAAGATAAAAACTGTTTAAAAGGTTTTAAAGTCTTCTTCATGGTCAGAGCATGACAAAGACCAGAACATTTCACAAATCTAGCGGTAGAACATTTAAAACTATTCTAATAACCCAATCTGTTTTCACTTTTACACTTTTACTTAGTAAATAAGTTCAACCAGTACTTCTTCTTGTTTTTTTACACCAGTATCTGTACTGCAACTGGAGGAAACAATGTGTGGACTTTGACCATCTGGTATACTCAGAAGTATTTGGTTGATGTTCATGTTTTGGTTCTCCTCTCTCATCACACCACACTGACTCCAGTGGATCAGTAGTAGTAGTAGAGGCTTTGTGAAATGTAGGATGTCCAAACATGGAATCTGCTCCTCTGATATTTGGAGAACAGCGGTTACATTGTGTGTGTGACGCTGAGAGCCGACGATCCAGCAGAGCATTCCACACACACCTACACACACTCACAACCTCCACGACCTGCCCGCTGCCCTCAGTGTCCAACACACTCCACAACAACAGCCTCTGTCACACTGACCTACAAATGGAGAGGTCCTACCACACATACACACACACACACACGTAGAATGCAGACATTGAGGATTAGGAGATGTAGGTCACTGTAAATCTGAATATGGTAATGGTTTCTGCTGAGGAAGTGGCTTCATGAACACTCTTTCTGTCTTGACTTTGAGTTCAGCTCCACTTAGTCTGTACCGGCAACTTACCAAGGCCCGAGGAGGAATAGAACGTTTTTATATACATCTGGAATGACGAGCAACACTTTAGCATGAAAACGTTTGAAGTAAATTCAAATATTCCTTCTTGGGAAAATATACAGTTAAAGCTCTGCAGCTGCATTTATCAAGATCTGCGGCACTCAGTGTTTTATTCACAACCAAATCACTTCTAGATCTGATAGAACTACAGAACTACAGAACTTTGGTTGCAAGAAAGTGAAAATTATTTTTGAAAATTAAAGATTTTTCGAAAATTTAGTTTAATTTTCATTGATTCCTGTAAACATTCAGCAACAACTATTTAAAAGACTTCAATTTGTACATGATCCTTTGTGTTTCTTGAATGTTTCTTGAACAAACTTCAACTCAAAATCCAGAGAATTGCAAAATGATGAAAAGGGTCAAACTTGAAACATTCAGGATTAAAAAAGTATTTGCAGAAGAGCTATAGGATTTTGCAAGATCATATGAATTTAATAGTTTTCACCTGAGTTTTTTCAAAATCCACAACATGAACTGGGTTGGCAAATGGCACTGTTGGACACGTCCTGACAATTCCTTCAAACTAGTGCTGCAAATTTCTCTGGCAGTATATATTTTTTATATTCTGGTAGTTTCACAGTATCTGAGTATTGATTTATTTTTTCATGACTGAACCTTTTTATAGGTTTGCAGCTTATTCTTCTGTGACATGTGACAAGACAAGTTATATTAAATTGAATTTAATAACATTTAAAACTAATTTCATCACACATATGAAGTCTCTGATAATATATGGTTTGGCCTCACAGAATGACACAAAATATGAAGAAGTCAATCTGTATGAAAGAACAAACAATGTCAACAATACATTCATTCATTCATTCATGGCTTTATATGGCTTTAATTTTACATTGTTCTTGTGTTGTTGCGTCTTTCATGATGTTCTTCTTATTTATAAACTCTTCAGGGACACTCCTCTTCTATTTTATTTAGGAAAATACATTCACATATGATATTATTGTTATTATATATGCATACATATATACAGGTACACGTGTATATATA
>JAPQRN010000022.1:3885131-3902990 GCA_037367275.1 Coranthus polyacanthus
TTGTACGGACTGTAAAGCCCTTTGAGGCAAATCTTGATTTGTGATATTGGGCTATATAAATAAAATTGAATTGAATAAGTATGAAGACGTTGCATTTTATGATGCTACAAATTACATAAAAGTACAAAAATCGTGAAAAGCTGGTAATTACGAAGGAAGTAAAAAGAGTTATTGCTATGGAAAATATACACTGTCTCATCTACTTGCATTGGTGTGAAATTGATAAGTTTTCAGAAAGTTGCTGACTGGTGCATTGCAAGAAGAGTTTTCAGGTCATCTCATCATGAATCTTTGTTCTGAACACATCGACAAATGGCATGTCAAGTAAGGAATTTGGTTGTAACAGATAGAAGATTAGGTCACAGGTTGCTTCATATGGCCTGAATCCAGCGATTTATTGTGGTGTCAGAGAAGCAGCCTGTTACCTGTAATGGTGTGTATACACACTCACCTCTTCAGCGGAGCATCAGTCAAACAGCCACAGTGTACCTTAGCATTATGGCTGAACAGGTGCATCCCCTTAACTACACTCCACCCAAATGAAATGTCACAGAGCACTCACTGTCTCAGGATGGTGCCAGGAACATAATAGAGAACCGGTAACCTACACAGTTTCAACCAAACACAGCACCTTTGGCTGTCAGGCTGCTCATGTTTACACATTACTGGGAGTTTGATTACCCTGAAAGTAGGACAGAATGATTGTAAAATGGAAAAACAGACAACATCTATAGAGATTCAATCTATAAAAATAATCATAATTAACATTAAAGCAGCTGTCTTTAAGAGATACTTTAAACCAGTTATACTTGAGCTCGATCTCACTCCCAAGTCATCACTCAATTCAAGTCAATTTTCAATTCAAGTCAGTTTTCAATTCAATTCAATTTTCAATTCATTTGTATTTATATAGCCCAATATCACAAATCAAGATTTGCCTCGAAGTGCTTTACAGTCCGTACAAGGTACAACACCCTCTGTCCTTAGACCCTCGGTTCAAGTGAGGAAAAAGTGCCCAAAAAACCCATCTGGGAAAAATGGTAGAAACATCAGGAAGAGCCACAGAGGAGGGATCCCTCTTCCAGGACGGACAGACAGTGCAATAGGTGTTATGTGTACAGACAATGGTAAACAGTGGAAACGCATGACACAACATTCACACAGACAGGACGATATAGACACTGGAGGAAACATTGGATAGGTGTGTGACAGGCGGAGATACTGTCCATTATAATAATGAGATAAGGGACGAGTTTCTTCAGTGACATTAGCGACCCAGCAGATCTTTTCCAGTGCTTACTGGGGCGCAATTTTTAAGTAGGTGCACAGTGGTACAACTGTTGTTGCACTTGATGTAGAAAAACAACACTCACCACAGGGTGGAAGTGGAAACACGGCAGCACTTGATAGACCTTTTACAAATTGTTGAATTTTTGTAGACTTTCAGCCAACTAATGCTTATTTTTTTTCAAACGATCCAGAGTGTGATGCATTTGAATGAAGGGAGATTGTTTAAACCCCAACAGAGCCTCCAACAACCTGACCCACACAGGCTAAGCCAGGAATTCCAATTCTCCTTCTCCATGCCAACATCCTCCAGCTTGTTTTTGGAGGATCTCAAGGTACTGACAGGTCTGATGGGACATACTGCACAATACCGCTTGTTTCTGGGGTCTACCAGCCCGTTATGATCAAGTATTTCAGAAGCTGCTCTAAAGCTGGCAGGTCACTGCTGCTTCATCTCTGCAAAGTAAAATTGTACGCCTTGGGAAGAAAGTCATCAGTAAAAGCTGTTATTTGAATTAGTGACCCAGTGGATTTGTTCCAGTGTTTACTGGTGTGCAAGGTTTAGTTTTTATTATTACTTTTTGTTTTTTAAGGCCCTTCCACCCTGGAACATTTTGTATTTTATGTGACTGTGATGTCTAGACTAGGTTTGATATGAGTTCAATTCAGAAATTAAATACACATAACTGACAATGCATGCTTCAGGTAGACCATCACCATACAAAGTACTTAACAAATACATCTTATTTGAATGCAAGTTTCCCAACTTCCTTTCTAAGTACGTACAGTTTAAGCACAAAAGGAACCTGAAGTTTTTGTTTTTTTAATCTTTTTATCTTATTTAAGTGTGTGTCTGTGTTGTGTTTCCTGGTGAATTTATGTGTATTTTGAAGTTGTGTATAAAAATGAGTGGAAATAAACAAAAAACAAGCAAAAACAACTGAAGCTTCATCATAAGTGATCGTTTCACCCCTGGACTTTATCAATCAAAGGGGTTAAGTCTCCAACCACTACTAACATGCTCCAACTGCTTGTCTCCATGACACAGACAGTAGTAGACGGAAAGATATACATGTAAATGAGTTTTTTTAGGGTAATTTTCTGAAAAGTTGGCTATAATTTACTAAACATTTAGAAGGAAACCTGACTATAATCTGCTTGAGGTCATGTATTCTATTCAAAATCAAATCATTATCTCAATATATGTGATGTTTGACAAAGGAAACATGCAGTGCAGTCCCACACAAAGTGAGACAGCTCCAGATTCAGTTGTTTCCTCTTCTGTTCATAGTTGTTCATCTTACTCTTCTCCTCTTAAATTACTCTCCTTTTTTCTGTGTCCCTGCCCCTGCTCTTATTTATTCTATTTGTATCTCCTCTGACTGAGACTCTGCTTTATCACTATCCCATACCCTGACTTTGTGGTAATGCTTATCATCATGCCTCATACCAGTGACCATCAGTCAAGCTAGTTACCAGTAAATCCTCAGTGGGAGCTGCCTGGTCAGTGCCAGGAAGGCCTTTCCACAGGTCAGTGTGTGACTTGTATTATCACAGAATGAGGTGAGTATAAAATGTTTCCTCCCTCTCTGCTGTCACATGTGTTTATTTTGACCACCACAGGGGAGAAATGTAAAATATATTCAATACATTTTCTGTTTTTCCTTAACAAAATATCATGGATGATTTTCATTAGTGCGTTTTCTTTGCCATGGGCTGTTGAATGGGTTCTAATAACCTTCAAATATTTACTTCAGATCTGTTACTGAAAGGCTGTTATGTGCTCTCAGAAGCTTTAATCCAAAGTGGATGAAATGCTTCTGTAGGAGCCAAAAGAAGCAAGGATATACAGTACAGTATTTTATATTATGGCATACTATAACGTAAGAATAGTTTACAGTTTAGTTTATAGTTTTTTTGGCAAATACAAAAAGTCTATTTAGATAGATAAAATGATTGATGTCATTGGTCAGTAGCCCATTTATGTTGAAACTAATTCTTACTTAAACTAGAAAAGCACTTGGAGCAGCTCATTTCCCCACATATTGTGACTTACACCCAAAACTGATACTCCAACATTCATGTTATCTACTTTATTGGATTCATTGATCACAAAACATTCCTTTTGCTTTTGGAATAATCTTGGTATCATGTTTAGTTTAATAGTTATTTGAAAAAAAACTATGTTTCCCTAATGGCGGTTTTCTTCTTGATGTAGCTCCACGACTATTGAAGATACAACAAATCCATTCGTCTTACATATTCAACAGACTCTCAGCTACAATTTGACATTAGTTATTTCTCTGTAGCCTGCATCTTAATTTGTTGTTTAATTTGTTCTTTTTTTGTTAAGTTTTCATATTTTTTTAATTTTTTATTCAAATTTAGCACTTTTAATATTTTGATTTACACCAAATATTAATATACCTAACCTTATTTTATCTACATTAATAGATTCCTTGATCAAGAAAACACACCATTATCATTTGGAAATACAGTGATATAATTTTTAGTTCAATAGTTATTGACAAAATTCACTATTTTGCTAATGGCGGTTTTCTTCTAAATGTAGCTCCATAACTATTGAAGATACAACAAATCCGTTCACTCTACTGATTCATCAGACTCTCAGCTACACTTTGGTACTAATTGCATGTCTTTATCTTCATTCATTGCCTTACAGTGCCTGAAAATCCACAAGCACCATAATTTTTCCTGTTCTGGATCATAGCATCCAGAATTTTGCCAGAATCAAGACCAAACTTTGATATATTAGAACCTATAGTGAATGTATCCTGTATTTTTTTGCCAAGCAATCTGACCATTAATTGTGGAGTTATATCCACATATGCTGAAAATGGCCCTATCTCACAATGATAAAGAATGCTTCAATGCAGATGCTAATCCAGAACACCACTAAAATGTAATTATCTCTTCTTTGTCTTTGACATTTCCTGAAAATTTCATTAAAATCCGCTCATAACTTTTTGAGTTACCTTGCTAACAGTCAGACAGACAAACAAACGCCAGCAAAAACATAACCTCTTTGGTGGAGGTAAAAGCTTAGCATAACCTGGAAATACAGGATTTCCAAATACAATGAAATCTGCATCTAGCAACTCTGAAGCTTTATCAGTTATCATGTCAAATCTTGTTTGTAGAAAAACTTAATTGAAGGGCAGGGGGATAAATGTGGTTTGTAGAGGCCACTCCTTCCGATTCTGGTGAACCCCTCGCTTTTCAACTCATGACCATGTTGACATGTTTGGTGCAAAATGCATGGATTGTTTTCTCCGTGATCACAATGACTTTCCATCAACAACAATCAGGCTAGCGCTTTAGTTTTCACTATGGCCAGATAGGTGCAACACTAATTCCCATCTGCCTCAGCTGTAATTTTCTTTTTACTGGTAATTCACAAAAGAAAGCATGCAAAATCGAAACCAGTGGTTCCCAAAGTGTGGTGCGCGCTCCATGGGGGTGTAGAAAATATGATGAAGCATATCTTGCCTTTGGCTTCACCTGTACAACGGTGGGTAATGAGGAGAGACCACAATGTGTTGTTTGTCTAAAACTGCAATGGAGTTTGAAAACAAAATATGCATATGTCTGATAGAACAATGTGTGTGTCAGATGTTTTTTTGTTTGTTTGGTGTTTGTTTTAGTTTTTTTTGGGGGGGGTGGGTGGTAATTTAATGTAAACTAAAGGGGGGCCCCGGAAAAAATGTTTGGGAACCACTGATCTAAACTAAGGTGTTGACATGCTGAATTTTCTTTTAGCATGCCAACATTAGCATTTGATTCAAAGCAACACCAAAATTAAATACAGTAACATGGAGCTACAAGTGGGTTGAGGTTCTTGATTTCTAAATGTTGCTGTAGGGGACACAGCCACTCATTAGCCAAAGTTAAAGGTCAAGAGGTCACACTCACCCACATCAGAGAACATTTACTTTTATTTTCAGTCACTTAGCATTTATGTAAAACACATGGCACCTCAATTTGTTCCTTTTATTAGCACTTTTGATATTACACCGTTATATGGATTCATTTGTCTTTCCTGGCCGTTGTTTTCTACCTGGTGTGACAAAAAATGGAGCAGAGGGTGGAGACTGACTTCATGCTCATTTCAAAGACTTATTTGTCTTTGGCATTTTGTCTTTGACAATTTGGATTTGATGTATGCTGCAAACCAAATGCAACCCAAAAATGCAGTGTAGTTCCACTAGCAGAGATCTGCAACCTTGAACAAATAACACCAAAATGAAAAGAATTTGCAAGGATAGATACTAAATCAATCTTTTGACAACAAAAAAAACAAAAAAACAAAGAGCATTGAACAACTGTGTACTAAAACTCTCCCCCCAGATACAGTAATGTGGTCTCCAACAGACAGTGTATTGTGCTTATAGAAGCACTGTGTGGTTTGGCTCTTTTCAAGCCTATCATAATTTTGCATGTGTGTTTTATTTATTTTCTGTGCAGAGATGTGCCTTAAGCTCAGAATAAGTGAATGCTATTAAAACTGATCATTAGTGTGAAAGCCAGATCTCAATGTAGAGGTTCAACATCGTCCTCATTCAGATGAAACATTGTTTAATTTCACTATTTTGCTCTGTAACATGCGCTACACTATAATTGTATTCATCGTGATGATGCCTTTCAGTCCTGTTGAAGGAAGAGAACGCTGTGTATGTTTCACATTATATTGCCAATATTATATGAGCATTCAATCATACCAAATTCAAACCCCAGCAGAAATTTTGTCCCAGGTATTTAGGACATAATCAAATCAAATGGCACTTACAGAGGTTATGAACCCATGCACTTGTCCTTAAATCATATTATTCTTGATGGGACACTTTAAAAGAGATCACAGAAGCTGACTGGGGTCTATTAACACATCACAATCTGACAGTTCCTTACAGGACAGGATTAATGAGATTGGAAAGCATTGAAGCTGCAGTGCTCAATAGTGTTTTGGTGTCATTGGGCAAAAAATCCGTAATTACCTTTCAGCATATTATCATTCAAGTGGTCTGAGAGGAAACTAGAGTTCTACCCCTTCTCTGGACTCTTTTCGAGCTGTAGAAAATGTCCCCCGTGATGGGAGGTTAAGGCTGCTAAGCAAGACCAGGGGGTTCAAGAGAATAGGAACACAGCACTCATGAATTTGTTTCCAGAGTCACATTTTTTGCGTGTCAGTCAGTGATAATGTGTGTGTGTTGACATGGCTTTGATTTAAATATTTCACTAAACTGTTGCGAACGTTGTGAAAGAAAGTAACAAAATAGAAAAGTTCATGCAACTCAAGAGAACTAAACCCCAGCCTTCCAGATGACAACCCCACAAACACAGATCAGCTTCTACAGTGGGGACCTGCATGACATATGTAACTGAATCGCCACAATGTGATTTTCCTCACACTCCGTTAAACTACAGGCTCTGTGTAAACCCAGAGGTGGAGGAGAGCAAAAAGAGGTGTAACAGGCTGAACAGGAATAAACTTTGTTACCTGTGACATTTGGAGCAGGTTCATCGTCAGCTTCATGTTCATTCTGCTCATGAAAGCGTCTGTATCTCACTCAAGGCCACTTGGCAATCCAGACAAAATTACAGTCACACAAGGACAAGAAAATTAAAACAATTCTGATTGGCTATGGGCCGCAACTCAGTGCGCCTGAGCTGATTCTTTAATCCCCCATTGTATATTATTATGTCATTATTCACACAGAAATTAAGTAAATACAGTTAACCCTTGTGTTGTCTTTACTTTTGAGATATTCTGGTATACCTTGGGACAAAAATGGGTCATATCTCGTTATCTCTTTGATCTCTTTTGTCCCACCCCCTTGATGTGCAGGTGTGAGGTGTATAGTGTGAGAAAATGCTTGATGTTTAGAATGTTTTGGAATAACATTATAAACAAGGGGTTTGAAGGTGGTCACATGACAGAGGGTAAAGAGTGAGATCAAATAATAGATTATCACAATGTAACATTATCTGTGTGTGTGTGTGTGTGTGTGTGTGTGTGTGTGTGTATGTGCATGTTTCTGTGTGTCCCTGTGTCAAACTGATCTGGAGACCATATGGAGGATGTAAATGTGTGGAGTATAGTAGCATGTGTGCTCAAATTTTTGTTTATTTTTTTGTAGATGTTTATCACAGAAAATAAGTTAAGGCCATTGAGTTTCAGCTAGAAAACATGTGTACTTGTACCCTTTTTCTTCTTGTAAAAATTTGAAATGGGTCAATTTGACCCAAATACCATACAAGGGTTAATTATAACTTCCATAAATGTTCTCATGAACTACAGGACACAGGACAAGAATTATATCATAAAGATTTTTTTTTTGCAAAGACATTTTTGCTATAATTGTAATATTATGTTTAAATAGCTCTTCTTCTCCAAGTATTTTATGTGAGGCCGCACCCCGTCCCAGCAGCCACTGCCCCAACATGTGCAAAGGTGAGAGAGGCAATCACTGCTTCTTGGGAGTCCTCACTTACTGACACGGTAACTCTCCACAGCAGGGTACCACATAGACGTCTGTAAATGTCCTTAGACGTCGGAAGTTGACGACATGGACCAGGCGATGTCTTAAGAACGTTAAACCTTAGTAGGAGGCGGTTTTGGTGATTATGGTGCAGCACCAAAATTTGTGGGCTTACACAAAGATTGGACTAACTTATTATTATTTTTATTATTATTATTATTATTATTATTATTATTGTCACCTGTCTGCTCAAATGGATAGAGTCTATTTCTTTTTAAAACAAAACATGTAAATGTGTGGCTGATATGAGTCCGGGACATCGCAGCTTATCAGTATTACTGGTCAAGTAGCCAGAAAACTATGATAAAAATACAAGCAAATATATCAGGAAGTAGCCGATTACGGTCAATAAAAGACAAAGAAGAACATGTTTTCATTGACTTTGTGTTCCTTTAGAAACATATGATGATGCTGAAATACGCCTGTTGAATTCAGGTATCAGATTAGGGCAGAAAAAGAGCACAGACGTATATTTCCTCTTTTTTTTTTGTAAATTCAATTCCGTGGCTCTTAGGGCGACAAAGAAAAATCAGATGGTGGCATTATGTGATCTTATTGGATTTCATTGTGCTGTCTCCTCGTGACCTGGCGGTCTCTCCTGGTTGGGGGGTGGTGGTGGGCTCTCTGACGCGGGGCTGACAGCAACGGGGTCGGGCTGGAATCCCGATAAAAGCTGGATGGAGTCCTCATTTCATTCGAACCGCTGAGTGTCGCACACAACGAGCAAACAAACTTCTGACTCTACACAGGAAAACACGACGGGAAAGTTCAAGAAGGTAAGTAGCTGCTTTCTGTTCTCTGGTTAAATGTGACTTTAGAGTTTGGAGGGGAAGAAGTCGCAAGTTAGTGGTTAGAAGTTAGTTGACTGAAAAATCCTTCGGGGTAAATCCCTACCATCCTTCTGATATGAATGTTTGCTGTCTCTGTTTTGTAGATGCAGAGGTGCTTTGGGATTTTTTGCGTGTCACTCATCTTCTGCGCAACCCTCTCTGAGACCATAGGCTTGGTGATTGCGGTAAGACGCTTTATCAACACAGTAGTTCGCTTTGAGATCTTTTCTTCTAAGTAGGTTTAACGCCCAACGACAAAATTACATCTGTAAAACCAGGTGCTTAATCAAACAAATCTTAAGCGTAAAAATAAGTACATTTATAGACAAATACCAAAATCTTGTTTGTTGCCGAGGCTGAGCAGGTGTAAGGGACCGCACAGCGTTTTGATCCCTTGTCCCCACTTTGTCCCTCATACTGAGACACAGTCCCACATTTACATTTTGAAGACAATACATGAGTTCACTCAGATTCAACTTTAACCGAATTAAAAAAAAAAACTGCTCAAAAAAAGTTATTCAGAGTAAAATGAATGTAAGATATTACAAACCAGTGACTTTAAAATAAATAATTTAAATATGTTTAACTAAACTTCACTATAGCCATCCTCAAGCCTGACTGAAATCTAGAACAGACCTACAACACATTGTGACCATAAATGATTAAAACTTGAATCCCTCAGAAAATGTCCAACACTTTTTGAGTTGTATGCATCCGTTTGTGCCTTTTCTGTTTCAGTTTATGGAGGAAATGTCTTTATTTATTTTAAGGAAAATACAAATTTCACACACCAGGTGATAATGTCAAATATAATGGTATATAATAGGTTTTAAGGCATTGGGTATTGTTTTTAAATACATTTTCAAGGCATATATGGGAGTATGAATATAGGATTTACTCTTTGGTCCTCTCTTATCATTTCAATTCATTCACAAACCCTTCTGCTCATGTCCTAAACTTTCTGCACATCTAAAATCTAGGCTGATTGGTAGAAATACTGAAACTGACTGAAAAGTAGAATAGACCTATAGAATAGATTTTGACCATAAATGATTCAAACACTGATCAAATCTAACAGAGAATGAGACCTTGTTAAAGGCTCTGTGGTGGATAATTACGTTTGCCCTAAAAGATTCAGTGCATGAAGAAGAAAAAATAAGACCTTGCCTGTTTGACGCACTGTTGTGTCTGTGTAATGTCCTCTTCTTGTTTCAAGTTTTTATTGGGGGAACAAATGCACAGGTTATAAATATTGGGGGGGGGGGGTACTCTTCAACCCCAAAGTTAACAGTGAGCGTTCCACTCTGCATGAAGCTCTGTGTGACTGTGTGCTCCTCCGTAGTCTGCTCTGATAATTGCTTGTCTCTGGGTCCTGCAGGCGAAGGAGAAGCGTGGCTGGACTCTGAACAGTGCTGGCTACCTCTTAGGTCCCCGTAAGTCCTGACGGTACACACAGTCCACTATGACATTGCATCAGCTGTTATCAGACGCCTTCTTTCAAAGCAGCAGGAGAAGCTGTTTAACACATTACAGTCATTACCTGTGCTTCATACATGTTTAAAAGACAGAGATTATGGAAAGAGTTGAAACTGAATGGCTTTTATGTTGAAATATTACACTGTAAAAACATGGCCATCAGTTATTATTAAGTGACACATAATATCATTTAGTAGATTTAAAGTTGTAAAAAATTTAACTAAAATGTATTTTTAAAAGGTTAATCAAATTTACTTAATGCATGTGGTAAATATTTAATATAACCAAATTAATGTCGCAATAAAAATAGATTCAAACTATTTGTCAAAACTGTAGTTAACATGACTGATTTTATGAATTTTGTATGGATTGGTGTGCCTTCTTGGCCAGGTCTCCCATAAAAAAGAGATTTAATTCTCAAGGGACTTCCTGGTTAAATAAAGGTTGAATAAATAAATAAAAGTTAGAGAAGTGCCTGGATATTTAGATTTATTAGATCTACTAAAGGTCTTGGTAAAAAGCAAGTGCAATTTCCAGGTACATTTTTTGGGGGGGATTTATGCACGATGTTAAATGGAAACATGTAATATATAAAAATCTGAAAGTATTTTCTTAAGTTACAAAGCATAAAGTCTCAACTGAGTCTCAGTTTTCAGCTCTGTTCTTGAAAACCGTCTTTTTTTCAAATCGCATCAAATTACATCACAAAAGGGAGTTGTCTCTCCCACCAGTAAACAACGACTGTATGAGACTGTAAACAAACAAACAAACAAACAAGGACTGTAACCCACTCTGAACTTTAGAAATCCACTCACTTTTGATAATATTTTTCTTCATATTGCTGTTTATGAAAATTTCTACTCAATACAAATCAGTATTTTACTTAAAACTTACTTTACTTAACAATCCCTCCTCCTCTGTTACAGTAGATACACTTCATATCTACTGCACCCAACACACACTGAATTAAAATAACAGTTCACTATATATGAGTCACATTTTACATCTACAACACTCATTTTAATGCTTTAGCTAATAATCTCTTTGTGACATCAGATTTCCACAGAAAGAGAAAACCTGTTTTGTTCAGGTCATACTGTCACACATCACCACAGTGTCTGTGTAGAGGCTGATGTAACAGACAGGAGTCAGTAGCAGACAGGTTGTATCAGCGCTGGTTTGAAATTAAAATGTTTCAGATCATCGTGGATCATTAGTGGAACCCCTCCCTACTCACTCTGTCTAACCTCCTGCAGCACTGTAACACAGTGTGGAGTTACACTTTACTTTGTGTTGGGGTGAATACAGTATAAATACTTTGCTAGTAACAAACGATCACTCCTGGTTTTGGTTCTGTGTAATATGTGATAGAAATGTAACAACACAGTGTGAACACAGTGAAAAGAGCATTAGCTAAAGCTGTGATCAAAATAATATGGCTGTGATCTGTCATAACTGTATATTTTCAACCTCACTGTTGGTAAAATTAGCACTGCTATCCATATGTTTCTTATTGTTTGATATTTACTAGCTTACTACTAACTAGACTGGCTCCCTTTTCTTATATCACATAACTTTCACACTACTTTGACAAAAATGCCTCCAATCATCACTAATGTGTTTATGAACATACACATATGTTTTAAAATCCAGTTACTAGATCCTTTTCCTTAACAATCTGTGGTTTTTAACCTGGAAATTGCACTTTAATTAACATTAATTAATGTAGTAATAAGCATTAACTAACAGTTAAATAAGAATTAACTAATGTGTTTGGTAATCATTTGCTAATGCTGTTACTAAGGTATTTATTTTTAAGTTATTTAATACTTTAACATTATTTAAGACTAGAAACATTAGTTAACTATTAATTAATTGTTAGTTAACCTCTTCCTCCTGAGAACTTGTTACTGCATTAACTGAAGTTAATGTATGTGTGTGTTACCAATAAAATAAATATTCTTCTAAATGTCTGAACTAATGCTCAATATTAAATAAAAATACAGTCCTTTTTAAGACATTTATGCCATTTCCAGTATTAAGAAACATTTACTTTATTAGCATTAAACATGCTATTTGAAGGTCATGTGAATTCAGTAATAACAAGTTTGTTAAATGCTAAATGTTGCACTAATTATAATTAATAATCCTTAAAATTGTCTTCATAAGGGTTAAAAAAACAATTACATGTTTTACATGGTTTTCTATTAGAATAGTGATGTGT
Source organism: Coranthus polyacanthus (assembly GCA_037367275.1). Classification (NCBI taxonomy): domain Eukaryota; kingdom Metazoa; phylum Chordata; class Actinopteri; order Kurtiformes; family Apogonidae; genus Coranthus; species Coranthus polyacanthus. The sequence continues at coordinate 3,897,506 of JAPQRN010000022.1, forward strand.
TTAACTTTTAGCAAAAAATAATGGCCAAGTTCAGGCACTCAAAATTATGAAGAATTACAAAACAGAGGACAGACAGAATAAGAAAAAATACATTTGTCTTCCACCCTGTTATAAGTCAGTTTGCACAGCAGAAGAAGACCTAAATATATAACATCTGTTGTTATGTATATTATACAGACTGTAAAGCCCTTTGAGGCGAATCCTTGATTTATGATATTGGGCTATATCAGTAAAATTTACTGAATTGAATAAACATGGCTCATTTTAGAAAATGGGAGAAAGTAAATCATAGGGACAGAAAAGTCCCTGTATAATAGGAACAACCCATTGTTGTTATGGTGAATCTGTTCACAAAAAGTTGTTGATTTAAGTCGATTAACTACATGGTTGTGGCCATGAGTAATTCCTAGACGCTGGTTTGGTTTTCATCAACTTCCGAGAACATTATTGGGCCCTTCTCTTCTACAAGCTCTGTTATTTTAGTAGCTAGTTGCTTACTTTGCTGTTAGATGTTGGGGAGTTATTGTACAATGGATTTAGCGGAGCCTTTTCATTGAAAATAGCTGCCTACTATGGGCAAGTGGTGTAAACCAAAACAACACACTAAAAGAAGTTAAAAAACTGAGTAGAACTGTAGAGTTTTTAAAGATTTTCTGTGGCGTTGTCTCCATGTCTGACACCTTGCAAAGAGCCATTATTACAATTAATTAGCATATCTTTAAACTACTTGGCAATAGTAATTTACCAAGTAGCCATTACTTTCTTGTTGTTGAGTGCTAATGCCACATAAGCACAGAATATATGTGTTCAGTTCTTTGTTCTGAGCTTGGCTTGAAAATGTTGCCTTTGTGACACAACTCACAAAAGAGACATTCAAACTCATCTATAAACCTGTGTTGTTCTGTTTCGTTGTCCACTGTCTCCACTGTGTCAGCTAATTTAGTGTAATTTAAAGACCGACTCATTACCTTATTACTACCTACCTACTACCTCATTACTGTATAAGAGGACGCTGGGTAGTCAGATGCGAGTGTGTATGCATGTTGTAGCCAATTTGTGGGGTCTGAATCACTCCAGAATAGGAACCTGGAAATGTTGTCCCTTTGTGTGGAGTGTGTGTGAAGCCCAGGTAAAAGGTTCCTCCTGCCTCATCCTGTGTTTCAGGTCGTATTGATCACCTAATTCAGATAAAGGATTCTCCCAGTGCCAGAGGCAGAGACGAGCTGGTCACTCAATGTAAGATAGACACATACGGCCGCTGCAGGGCCTTGGTGTCAGATCCAGGAATTGCTCTGCCCACACATCCTCTCTCACCACTGTTTGCTGCTTTTGGTGCTCAGAGGAGGACACCTGTCACCTTAGTCCTGTCTGCGCTTATGCATCCAAATGTCGCACTTCTGTTCATGTCTTAAGCAAAGACATTCATGTTAATCTCATATGTATGTGTGTGCTGGATAGGGCAAGGCATGGCACTCGCATACATATAGCCCAGGCTTCACACTGCATTCACACGATTGGGCAAAATGTGAAGAACTGAAAAGCTTACAACAACTTATCTTAGCGCAATGTGCTAAGCTAGCAACAACAAATGAAAAATAGACCATCACTTTCAACGATTTCATATGGAAGTAGATCGTATTAGGTGGTAACATAAATGCTTTTAAATCTTTATACATTTATTTAATACTTTAAGTACTGTTCTGTACTTGTGCTGTTCAAAACAGATGCCATTCTTTTTCATTGCTGGCAGTTTCCCTTACTCCTTTGCTCTAAGCTAAACTGCTGAATATGGACTTAACAACAACTCCTAACTTAGCACAAACTGCTAACCTATCTACAATAAAAGTGAACAGTACAACTTGAGCACATTCAAAGCTTTCTTACTTAGGCATATCATATTAGCTGGTAACATAAATACTTTTACATTTTTAAACATTTATTTAAAACTTAAAGTAACACCTTGTGCTGTTAAAGACAGATGCCATTCTTTTTGATTGCTAGCAATTTCTCTTAATTCTTTGCTCTAAGCTAAACTCATAAATATGAATAAACAACTCCAAGCTTGGCAGAAACTGCTAGCCTAGCAAGAATTAGTGAAAAATAGAACTTCAAAGATGAGCACACAAGCATGGACATGAGCCACTAAAAGTCCTATTCCATACAAAGTGTAGGCACATAGGTTCACAAATAAGTAGAATTATTCAAAATGGCTACTATTAAGCTAGGCTATATGTATTTTCATAAGCTATACCCGCATTGACTATGCATCCATGCACAAAATATTCTGGCTTATTTGGAAAAAATCCTAATAAGCTGTTTACATGGCTGATTAAAATTAATTTTCCACTAATATTCCTGTTCACATGAAGCCGTGCGTACTTCGTTCAAAGCTTTCCACTGGTGGCAGACATTCGAACGTACAAACACCCTCTCTGTCATTCCTACGAGAGCCTTCTTGAAAAGGTCAGCGTTGCGATATCTGCACATCTCCAAAAAAATGTTGCTCTTCTCTGTCATAATGTTAATGTCATATTGTAGGTGTGTTTCTCCTTCTGTCCAGAAATGTGGGCTTTTTCTTTTGTTCATGCATCTCTACCAGAGAGGATGTTTGTTTGTACTCCAGCTGACTGTAAACAGGAGGCTGTGTGGTAAAAATCTCAACTGAAACGCATATTCTGAATGTGCTGTATACAAAGAATCCTCATACAACCTGAATAATATCAGCATATTCTACGTCTTACTCAAAAAATGCTCCATTCTGAAAGAGACCTAATTCGGAATCCAAATGGAATATACTGTTTTATACATTCTTTATTGCTTTATTGTTTATGCTTCAGTTTCTTCATATCACAGTAATCACTAACCAACAAGTAAATATCTGCAATGATTTATTTTGGTTTTATATTACTGGTCCTACACAGATAATAATGCACTATAATGCTTGACCACAATACAAGGAAACTGATTAAAACAAACCTCCAACTACTTATATTCCTGATAGTAACACTATAATAATGATATTAAATATAATATGAAATATACATCTAAAGAGCACATGAAGGGTACATGAAGACAGGAAAAGCTGTTATACCTGAGAGACAAAACATATTATCGATATTCTCGAGGTTGAAGTCGAATGTCATGGATGTTAATTGGGCTGTAAAGCCTACAGTTACACAGACACATTCATAAAGTGTAGGGGGTGATGCTGCAAGCTCAAGTACTACTTTAACTAAAGAGGAAGCTCCTGGGATGAGGCAAGCAGTCACTTCATGTCATGACCACTCAATGAGTAAAGTGGAGGAGAACTTAAAAGATAAAAACGCATAAGCGCCTTCATAATTTAAAGGACACAGCAACGTAACAACACACTGAATGTCTATGTGACATAGTAATATTGCGAGTCAAAGATAGGAATCTAATGGTTGAGAGCAATCACACATCACCACTATTATCCAGACAGAATGACTACAGCCCCTTTTGAGTGGAAACAAAAGCTGTAAAAGTAAAAGCTGCCAAGTTGCTTTTTGCACACCAGTCAATAAAAAAACAACCTAGTTTACAATTTTCTTTATTTCCACAAAGAGTGAAGGACAGTAAATGAAGATATCTGTGAATTCAGAGAGAAAGGAAAATGGTCAGCTCAGCCAGTCACTATGTGTATGTCCACGGAAAACACTTCAGGACCAGTTACTTAAAGCTTCAGGGGAAAATAAATGCCAAGGACGTGACCTGATGCCATTTCACACCACTGTGGAAAAATGAAGCCGCTTTTCATAGCTTCTGTGATGTGTTTATCCTCCCTACCTGTCTGAAAATACCTATGAGAAGCCAAAACCTGTCACAGGGGAAGATTACCTACAGCCCAAAAACAGAGTCCAGAGAAGGGGATAGAATTCTTGTTTCCTGTCAGTCCACTTGAACTACAATATACTGAAAGGGAATTATGGAGATTTTGCCCAGTGGCACCAAAAAAACTATCAAGCACTATAGCTTAAATGATGTTCAAATCAGTTGAAGTCGTGACAATCTGCTGCTTGGTCATGAGTCATTGGTTTCTGTTTTCAACACCCAGGGTACCACTATAGGGTACCAGATAGAAGTCAATGTATGGCTTTAGAAGTCAGAAATTGACTACCAATATCCCGAGTAGGAGGTGGTTGGGGTGGCTATGGTGGAACACCAAAGTTAGTGAACTTTGTGGCAAACCCCGACCCTTTTTCTAACCCAAGTTTCTAACCTAAGTTGTTTCTATGCCTAAACCCAATCAAACCATAACCACGGCATTGTCTAGACATCTGTCTGATTATGATGATGAAAATTATGCTGCAGGGGTACCCTATGTGTTGAAATGTGACGCTCTGACCAAGCGTCGGTGTGTGACAAGTTGGGAGTGAGAATGTGTAGATTGAAAAAAGTAACAGCTTCACCTGCCTGTTCATAATTAGAATCCATATCAAAGTGTAAGTGTCAAATCAATACCTCTCGAATCTTAACGACAGACTGTAATTGTATATGTCAGGTCAGGATATAACACCTTCAGACACTCAGTAAGGTCCTTCATCAATTTGACGGACTCAACAGACACTCATCCTCTCCTATTTCTTTATTTTTGTCCATATAACAAAGCTGATTGGCAATAACATATTAGCAATGACATAATTGTTTGTCTGACTGGCCATAGAATTTGATCTGCTCATATTTTCTTCTTTTAAAAGGGAAAGGACATTGGAATTTACATTTACCACAAGTGAAATTATAGGGACTGTTTTCATCCAAAAAGAGGAGGGGAGCAAAGATATAGTACCCAGATGGGCTGCTCGCATCTATATGGAATATATTTCCTTTAAAGTTAAAAATGATCAGGAAGCATAGTACAGTAGTATAGTACAGTACACCAGGCGGCACCTAATATTAGATGATTTACATGTTGTATCTTGTGTTTAACAGACATGAGAGTAGAAAAGAAGACATTTATTACCAGCTATTTGTCTATTTAGTTTAACAGCTGAGCTAGTGATTTGATAAACAAGTTATTTGCCATTTTTTAAAGATTTTGGTTAGATAATTGGATGTGGACACCTGGCTATGAGGTGGAGAAAGGTTAAATGCATGAATTCTGTATCGATACTGAAGGTAGTGATTCCACTCACCATCATGGCTAAGCAAATCATTAGGCTTATCCATTGTTTTCATTTTCATCATCTGTATTACTACGATGCCTTTTCTTGTGTGCATGTGTCCATTTTTGATTTCTGTTTTACTGCAATTCCATGAGCCAAGCCCTGCAGGTGGTCTGTACAAGTGTGGACAATTGAACCAAACAGTTACAAAATACCTTTGCTGAAATAACCAACAATATCCTTTAGCTCTTTTTACAAGCATTAGGTAGAGGTGTTGGTACAGAATGTGTGTGTGTGTGTGTGTGTCTGTGTGTGTGTGTGTCTGTGTGTGTGAGTAAGGTATGGTGGGATATTTGGAAAAT
>JAPQRN010000022.1:3912566-3922996 GCA_037367275.1 Coranthus polyacanthus
ACACACAAAGACAGACACACACAGACAGAGACACAGAGACAGACAGACACAGACAGACAGAGACACACAAAGACAGACACACACAGACAGAGACACAGAGACAGACAGACACAGACAGACAGAGACACACAAAGACAGAGACACATAGAGACACACACACCAGATACGAAGGTTACAACATTAAATCAACATGAATTAATCATTCCTTACATGACCTGTTTCCTCCTTGTGAATCAGAAACGGCCTCTGACGTTTCTGTTCAGTGTTGCTTGGTTATTGTTCAGTTTAAAACATTAGTTATTAAATTAATCTCAAACTCATCAAATGTAAGAAGTGATGTGATGTCGAAGTGATTGAGACATGACACCACTAGTTCATCTGTGACCTGTTCATCTCCAACACCTCACTAACATTCACACTGATCCACGTTCACTTCAAATCTCTACCTCGAATGTTGGTTTCAAACACGGACGCGTTGACGTCGATGTCGAAGTCCACGGTGTCCTGGAGCAGAGACGCCACTCGCTGAAACTCCGTACGGTTTCCCAACACCTATGAACAAAGATCATCATTATTATTGTAATATGAGACGGTTACAGGAGGAGTGAATGGGTGAAGGTTGAGGATTTCAAGTGTTTTTAAAGGGTCTCACCAGCAGAGTGTCCAGAGCATCGATCAGCGTCAGAGAGAAACTGTTAACGAACAGATGGTGATAGATTCATCACATTTTAATATGTGAACGTTTTCCAGTAAAGTCAATTAAGCGACATTAAACAAAAAAGCAGGTGATCAATACATCTGATGGATCAGTTAATCCATCTGAACTGATGCTCCTGTCCTTACCTGCCCCAGGTGTCCTGTCCGTCACATGTGAGTGGGCGGAGCTCGTCATAAGGGAATGCGTTGTCCAGGTAACTGTTGTAGGCGTGGTAGAACATGGACCTGATGCGCTGTCTGGAAAACGACAAACAGGATTCATATGTATGCATCATGTTCATCCATCTTCTTCGTCTTATCCGGGTCCAGGCAGCAGCCTGAGCAGAGAGGCCTGGACCTCCCTCTCCCCTCCAGCTCCTCTAGCTCCTCCAGCTCCTCTAGCTCCTCCAGCTCCTCCGGGGGGACACAGAGACCTTCCCAGGTCAGTCCACAAACATAATCCGTCCAGCATGTTCTGGGTCTGCCTGGGACTCCCCCTCACCAGGAGGCGTCCAGGAGGCATCTGGACCAGATGAACCACCTCCACTGGCTCCTCTGGATGTGGAGGAGCAGTGGCTCTACTCTGATCGACTGACACCCTGTGGAGGGAACTCATTTCCACCATTTGTATCTGTGACCATAGGTGTACAAGTAATGTTTATATTGTAAATATACACTCAAGGAAAAAAGAAACCACATTCATTTTGTGAAATTCCTCAAAAATATGCCTGTCATTGCAAAGTTACAAACTGCTATGAGTTCAGAAGAAATTAGAGTCAGATTAAAATGATTGTTTTCTTGGTTCCAGTTGATTGATTTTGATGAGCAATACAAAGTGTATTTTTTCATTCCTTCTTCGTGAGTGAACGTCAGAGATGAGTTTGACCACTGCTCAACTGTACGCAGCCGTTCCCTATAAAGAGACACCAACATGGATCCACGATGCCACGACGGTTGCAACCGGACAGATGGTCCATGCTCCAAGCCGGACGGAGTCCACTGTGTGCGCCTTGCTGAGCGTTACCACACCCCCGGCTCCGACCTGGTCCACCCGGATGTCACAGCAGGTTCCGACCGGCAACAAGGTCTGCAGCCGAGACCACTGGGACGCGCCACAGTGTCTGCCAGAACCATATCATACCGCACATTTTTGTTAATAAGGGTGCTTTATTGTTTTGTTATTGTTGTCGAAACTGTAATAAACATTTGGCCTGAAGATCACGGATGGATGTGTGGTTCATGTGCATATATTAGATCCGTGGTGCGTTTCTTTTTTCCTTGAGTGTACGGTATCCTTTAGGTGTCAGTAAATATTATTACAAACATTTATCTTCTGTCAGGAAATCAAACTGATTTTATTTCTATACATATGGCTCAGGTGCTGTGGTTGCCATGGGGTCGGTGCATTTGGGTGAAGGATGTTATTTGACTACAAACAAATGTTAGATGTTTTCCCTGTGTCTGTGGTGAACTGCTGGGGCTTTGGGTGTCGTGTTCAGACATTTGGATTTAAATATTACCTGATCTCTGTGAACTATATCTGTATGTTACCTGTATGTCTGTCTACACATACGATATACATACATAGTATCTGTACTGTGTATGTGTACAGAATCTGTGTGTACTGTGTATACTATATGTTACCTGATCTCCTCCATCTGTTCTTCACTGAACTGATGAGCCTCGTTCCCATGGTTCAGCACACAGACCAGCAGCAGCAGAGCCGCGCACACGGGAGTGCGCATGGAGGGACAGCTCGTGCAGAGACAGGTGAGACAGACGTCCACCTGGACCGGTATCAGATAAAACCCAGTCAAAGGGAAAACACCTGAAGTAAACACCTGAAGAATCCGCCGGATCTGAACCCGCTGATTACTGCCAGGAAGCAAACAGGAAGAGAACAGACAGCGCATGCGCGGAGAGGTGCGCTGACGAGGACTCTACACTGAGGTGCGTTCAAGAACAAACCGATGGTGGCTACTTACGAGAAAGTATCATCTACACTAATGATAAATCAGTCAATAAATGAATATAAATATGACGTATCCACCAAACAAAGGAAACCTTGTAAAATAATATCCCCAAAGTCACTTTAGTTAACTGTTATTAAGCATAAAATCTGTAATTATTTGAACTATGGCGGTAAAATCCGAATGACCATGAAGGCAGCGCCAGGCCCGCCGCGGACCGTTACCATGGAGACGGAGAAACCGAAAAAAGAGTGTAGGTGGTTAGCTACTAACGAAACCAGTTAGAACCAGTAAACGGATCTTTAACTAACCTGTAACTAACCTGTAACCAGTCCGAGTGTCCGGGACCCGGAGAGTAAGAAAACAGATCAAGTGTTTCTCTGTTTTTTGATTTATTTGACAACTATAGCCTCATTGCTAACTGTATTTTAAATAAATGTGTATGGAACTGTTTCCGTGAATATCATGTTTAGAAGTAGACCTACAGGGCTGTGTGTGCACATATGACCCAGTATTACTGTGTAACAGCTCAGATGTGTTAGTATTAAATCCAAACATCAGAAATCTGTACATTTTCTGCTGATAATCAACCCGTTAACGTCATTTAACACCACTTTGATTTAATGCTGTGAACCAGAGCACTCTTCATTGTTGTTGATTATTTGGTTCATTTTTGTTCAAAAATAAACACTGAAGTAAAGGAGAGATACCTGTAAAGTAGTGAAGTACAGTAATGAAGTATTTGCTCAGCTTTTACTCAGCTACACTGAAAATGAAGCCTTAATCTAGATACACTGTGAACCACTATGAAGGTTGATTAAAGTGCTGCTGAACTGATGTGTGGTTTTGAAACATGTTGTGTATGTTGTACAGATGGAGGCTCTGATGGAGTCGGACGCTGAGGATGTTCAGCAGGAGGTGAAACAGGAGGAAGAACTGGAGGCGATGAGCGAGGCTCCTGTTTCAGCTGCTCAGGACTTAATGTGAGCCTGAACATACAACATGTAACATACAACACACATCAAACTCAGACTGAAGGAGGTCGTCAACACAAAACACCATAAACTCAGCTTCTTAAATCATAAAGACCTTCAGATCTGAGTCTTTGATGAGTTCAAATCAGTTTCACAAACTTTTAAAAATTACCTGATCTATAAATGATGTTCTTAATATGTGCAATATCAATAAATAACAACAACAAATTAGCAGCACTTGTTTTCATGTGATAAAATAAAAATGACTTACTGGCCTCATTATTGGATCATTACTGATGTGATGTGACTCCTGATTGGACCCAGTTTATTAGTATGAGTATTAACCCTTCAGAGGTTTCCTGTCATCCACCGCAGGCTGAGTCTGGACCACCCGGACCGTTCCTTACCTCAGTCCTACAGGATGAACTCTCCTGACGAGCTGCAACTGTTGTCCATCGCTGAGAGCTTCCAGCGTCAGTTTTCGTGCCTGTATCCCGACCGCAAACCGCTGATGCTCTGCCCCGTCAATGAATGTGGAATCAAGGTCAGTCTGTAACACTTCTGTTTCCTCAGCCCAGAAGAGAAGACGAGTCTCTGTCTTCATGTCTGTTTCTAATTTCCAGAAGTTTGTGTCGACCTCCATTCGTCCAACGGAGACGGGGCGTCCTGAGCTCTTCACCTGGCAGGGCTGCGCTTCGTTTGTCGCCAACTTCCTGACGCTGCAGCCTCTAGAGTCGCCCACCGAGCTGGTAGGAAACACAAACACATGATGTGACATGATGTGATGTGATCTGAGCCTCTGCTGCCAGAGATGGAGAGATTTAAAATCCCAAACAACTGTACGTGATTAGCTGTATATGATTAACCTTCACACACACAACATACAACATGTTACAAAGCACTGAGTCCCACACATTGCCTTAACATGTTTAATATATGTATTAGAACATGTTAGACTCAGACTGTTTTCATAGTCTGTTTGAACCGTGTCTGAGGACGTTTGATCTCTCAGGTCCAGTTTGTTTGACCAGTGTTCAGTTCTGGTTTGGTGCCTGTGTGATCATGAACAATGTGTGTCTGTGTGTCTCCATATGTGTCTGTGTGTCTCTGTGTGTCTCTATGTGTATCTATGTGTGTCTGTGTGTGTGTGTGTGTGTGTGTGTGTGTCTCTGTGTGTCTCTATGCGTCTCTGTGTGTGTCTGTGTGTGTGTGTGTCTCTGTGTGTCTCTATGCGTCTCTATGTGTGTCTCTATGCGTCTCTGTGTGTGTCTGTGTGTGTGTGTGCCGTGGTCGCCTCAGCCCAGGTCTCTGTTCTCGTCGTCCTGGGTTCTTCAATCCCAGAGAGCCTCCTGTTTCGAGTTCTCGTCTCTGCTTGTCAGTTTGCTGTGCGGTGTTAACTACGATGCCTACTGCGTCAGCGGATACGCCATCAGAGAGATGTGTCTGCTGGACCAGAGGCTGCAGCGCTGCCCCCTGCTGGACACTGAGGTCACGGTACGTACAGACCTTCTGGACCAATACTGGACCTGTAGGACACAGAGTCCTCTGATTGTCCACAAAAATGTATGTGAGACTGTGGAGACAATGTCCTGACAAAACCTAACAAACAAAACATGTTTTACAAATTCATTGATTCATTAATTTTCTGTAACTACTTAATCTCAGTGTGTGTTTACATACATGACGCTTTGTGTTTACGTGTTCAGACTGTGGCGTCAGAGCAGGAGCCTGAGCTGAATAAATATGACGTGAAGCCTCAGAAGGAGCTGAAGAGTCATTTTGTGATGCAGCAGGAGAAGAAGAAACAGGAGGAGGAAGCTGCTATGATTCAGAAACAAAGACTTCAGGAGGTAACGTCGTCTCTTCTCAGATGATGAACCTGGTGCTGGTTCTTGGCTGGTGATAGACCCAGTTTGGTGTTGGATCAACTTGCAAACCTTCTAAGAACTGGGTTCATTTTCTGCTTCTATAAATCAAGACTGTCCTCATTAAAACTGAAAAACTCTAAAACTAAAGAAACACTTAACCCTTTCCTCATTAACCTTTGACTTCTTGTTTCCACCTGAACAGGAGGGTGGGTGGCGGCCTCCGGACCCTCTATGGGGTCTTCGCATTCACTGCTGGGTTCTGGTTCTGTCGGGAAGCCGCAGCATCCAGGAGAACTTCTTCATTGACCCTCTGACGGGAAAGAGCTACTCCACCGATGACCAGAGCTTCCTGGGCATCGAGAGCGTGTGGGACAACTTCAACTACTACGTCAACATGCAGGACTGCAAGAACGGCTGCAAGGTGAGCCTGACCCAGGACCGGTCCGTGATTGGACATCGTCCCGATGCTGAGGCCTCTGCTGTTTATGTGTCTGTTTAGGACATGGTTTATCACCTGGATGATCTGAAGCTGTGGGAGCCTCTGCTTTTTGGAGCCACCAACAGAAAACAGCTCGTCATCTCCATCCTGAAGAGAAAAGACTGTTTGAAGAGGGGAAAAATCAGCGTCAATAAGACAGTGTGTGTTTCAGGACATTATGATTCTTCTGTCTCTGTTTTTAAAGGGAGGAGGGTCTTTGTTCTACATTCATCAGATGTTTTGTTAACTGCTGTAAAGTTACAGTAATGTAAAGTGAACTGTTTGTCGTTGAGGTGGACGAGCGGCCGCGAGTCTTCGAGATGCCCAGATCCTGGATCAGTTACATCCACATCACAAAGAAAGGTACCACAGATTGTGTTTGTGTCTGTCCTGTGTTGTTGTGTTGTATTGTTTCTAATGTTCTTTTGTTTCAGACCTGGAGCTGTGTTTTCCAGATGGACAGAAGGAAACTCGCTACAGGAAGGCGAAGCTGGAGGAGTTCAGTCCGAACCTGAGGAAAGATGGACTCGTCACACGACTGACGCAGTACAAAGACCTGGACTGTGAGTCTCTTGTGAGAAGAACAAAGAAACAGTTTTTATCTTTACAGGTTCATGTCTTTTAAATGTGTGTGTTGAGAGTCTGATGCAAAGAGAACAATACTGCATTTTAATGAAACATAATATACTAATAGTGTAGTGTGTGTGAATGATAATGACTTCAAATGACATGTTCTAATTCACACATCAACATGTTTATGTCAGGACTCTTTAGACCATGTAGTCACAGGAGACGAGGGGTCACATTTACTAAAGCTTTGCTCCAGTTCAAACCTTCTCTCTGTGTTAAAAACTACTGTCAGGTAGTTAGTTCTGGAAGGCGTGGACATTTTTCACATCAGGTTGTATTGCATATGTATTTGTTGAGTAGAGTTTCACTTTCAGACACTAAATCTTGGTGATGTGAGTGTTACTTACTAAGGTTTATGTTGTTGATTTACTTCCAGTTGCTCCATTAATTAACGCTGATAAAAAGCATGTCTTTGCCCATTTTCCTCTGACATGGCTGTGATAGTTTCAATACAGAGCAGGTGGTAGAAGAAGAGCTTTTTCTCCACTGGTGTTAATTTAAGGACATAGTGATTACAAAGCAGTCCACATTTTCAGCTGTGTTGCTCCTGGTCCTGAACCCTGAGCTGGTTCTGAACACCTGTGTGTTTATTGAAGGCTCTGAGGTCGTCCTGGTGAAGGAGTGGTACCGAAACAGAGACGACCACCTGGAGGAGAGGCAGATGAACGTGACCGACGGCGTCACCACAGAGCGATTCAGACACAGACGACGTTTCCACCTGCTGTGTAAATAAACCCTCTGCTGTTTCTGTACAGAGTCAGAGTCTGAAATGCTGCTGATGCTCTGTGTTTGTGTCAGTTCACAGGTTCAGTCCCTCGACCTCCGAACACGACATGGAGTTCAGCAGCGTTCGAGTCGACAACCTGGTACGGAGGGTGGACTCTCCGGGGGAAATGACGGAGACCTACAAGGGACGAGACGACTTCCTCTACTACCGCCACGTCGTCTTCGACCGCCACGTCCAGTTCACAGAACCAGCTGATAAAGACGCTGACCCTGATGACCGACCTGTGCAGGTACAGCATGTGAACGACAGCTAATGAGTGTTTTAAATGCACAGACTGTTCACATGTTTGTGTTCATGGGAACAGAAGGTGGTGGAGTGTTTCCACAGAAACAGATCCAAACCTGCCAGTGAAGACGTGGCCGAGCGAGTGTTTCTATTGGCTCAGAGGAGGATCGAGGTGACCTATCACTTAGACGATAACGAGTTTATCCCCTCGAAGAGGAGCTTCATCAAACCCAGAGAGTCGACAGAACAGCAGAGGGCAGGAGACTTCACCCACGACATGGTGTCCAGTTTCCAGGTACAGACACAGAGCTACATTGGAGCTGCTTCTGGGGGCGTAAATACAACGACACTAATGTATCTGTGTGTCTGTTTATGTCGGTATGTGTCTCATTGTGTCTCTTTGTGTCTCCTTGTGTCTCCTTGTGTCTGTCTGTTCAGGTCGATCTCTCTCAGAAGCCTCTGAACCTAATGTCTCTGCATAAGATGCTGGTGTCTCTGATGAAGGACGAGGAGAAGGTATCGGTTGAAATCAGAGACTCTAAGAAAGAGGTAATGTGTCCTTAGTGTCCAATCATGTAAATGTTGCTTTAACGTTTACATCTACTGCACAAGCTTTAGTCTGAAATACAGGTTGTATCACTGAGATACATTTGGTGTAAAGATAAACTATAACTAGTTTGTCGTCTCTGCTGATGGATGTCATTGTTAAACAGCAGTTCCATGAAGTCCAATATAATCGACAACAGGGTCTTAAAGTGACTCCACTGTTACTGACTGACCTTAATCACACAACTGTTTGCAATTCTTATTATCCATGTCATTATGACGTCCTGTAAATCCAGATGTTTTCTGATTGGTTGTCAGTGCTTCTGTCGTTCATAAACCATTTATACACTTCAGAGTCATAGTGGTCCTCGTTGGTGTGGACGGTCCTTTAGCACTGGACTCTGTGGTTCAATAAACGTGACTCCTGGTGTGTTCGTAGGTCAGAGACATCATGTCCTGTAGAGAATACGAGGACAGACACGTTCAGCTTCACTTCTCCCCGTGGACGACGACAGGAGCTGCACAGGCCGGTCGTCTGAGACAGGAAATGGTGAGACATGCCCACAGGTTAGACTTATGGCTCAGAAGCACAAGCATAGATATCACTGCTGCTTTAAATGTTTGGAATAAAGTGGATTTAGAAGTAACATGTGATATGAGCTGAAATTAAATGTGTGTGAGGCATCATGATATGTATCATACTTCCTCTTACATTTCATTCCTACAATCTGTCTTCAGTTCAACACCTCCATCTGTCTTTCTCCAAAACATTGGTACATGGATCAGAATTTACGAACAGGTGAACATTCCCCCATCAAGTTTGTTTTTATGGATCTCAACTGTTGAGTGGGAAGTGGCCTCTTTCAGGCCCAGGTCTGGATATAAATGAAGCAGAGACGACAACAGCCAGAACCAACTAAACCTTCCTATTATCACATAAACAGTTGATGTGAAGAGCAGCTGGACTCTGTGTTTGTATCTGATGAACATGGTCTCTCTGATCTGTATGTGATGAATCCTGGTGTCTCTGACTCTCTTTGGGATCAGGAGGCTCAGGCCTTGGAGGAGCAGCAGTGGCTGCAGCAGAAGGAGAAGGATGTTCTGGCTCCACTCCTGATCCGCCTCAGCAGCCTCAACACTCAGACGCTGAGTGCAGACAAAGCTCGACAGCTCCATCAACACTGTCTGTCTGAGTTCAAACAGAGGATGGTGGAGCAGGCCCAGCTCATCCAGGAGCGACACGAAAAGGTCTCTAATGTTAGCATTTAGACATCAGGTCAGAGGTCAGAGGTCAGAGCCACTAACAGGGTCAGAACATGTATTTCAGGAGACACAGGAGCTGCAGGACAAACAGCGCTGGTACCAGGAGAACCAGCTAAACCTGAAGGAGCAGGAGGAGGAGGAGTATCAGGCCTACTGCTCTGAGAAGACGCTGAGGATACATGTCACCAAGAAGCGCCTCAGCATGTAAATATACATAGACATAGACACAAACCAGGTCTACGACAGCATACTGCAACATATTCATGGATATATAAACTACTTAGAAAATGCTTGTGAAACTGCTTGACTACTGTCAATGGACAAAGTCAATGAAACTAAGCTAACGTCAGTAACAAGTACCACAGTTTGAATTGGTGGAGTCAGGTGGACATGACATCCTGTGATGACTCTGGGTTTCAACAGTTAACTATAATAAACCTGATACACACTTCGCTTGTTGTTACTGCAGAGAATGAACGTCTAGTGATGTGTGTTCTTGAAATGTTTGTTATTTGTGTATTTTCCAGGCACAAAGAGTCAGCCTCTCAGAAGTATGGCGCTCTGGATCAGAAGCTGAAACGAGACCCCCGTCTGGCCCCCCACCTGCTGAGCTGAGCCGAACCGAACCCCGCGTTCGTGACTTATAATGAAGATGAGTTACAGAACCTCCTCCAGGCCTGTGTTTGATTTCTTCTCAAAGTTTGTGATGGGATAAATGGACTTCATCTACAGCTTTGTAAAGAATTCTTCTTCCACTGTGACAACGTAGTGGAAGGTCATAAATGTGACATGAAAAAACCATCAGTTTTATTGTGTGTAAATGTGAGGTCCTCGACTCTCTCCTCGACTCCTCGGCTCGCATCTCTGGTGGGAGGGGCGAGGAGTCGAGAGGAGGAGTCGAGTGGAGGAGTCGAGAGGAGGAGTCGAGTGGAGGAGGAGTCGAGAGGAGGAGTCAAGAGGAGGATGGAGGAGTCGAGAGGAGGAGTCGAGTGG
>JAPQRN010000022.1:3923096-3941080 GCA_037367275.1 Coranthus polyacanthus
TGTAATAAACAGGAGAATGAAGACAATCCACTGGGAGGACTGTGTAAGGGCGTTGTTGACATCTCCAAGTGTAACATTCAACACTGTGAGTATTGGTTTGTAACTGTCTGATATATGTTTGGCAGTTATAAATCACATATCCCTTTATGGTACAAATACAGTCGTCATGTTTATTAATTCATTATACTGACATTCAGGACTTAAACTACACATTTGCCAGGCTTGCAAATGTTAACAAGTACGAGGGAACAAATTACTAAGTGCTGAGAAAATGAACCTTGTAGATGATGAGAAACTGTCTCAAACTGCTGAATAGGCATGATATGAGCACTACAGAAAGCCTGTAGAAATGGTTGTGAAGATCGAGTCAGTCTGTATTTTGTAATTATGTAATTAATGTACTGAGGGTTAGGGTTGGGGTTACATATATGCCATGTTTAAACTGATGTAGTTTAGGTTGTTTTTCAGCCACATGTTAAATAGAGAAACTAGAAGATTATCCCTTTCAAATGTCTTCAAAGTCTAATACATGCATATTCTCCACTTCTTCACTTGTAATTGTCTTTGTTTACAGTGAAGAATGGTAAAAATGGGAAGTCCCATGTATTGATCCTGCAGGACATAGAGCAGCACAGTTTGCAGTTTGATCTGGCAGCAGACTCACTGGAGGAGCTGTTCGAGTGGTATCAGGTGGCCTGGGACATCACTCAGAGGGAGATGAACAAGCAGTGCAACAGGCAACAAGAGGTTAGTGATGAATGTTGTGTAGGGAAAACTCAAGGCGGTGGATTAGTCAAGATGAAAGCTTGGTTCACATGGTGCACAGTGCCTGTAACAGTAGCTCAGACTACATCTAAAGACAGGATATAATTCAAATAATTTTTCTCCCTGTCTTACTTCAAGCAGCAGAAGGAAGTGGAGAACGAGGAAGATGTTGCCATGGAGATGTCAGACCTGGTGGTTTACTGTCAGCAATGCAAGGAGGGCCGTTTTTTCTTTAGTAAATATATGCACTACATGTCAATACACATACTGATCAAAAAGAATCCACATAAGCAACATGATGGTGATGGGGGCATTATGGGACATGACAGTATACAGTAGTGTACAAACCCAAATAAGACAATGTTGGGACGGTCTGGAAAATTCAAATAAATAAAGAAAGCCATTATATAAAAATTGATTCTGACTTGCACTTCATGTTTTGTCTGGTCAACTTCATTTCATTTATAAATATACATCCATTCCATCTATATTCAGCCACTCATGCCTGTAACACATTCCAAAACAGTGGTGAAGCATTTACCACATTATTTCCATTTCTTTTCACAACACTTAAAAGATGTTCCTGGACTGAAGACACCAAGTGATGATGTGTTTCAGGTTAATTTTTTCTCATTCTTCATTAAAGAAGTCTTAAGGTGTTCAACAGTACGGGGTCTTCGTGGTCACATTTTGTGTTTCAAGATGTTCCACACATTCTCAATCTGGGCTGCAGGCAGGCCAGTCCAGCACCCGCACTGTCATCTACCTTAACAAAAGTTTACCACAATAATCCTTTGGTTCTAGATGAATGACGGTTCTCAATCCTGCTCCATGTGATTCTATCAGGTCTAGCTGAATGACGGTTCTTGATGTGGTATTGTCTGAGGGATCAGAGATCACGCTATTCTGCTTAGACTTGAACCGTTGTCCTTTACATTGAAATACATCCAGATTCCTTGAATCTTTTCATTCTGTTCTGCATCGTAGAGGCGGAAATATCCAAATCCCTTCCTATCTTTCAACATTTTTTTTAAACATTTCAACAATTTTCTCCCACATTTGTTGACAAACTTGCGCCCTTTGGCCCATTTTTGCTCCTAAAGAACAGATACTGCTTTTGTACCAAATGCCGCTACACTAATATGTCTCTTTTAAGGAAAATTGTACTGGCCCAGACTACTGAATATCACAAGTTCTACTCCTGCACCTGTACCATGTTCATATCAGCATCAGCTGACCCTGTCTGTCTTTCTGTCTCTACAGACAGTTACAACTACAAACAGATCCGATCCTTTGCGGAGAACAAAACGCCTGGAAACACCAAAGACTTTCTGCAGTACAACCGCACGGCTCTGAGTCGCATCTACCCAAAAGGCCTGGAACGCGTGGAGTCCTCCAACTACGACCCCTACCCTCTGTGGGCTGTTGGCTGTCACATGGTGGCTCTAAACTTCCAGACTGCAGGTAGTGTAGCCTGACTGAGCTCCCACAAAGAACACCCACAGGAGAGGAGTTGGGTCCATACAATACTTTTCTTTAAAATGAATTAACTACTGAACCTTTAATAATGCACAGACAGGCAGGGAATAAAAGGAATAACCTAATTCAGATTTAGAGTCAGATGACCTTTATTAATCCCTAGGTGAAATTCGTGTGATTTGCCATTTTGTGTTTGATGCTGCTTCCCCAGCAGACCGCAGCATAGAACAGCACACTCACCACCACCAACTAGTAAAATGTGCAGCTTCTTAGAGCAGACGTCTAGAACGACAAACCTCAGGAATAAAGTTGTGAACATAAAGCTAGAAACTGAAGTTGTGAACACAAAGCCAGAAAAGAAATACTGAAAAGTTTTGGAAAAAACTAATATAGCCTTGGTAGAATCAATGCCAAACCATACTGAAGCTGTTTTAGGTGCACATGGTGGATCACCTCACTAAGACACTTTATGTTGGTTGGTATTTGTCACCTGTCTGTAAACAATAACCTCTCAATTTAACCTCTCAGAATGGACACACTTAGGATAAACAGACACACAGATAAAATCTTTGTGTCCATCTAGATAAACACCTGCAGCTGAACAGCGCCCTATTCAGTCAGAATGGACGTACAGGTTATGTGCTGCAGCCAGAGCTCATGCGCTATGACACCTACGACCCTCACCAGAAGAAGAACAAGATCAAGTACAACATTGTGGTCAGGGTAAGTCTTCAGCGAACATACTCAGTATGGATCTGATGAGAAGATTCCAACAGTAGCTGTGTTTGGCCCTTGCAGGTAATAGCTGCCAGACACCTGCCGAAGCCTGGCCGCAGCATCACCAGTCCATTTGTAGAGATCAAGCTGTGTGGACACACCGAGGAGAAATTCAAGACCATACTGTTTTGTAAGGAGAAGTTGGAGGGGACGAGGACAGACAGGATGCAAAGAGGACTGAAGATATGTCTCTGTTGAATCTTTGTGATCAGGGCTGTTGCTGCTTGTTTCTCAGGTGATAATGGTCTGAACCCGGTGTGGAAAGCCCCAGCAGAGCCTGTAGTCTTCACTGTGCACGAGCCGGAGCTCACCTTCCTGCGCTTTGTGGTCAACGAGGAGGACATGTTCTCAGACCCCAACTTCCTGGCTCAGGCCACGTTTCCAGTCAAAGGCATCCGCTCAGGTGGGACCACACACATACATACATTACAGAACAGTGGGCAACAAACTGGAAAACTCCTGTAAACTCACTCACTGTTAGGAAAGAGTTTTACTTCACTGTACAAGTGTATAATATAATGTGGGTCATGAAGGAACTGTAGGTCAGCCATGAGAAGTCATTTACAATAAAAAAGTTTTTAAGTTGAAATTTTAGTAATTAAGTTTGAAATGACCATAAAATATTTCTTTTTTACTTTTGAGAGTGATTGTTTTGTTTTATGCCATTAAACGTCTCATGGCAAAAAGCCCAACCGTGATGGATTGTAATATCTCCATAAGAATGCATGTGTTGAAACATGTTCACTCTTTCATCTTCACTCTATTTCAGTGTAGATAAATTGCCCATACTTGATTTATGTAGTATAGGCGAAAGCATCACCATCTACGAGGAGAAATCTTACATCCTTATACAATCACACTGTCACATCCTCAAAAGATAACAGCTGGCAAAAAGAAAAGCAGAGTTGTAGCCATTTTTAGCTAATTGTACTCAAGACAAACACACGGTATGTTAATCTGTTTCTACATTGCAAAGAAAACAAGTTTATATTGATTTTTAAACAACACAACATAATATTTTAACTTGTTTGCTGCTTTATGCCATTCCTGGAGCAAAAATGCTAGCAGCTTGGGTTTGTTTAATGGTTTTTGAGGTTTCTAGAGGTTTTCAATGAGACCTGAACCTCAATGAACCTCATCACAATGTGACATAATGTGTCAGTAGGTGATGTAGGGATGTCAAACATTTTGTTATTTAACACACAAGTTTGATCACACATTTGGTCATTTTAAATAACTAATACAACTTCTCAATGAGGAAAACTTTCATTTTTAAAGTCCTGTTCCTGCCGTGGTTTGTATAATCCAGACGTGTATCACGCCTCTTTTACATGTCATGGGTTGGATCACCGAAGAGACCTCTGCAACGGATATACCTGTGTATCTTCGGTCGTAGCTCCTCCCGTCAGCCTCCCCTGTCCTTGACCCTTGCTTTTCAGTGTGCATTTTAGGGAACTTAGAAATCCTTCAAGATGGCGCACCGAGATCGAAGATTCAGGAGTCGAGGAGTCAAGGAGGTGAAAAATAGGGAATTGAGAAGAGCCTATAGTTTGTCCACTGTCCCCTTTAGGAGACTAGCAGCAGATTCTGTCCCATTCAAGGGAGATGTGAACGTGAGCTATAGATTGCGGCCCATTCTTTCACCATCATAGTCACCCACATATATACTGAACCCAGATCAGAGAAAATTGACTTTGTTTGAGGAGCGTCTCTGTACCAGCAACAAACTCGGCCCCGGAAACACAAGGAGGTAAAAATGAGATGGAAAATAAAGCCAAATATGATAAAATAATGTTAGTTATCATTATAAAATGTCATATTAGTGTATGATTATTTTATTTAGACATTATTAATCAGCTTTCATCCATCCACACGCTGTTCTTAAGCCTTGAGCCACGCCCACAGGAAGTGAACTATTTCATACCATTTCAGGTGCTTGTGCTCAGTGAGGAGAAACAGTGTAGTAGATGAAATGTTGTTTTGTTTTGACAGGTTACCGCTCAGTCCCTCTGAAGAATGGCTACAGTGAAAACATAGAGTTAGCCTCTCTGTTGGTCTACATCAACATCCAGCAGGCCGGGGTGAGCGCACACACTCTGCACATTGACAACATGTACATAACCTGCAGTTTGATGTCAGTAAGGAGCTATTGTCTATGACTATATCAGTCATCACAGCCATTGCTTCTTAAGTTTTGTCTGTGTGATGCTCATATTTCTGTCTTTGTGCTTTAGGAGAATAAATAGAAAAGAAACAGTAAAGAAAGTAAACAACAGTAAGTTCTATTCCTGAGGACTGCGCCTGCCCCCATCCTTCTGGCACTGGACGTTTTAACATGAAGTCTCAAGGCCTTCTGGGACATGTACGAAATCATGAATCATTGGCTACATTCAATGTTTCATTGCAACACAGTGTATGTCCTGTGAAGACTCCCCACGGTCAGCTGAGCAATTCTCCAAACAGCCTGTAATCAAATTGCATCATGTTAGACGGAGGTGGACAACACTGGTATTTAGCTGGTATCTTTTTTTTTTTTTAAGGGTGTAATTCCTGAATGTTTTATTGCAGTTGGACAGTTTGTGCAGTTTTTTTGGTCTGATTTTAAAATTGTAATTTTTTGCTGAATGGATTGCATTCTTGGGGGGCTAAACATGGTCTAAAACTCAGGAAACTTAACACATCTGTAGTGGTGAAAAATGTTATACTTTTGGGGCAAAGCTTAGTTTGTAACCTGCTTGTGACACTTGTAGAATAAAGATTTTTGTGTTTTTTCCAAAGATACCATGGATTTCAATTGGATAGTTTGAAAACTACACCAAGTGGGCACGCGTAGGCTGTGACAAACAGCTAACAACAATAGTCATATTTCCTGCAGTAACATGCCACCTAGAAAATTTCAAAAAGCCCCCGCATGTAGATGTACCAAATCTGACATATGTATCAGCTCCAGACTTTGTAGACATACCTTACATTCAACAGGAAGCCCACCATTTTGATTTGTATATGCAATTTTTTCTGTGTTTTTGCTATTTCAAGCCATAGTACTTTAACAAACTCTTCCTAGAGACTTAACCCGAGCAACTCCTGTGCTGATATGATGTTTGTGTTGTATCTTGAGTTCTGTTAAGTTGTCTGATAAGACAAGCAGCTAAATCTAATAAATGAGAACATTTCATGAATAAATCCATGATGAACTGAAAAGGAAATCCAAAGAATGGTCCTGCTTAACTAACGAGCAGCAACGTCTAGGGCTAAAAAATGAAGCCAATGGAAGTGGGAAGAACACCTTTCAGGCCACTAGGCTGATGCACTACTAGCACCTAACATGCAACAGTGCTCTCCACACCAGGGCTTCTTTGGAGTTCTGAACCATCTACTCAAAAGTCTCTCCTGATGTCATGCTGCGTAAACCACCCGCTGTTCTCCATCCGCTGTTTTCCACCTTCATCAAGACGGTCACACCATGTGATGATAGTGCTTGCCAGCTGGTGGCTGAGACGGGGACAGGTCTGATCCTGCAGCTCCACCAAGTATATACCAAGTCTGTCCCATGTGCTGGTAGCTAGGAAGATATAGGTCATCAACAGCCAGTGAAAATGGTTAAACAAAAAACAGAACATGCAGTGTCATCAATGCCAAACACCGTGGGGTTTCCAGGTCACTGAACCCCTCATCACCCCCTGTGTCTTCCAGTGCCTCCCTCTCCTCTGAGTCCGGATGCATGTCCTGCAGTGTTTGGCCAAAAATGTGTTTCATGAGGTCACAGTGACCTTGAGCCACCAAATTCTTAACAGTTCATCCATGAATCCAAGTGAATGTATGTGCCAAAAGACATTCTATAAAGCTGTTCCCAAGATATCACATTTTAAATGTAATAGGGACAGACTGACCAACCAACAAACCTTCTTATAGAGATACATGGACACATCTAAAAATGGTGTCAGTAAATGGCAGATTATTCATGGAAACATAATAGTCACACTAGTGTAACAGGACAGAATGTGGGGATGACAGCTTTTCATGATTACGGGTCACACCAGTGACACAGCGCTTCCAGAGATAAGGTATATATTATATTATATTTATATTATATATTTTTATATTATAATTATTATTATATTTTTGTATATTTGGAAATTGAGCCTGTTGGCACTACAACTTAGCAAATTAACTCACAGAAAGACTCACATGATTTATATTCCAATAATATTTGCAAAAGAGACAAACCTGTGATGAAATGATTTGGAGGTGGATGGACTCCAGAGAAATGGATCCTCTAGCACACCTATATGTGTTCAGGAGAATACGAGGTAGCCTGTGTACGGTCTACACATGGCAGGACCAGGATGCACTTTACATTCTTCATCTGCATTGACCAGATGTAGTCCATCCTCTCTCTGTCGAAGAGGGGGACACTCGTTCCCACAGCTCCCCGTGAGCTCCTTAAACTCTTCTTTGGCGAGATGCTTGTTAATCTCACCATTGGACAATGCAGTGAAAACCCTGAGACACAAGCAGTGTGGTACAAGGCCTAATCAGCTGCAAAGCTGAGTGTGGTACCAACACCTGAAACAGTAAAATAGCTGGTGTGTGTGTCATGTATATATGTCAGAAGGTGTGCAGGAAAAAGAACAACACGACGTAAAACACTTCCTTCAGCCTTTACAGCATTTAGACCCATATGTTGAGGTCATCCTGGCCTTGATGCAGAGTAGATTGGGCCTGGTCATAATCTCCACACACTGAGGTGTGTAATGGGCCACATGCTGCTGCAACTCCTTGCTTGTGGTTCTCTGAGAGCTGTTTAATTAGCCTGGTGGGGCTGATGCCCAGGCCTCGCTCACGTGGCAGTATGCTAATGCAGATGTCACAGGCAGTATGTGAACCAAAAACAAATGTTTCATAAGTATAAAAGACAAGTTTGCAAATGCACTTTGGAAGAGAGAGATAACTCACTTTTGTGTGAGGATGAGCTGGAACTCAGAGTTGTTGTTGTTGTTGGTGGTGGTGTGTTTTAGCCACCTTGAAGTACACCCTGTCTTAATCTAACACTGATGCACCTTCTTGTGGAGGCCTGCTCCTGTCAGTGGTGCTGTCCACAAGCTTGGTTACTACATACAATCTTCCAACCTTCTTGTATGACATCCAGAGGTGAAGGTGATACAGGAAAAAGTTGTGGTGGGTGATACCAGTGGTACTAGGTTGTCCCGCAGCTCTGTCTTGCCTGAAGACCCCACTTGAAACAGTAGCAGCCAGTTGTGGACTCTGCTGCCACAGTCTTAGAGAGTGAAGACTCCACAAACAAGGGAAAAAAAATAATGCAGTTGCTGGTTATTTCATACAGCTGAAACCCTTTGAAATATTTATTTTTCAAGTGTCATTTCTGGTTTTAAACTTCAACCCATTCATTTCACTTCAGAAGAATTATGGGGAAATCTGAAATGTGTATCACATAAATAAAATGTTTAGCTAAACAGTGTGCATTGTCTGTTTTCAGTATAGACCATACTCACACGGTGGCCATTTTCTCTGGCATCATGTTCAGGATGTGAAGCTGTTATCAAGGATTACTGCTGTGTTCATGTCGTATAAACATAGAAAATCTGACAAATCATTCCCATTTCACCAAATACTGAAAATCCGTATGGCAAGTTCAAGCATCATATTTAATAACTCACTAACTACCTCAGACAAATATGGTTAGCGTTCAACCACTTCCGAGCTAACATTCTAATGTTTCTCTAACATTCATTTTTCTGATACTGTTACATGATGCGGTAGGAAAATTGTAAATAAATTCTGAAATATCTGTCTTGCTGTCTTTTCACCTGACGAAGTGATTGAAACATTTTTGTGTTGGATGTATCTATATGAACATCACACAGAAAGATAGCATGTGCTGCAGTGAACATAATGTCAACATAACAGAACATTTCTGCATTGGGTGAAAAGACATTTTACTTGTAGGCTTCAAAAGATGTGCACTGATATTTCATAATTACTTTACACCTTTCCCATCGTATGTCACACTATCAGACAGTGATGTTAGCTAGGAAGTGGTTGAATGCTAACATTGGCTGTTGTCTAATAGTATCCAATATGTTATTTTACTTTGAAATATGGTCTGATATCCATTCAGATGTTTAATATCCATTGTCATTTCAGCTGCTGATCAAGTAGGAGATGGTGAAATCATAACAATTTGCAAATTCTCTCCTTTTATACAACATACAGGCACCAGTATGGACAGTATCAGTTTGCAAGCAATATTTGATCTTCCTACCCAAAGTGTGGTGTCAGAGGAGAATGGCTGCCGTGTGAATACGGTCTAATGAATACTTGAAAAAATAAACATTTTAGATTTTAAAAAGGAATGAGGTCACGTCTCCATGCACAGCCCCTCTCTGTGCATAGGTTCATCTGGCATCAGAACATTAATGGCTCTCTGTTATTGCTGTGTCGTAATTTCAGAGGCCCATGGACCAAAACTATGTCACAAACTTACATCAAGTCTCTGAAGGACTCTTAAGTCCATACTGCTGCTGTGTAGCCACCAGGTGGCAGCGTTGAGCTATTATTAAAACATATTATTATGCATTTGGATAAAACTGACACAAAGTATGATATTACTTACTCTATATACCAAGGTGAACATGTACTTTTTGCAGCAAATGTGCATTGTGTTCCTTCCACTTTAAACATTCTGTTTCCAGTATTACCTTCTGCTTATTGGAACAGACTTGCAGAATACATATTGGCAGCAGTGAAACAGAGAGATAGTGGTTTTGCATGAAGATCAAGTAACTGAATTGGCCTTTCAGTTACAGGTCTTTTATTTAGCATAAAAGCACAGTGCAAAACTTTATCTAAATAAATATGACATGATAAAGTTCTATTGCAGCCTTTGTTGTAAACCTCTTTGGAGTTTTTTATTCCAACAAATTTGGATAGCAATGTGTATCTTTTTACCTTTACACTTTCAAGTAAACCAAAATACTTGACATCATTTCACTTTCATTTAAGGCTGTGCGATAAAATGATGATGAGAATGACTACGATATAATTTTATATTGTGATAAAGATAACTGCAATACATTTTTTCTGTTGTCTTTTGGGTGTATTTGGTTGACATTGTCTGCTAAAACACTTTGAAATGGTTTCAATGTTTTGTTGTTATACTTACTTTTATTTGTGTATATTTAGATGTAGAACAAACTTTTTATCATTAGAATTGTTTTGAATGTTCTACGTCTAGATTTCTGAAATGTTTCACTGCTTGGCAAGTGTTTGTAATGTCCTGAGCATAAAGAAGAGTTTAAAACCACAAATAGCCATCTGGTTTCTTCAGCTTTCACACAGGACCAAAATGAGTCTGATCTTTAAACTTGAAAGAAATAATGTAATATTTATTGTGATAATTATCAATATTGACTGATATGAACATTTTTATCATGATAACATTTTTGGTCGTATGACCTAACCCCGTTTCATTCACAGTTTCACAGCAATTACTGATGCGAGTTATCTGAATGACTGACATGAATCAGTAACACAGCTTAGTGCAGTCTCTTTTGCAGACTCCCTCTGCGCACTCGTCAACTTTTCCCATCTTATCTTAATGCTGTTCTTTCCAATTTTGTGGCAGAATGCTCCTAAAAAAACAAACGACGCGGTCGGTTTTTCAGCGGCATTCTGGATCTTATTTATCAAAAGCAGAACCGCAGGTGGTCACATAGATGTAAACAAGCAAAAGCCCCAGCTGACCATTGAAACCCTTTAGCCTCCCACTACTCTTTGTCTCTCTATTAACATTCCTCTGCACTGCATTCTTGCCACTCTGTCTGTCTCTGTGTCAGCACTGGGAAGCAAGGCCTCTGCATGACTCTGACACATGCACCCAAACTCTTATTTACTGAAGATAATTTCTCCGTAGCTAAAGATTTGGAAGTACTTGACTATCCACTATATACCTGTCCACTTAGTTCTCTTTCACAATAAGAAAGCCTGTCTATGGGGGAGGGGGACAACGGGGGACGACAGTTCCTCCCCTCTGGCATGTTTACGTGACCTTGTGGCCCTGAAGAACATGCTGGACCTCATAACTGCATTTACAGTACATCCAATGTGAGGACAGCGATACGGAGCGCCAGTCACTTTCACCATCCAAGAAAAAAGAAAGAAAGAAGGAGATCGTAGCCCTCTAAATAGCATTCAATAAACCCTTTCTCTTCTCCTGGCCTCTTCTTGCTGTGACTCGCTGTGACTTTGCATTCCTTTTGGTCCCAAACATGACCCTAAACAGTGGGCCTGTTTGCAACCATGTAAACAGTCCAGTTTAAATGACTGCTCCATGCCTCCCCATATATTTGTTCTTCTTACCATTCTCTGTCTTTGTTTTCTGAATAACAAGAAGACGTGTATGTTGAGTCAACGTGATACTGTACATTTCTGTAGTTTTCTGACCACATTTATATAGTAGAAAGATACAATGTTGGGATAGTATAGAAAATGCTAATTAAAAAAGAAAGCAGTGATATCAGAATGTTCTTTGACCTGTATTTGATTGTAGACAGTATGAACACAACATATTTCATGTTTTGTCTGGTCAACTTTATTTAATTTGCAAATATACATCCATTCATCACATTCAGGCTGAAACACATTCAAGAAAAAGTTGAGATAGTAAAGTATTTACCACTTTGTAATGTTTCCTTTTCTTTTCTCAACACTTTTCAGACGTTCATGGACTGAAGACACCAAGTGATGAAGTGTTTCAGGTTCATTTTGTCTCATTCTTCCTGACTTAAGGTGTTCAACAGTACGGGGTCTTCGATGTTGTATTTTGTGTTTCAAGATGTTCCACACATTCTCAATTGGAGACAAGTGTGGACTGCATCAGATCAGTCCAGAACCCACACCTTCTACTTCCTCATCCAGGTCTTTGTAATGTGGCTCAGTGTGGTTTTACATTGTCTTGTTGAAATATTCATGGACATCACTGGAGAAGTTGTCGTCTTGAAGCAGCATGTGTTGAACCAAAATCTCAATGGACTTTTCAGTATTAATTGACCCCAGACCATGACAGACCCTGTCTTCAGGACTTGTTGCTGGTAACAGTCTGGATGGTCCTTTTCATCTTTGATGTGGAGCGGACGCCATCTGTTTCATCTAAAAAAGACCTGGATACTGATGGTCTGAGCACAATCCAATTTGCATGTGATGAATACGTTCTTCTTTTTTCATTTTGCACTTTTCATACCATCCCAACATTTTCTTCTTTGATGTTGTACAAATGGAGAAAGTATTAACCATAGCACCGTATCTAGCCATGAATCCAGGATCTGTTGGCTCACTCCTCTGTACTCCACTCATGCTAATTACTACAGCAGTAGCTTGAATCTGAACACATGTCCAACCTCAAGATTTAGTGTTGCACCACCACTGACAGATTTTCCTTGCCAGTTAATATGTTAAACCAGTGTAGAATATTTTGAGGAATCACCTAGTTTTAGTTATTTTCAGGTATTATGAGGACAGCTTTGATTTAAAGGTGGGATGAAAGAATTCATGACATCAAATACAATTCGCAAAACCCTTGTTTATTAAAGGCCCCATATTCTGCAAAAACATGTTTTTGTGTTGCATTGTTCATTATAGATTTTATTTTGTTTTCATTTGTATCCATATTTTAGTAAATAAAATATTTTTTTCTCGTCTGTGTTAGTCTGTTTTTGCTAAAATTTAAAGTTTCTTGTGTTACTATTTAAGTAATTAGTTTCCAATTAAGAATTTCATCACCAACCTTTCAGACCTGGCTGGACTTAGGAGCCAGTAAATAACTTATTTTAATTATTTTCATGACTTTGCAATCAGCTGTAAGCTGCAAGCGACAACCTCTGGGGTTAAAAAATGAAGCCAACACAGGAGTGCCAAAACCTGCAGCTCCTCAAATGCCCACTTGAGGCTGGACGTTCAATAAGCGATACACTTATTAAAGAAAATGTGCTTCTTAGATGCACCCACACATCTCTATAAGGTTAGTCTGTCGGTCGGTTGGTCCACATTACATTTAAAAGATGGTATCCCATGAACAGCTTAACAGAATGTCTTCAAATGTGGCACCAACATTCATTCGGAAAAGTCTGTCGCTAATTGTAGGTTGATAGCAAGTGAGAGAAGTGCATGAACAAATGATGAAGGATAGTGGATTTGATTGAATCTTGTTTTCCAGATTGTTGAAGTCTCAATGATTTCATGGTTAAGAAAGGATTCTGTTATGCAGATACTTCATGAAGTGTACTGGTAGCCTAGAGAGGTGAACCCTTTTGGTTGTTCCCCATGGGATCTCATTTTGGATTATAGTTAATGGTGAGAGACAATTAATTTTTTGATCTTGTTTGAATCAGTTTGAATCATTTACACGTGTTTGACAGTTTAAAAGATCGTTTCAAACTAGTTAACTAATTCTAAACTAGATGATACTTTGCTATTATTACAACTAACTGCAACTTTCTTGACTTGTAAAATTATATTTTCAATTGACAAACATGATATGTGTGTACTTCATAGCACAATTCAAACAGGATAGAAAATTGTCTCTCACCTTTCTCTTTTTCCAGAGTTAAGCCCCATGGGTCACAGCAGAAGGGATGGACCCCGCCTCTATAACAACCCAGCGTGTTAGCATAACTTAGCTGTCCTAGCAATTGTTAGCATTAATTCAGTGGTCATATGATATAATTCATATGGTCTGTCAGCTATTTTGCTAATAGTGCTAAGGCCAAGTAGCTAGTAATTCCAGCTAATTAGTTTATACATGACACAAAGTTGACATTACTGCTATCAACTATATGTGTTAACATTTATTTAGAAGTTGAAATTAGCCTACTTGCTGGCATTAAGCATACTGGTGCTAACAGTGTGGTCGGTGTTTTCAGTAAGTTAGCTTAATGAGTTGGTGGTGGTGAGGTCCACCCTCTTGTCCAAATATGGTCACTTCTGACTTCTGACAAACCAATGTTTCATGGTGGCTACGCCCACTTCTTTTATACCACCTATTAACCACATTTGTGCATTTTAATCCAGCATACTTTGTTGCACACACATTGATCAACAGTTTGCAGTATGGCAGACCCATTCAGACAAAGTAGAAGACTGTAATAACAAAAGAGCTGAGCTGACTATATTTTACTTTTTAATTAACTAAAAGCAATATGGCTAGACGAGACTAGATTGTGCGGTCTAGGCTGATATATATGATTTGAGAAATGAAAGTTTAATCGACAGTAGCAGTCCTGTCTAACTCTAAAGCTTCTGCAGTTTGTCAGTCGGGCCATCGTAACTGGAGAACATCGTAAATGGATGTTGTTTCTGGCAACAGTATGACGTTGGCTGAGGTGATGGTGCTTGGATGGTGCAGTTGGCCGCAGCTTTGCACCAGCAGGCCAAGTCTGACTCATCGTTGCCCTCACTGCAGCATTCCACAGTGTCACTCATCTCCCTGTCCATTATCTCAATGAGCATTCCACATAAATCTGTCCTGCCTGCCACACTGTGTCCTTATCTCAATGCACACACTGCCACATTTACCTTTGAGCAGACTTCCTGACGAGCCATCTAAGAGTTTACATACCACTTAAATTCGCAAATGTCAATCTTGTGGCACTAGAAGTCAGAGGATTACCAAAGTCATAAGAATTGTCGTTCATGAATCTAAAGATATTTCACAAGATTAGTGAAAACTTTGACTTTATCTTCCTCCCTGCAAAATATAAATAAATGTGTATATACTACATGATTCAAATGTTGTGTTATATGAACAATTTTTAAGTTGAAACTTAAAAACTTTGACTGGGATCTGGATAATCCTGCTCTTTTGGATCACATGGTATCATGGTTTTGAACAACACATACTGAAGGTTTGATACAGATCAGAACCAAGACTGCAATATGTGAGGTAATCTGATTTCAAAATCCTGTTTTTTTTTTCTTTAACCAAGCAATTTTCAAGATTTTATCCAATTCAAAAGTAGTGAAAAGTCACCAGTTGCCATAAATGTTGTTGCCATGTTGTCCTGTTACCCAGGACCTTGATGAAGTTTCAGTGGTTCAAGGTGAAGCCCAAACATTGTCCTAGTATTACACTAGCATCAATGCAGACTGTGTTTTTAGAGAGAAAATGTGCAGTACTATTTACTGTAGAATTTTCCTAAACTTAGGGTCAGGACCCAAAATGGGCCAGGGAGTTGTTTTAAATGAATTGGCAATTGTCAAAGTAAAAAACATAAAAATACCAGTATATGTGAATTCATTTTCCTAATTAAGATAGACGAGTGTTCTCTGGAGGAGTTTATAAATGTTTATCTCAACAAAGCCATGTGAAACGCCTAAAAGACCTAATAAGATGAAACTGACGTAAAAAAAAACGTAATTCATGTTATGTTGTAAATTTGGGTCGCAGGAGTCACATTTATCTTTTGGGTCTCAAGCTGAAAAAGTTTGGGAACCACCGATTTACTGGATCCACGATAAACCACCTACTAGTGGTATAAAGAACTTACCAAGAACTGTCCAAACAAAGAAGCTGACTACCAAACAAAATGAACCAGATACCAGATTTCATGTTTATTTTTTATTTGTGCATAGCAAAAGAAAAAAAATATGTACAGCCAAAGTCATCTTAACTGCATGACATATCTGAAGCTATTTAAATTACAAAGGTATTTTTTTGAGTACATATGCATGTAATACAGCTGCATAGATAGCAAAGGTTACCACTGTGATTCACATCTTTAACCAAAACAAGTGGAATTACATGAACAAAATGTGAGAATGATAAGGGTACAATTTCATCACTCATTATATTTGGATACATTTTAGCATGACCCTCTACATGTTTTTGTTAATGAATAGTACATTACATACATTAAAGACAAGTAAGGGTGTTTGTTCTGTACTGGGGGCAAATCACAACCTCACTGGAAGAACCAATTAGATTTGAATTTGAGTGCCGCTGGTGTCAAATGTACATGATATACTGTATAAGGTGACAAGTATGGAATGTACAACAGGTACAGATCATGGATGTAAATACTGTATATAAAAATCTTGGAACAGAACAATCAGATTGAGCTGGATATCACATAAAGTGAAAAGGTCAGGGCAAATGATCCATTTCAAAAATGAAGTTTCTTGGTTTTTTGAATATGAAAAATTCACATAGGCAGATGGAAGATGAAAAAAAAAGCTTTTCAACAATACAGCGGCACAGTATTGAAAAATATAATGTACTTAAATGCTGCTACTGCTGTTCCTCATTCAAAAGATTAATAAGATTTAATATTTGCCCTATCCAATTCACCAGACATTCTGCTAGTGCAACTCTACTCCCATTGTGTTTCAAACTATACATTACACACATTGTAGAGGAAATATAACAATAAAATAAAGAAACACAGTTGCATGCCAATAGAACTACCATTTTAGCAACTTAAAGTCACAGTTCAATAACCCCAATAACAATATCACACATATTGTTAAGTCCTCCATTTAAAAGTGCCACAGTAGACATTCAAACACCTCTGGATGGTCCCAGTATCAGATGACTGGTGGAGCAATGAGTGCGGCATCATGGTCCAGCTCAGTTTGAGCTCTGTGTACTGTGTGGTCTCGTATGTTGACTTTATATGGAAGAGTAAACTAATTCACTTTGGTGGCTTGATACTTAACCATAATGGCTCACGGGTCAAAAGGGATTATGTAATTCAACAACTAAAGAGGAACATACTCATGCATGTCATGACTGGACAATACATAGTGTTTTTTAAACTGCATTTATTCATAGTCTCAATGAATAAATTATCATGCACTATGTGGCAATTTTAGTGTTTCTGAGCAGTATTGTTTCATACTACAAGATGTTTGCTAAATCCTGACAAATGTATCATGGTGAAGTGATTTTTCATGTTAATCTAAGATGATAGTAGCACTTCTCGCTAGCTTGGTTAAAAGTGGAAGCATACTGTTTGATAATACAAACGAGTATGTACAGTTTTTACCTTTGAATACTTGAACTAGCTAACTGAAACATTCTTTTCACTTATTTCACATTATTTTGAGGTCATTTACATTTAGCATTAACCAGTGTGGAAGTTAACCTGTCTCAACATGTAGCCTAGCTTTAGCTGCTGTATTTTAGCACAAGATTAAGTGAGAAGCCATCAGACCACTTTTACACAGTTCACTACAGACTATTTTTTGGAGCTTGCATTTTAATTCACTAGCAAGCTTCAGCTGATAAGCTAGCATCTGGTGTCAGCTAGCAAAACCGACAGCACCTGCCCAGTAATGAGGAAGCTTTCTTGAAATGAACACACTACCTAAAGCTCAATGTTAATTCTGCAAACAGTGTATGTGCCATGTGAAAATGTAAAGCTAAACAATTAATAAACAATAACTGACAAATAGGGAATATTGGGGCTTTGCGAACAATCAATCCCAATCTCTGCACGCTAAAAAATATGAGAAATGTGAAAAAAGTGCATTTAGTTCATACATTTCTATCATGGAAAGGTTTGCTAACACTGTTTAAAAGGCTGCAATAGCTACCTGACAAGCTAGCACTTGGTCACTCGCATCCATTACAGTGATGGGAGGAATGCCAAGAATAATCAACAGCTAACGCCTAATGTCATATGTGCCAGGAAAGAAAATATGCTACAAGTTTTCACAAATTGGTGTTATCTATGAAAACAAGCCTTCTCACTTGACATGGTGAGGTAGAATTAATCACAGTTCAGTCACAGTATGTAGTATGCTGTGACCACCAGTGTCATTATTCTGGATCATGGGTACAATGATGAGGCAACTTGGCAGGAGGCACTTGTGCCAAAACACCAGTGACACCACCAAAGATCCATTACCACAATAAGGAACCATTATGACTTGACTATGTCATTTACTAT
>JAPQRN010000022.1:3950623-3970396 GCA_037367275.1 Coranthus polyacanthus
GTTATGTCATAATTGTGACAGGCCTACTTGACTACAGACCTTTTACACAGCAGACATGTTGGCTTGTTTTACTGATAGCATTAGCTATGACTGTCCCATTTAGTTGCCACAGGAGGCCATTCCTGTGAACTAGAACGCACAAATCCAACTGAATGAAACTGATAAAGCAGTTGATGTTATTATCGACTTCACTGGAACTTGTCTGTGGATGGAAATTTCTTCTATAACAAATTCAGTTACAGTAAATCACTGATTACTGTAACATATTGAGTACTGAGTGTTAAAAATGCTAATTGTGTAATCAAATATTATCTCTTAACTGTGATGTACAAAATATTACATCAATGCCAGTACTGGACCAACATCAGCATTAGAAGCAGTAGAAGTATCATCATTCTCAGCGTTATCACATCTATATTAATGACAATATAGAGGTATGACCATAAAGATAGAGGTGTGATTAGACGAAACCATGATTCTTTGATAAAAAGGAATATTCCACTAAACTGACGTCAGACATGGCAAGCAGGATTCAGGAGTGTGAATGTGTTTTATTATTCAGGCTGTGTGGATGAGTCGCCAGTCACAAGGTTATGACAAATGCTCCTGACATGTTTGTGGTAAGAAGGATTATGACTAAGCCTGTCACAGTTTCTTTCTAACTGTAATTATTTTGCATAATCATGATAAATAGCTCGATGAAATGAACAGAAATGTCAAATTTCTGTAACCTTTTAAACATCATTTCTACCATTGAGATTTCACCCGGGCTCTTTTAATGACATGATTTCAAGGTGCTCAACTTCTATAAACTTCTTATACATGTCATTATCAGTCATTTCTCTGTATATTGTTTAAAAGAGAGTTGATGAACAGTAAAAAAAAGATAAAATGTAGGAAAGCTACACCTGCAATTACTTGACCTACTTTAAAGGCTTTTTTTTTCAAATGGGGCTAATTATATATGTGACTAAGTTTAGCATTTGCTATGTAACACAGTAACTGTGTACATTTTTTATCATTATTGATGATGCTTTATCAGTGGGACAGATCAACCTGAAGAGATTTTTTTAGTCATAAAATTGATCTTTTGTGATTGAAGGTCACCTAGCAAAGATATGTCAGTCAAGGTTATATGCTGCTGCTGGCCTACCTATGTCAATGCCAAGTCATCATAAAGTGCGAAAATTTGTTGTTTGAATCAAAATCACATCAAGACAGATTTGGCGTTAGCTGTCTTCCAGCAATTTTATTTATTTTTTTACATGGTTTCTATGTGGAAGATCATAGCATTTTTCTTATAAAGATTAACAGGGCTGAAAGTAACAGAACTGAGTTTTTAGCATAAAATGAGCAAATACATGAGAATACTGAGCACATTTTAATAATTTCCAAAATTAAAAAAAAAATCATTAATTTAACAAATAATTTAGGTAACAGTACAGTATGTTGAGAGTGTCCATCTAAGTCAAAGCTGAAAATCATCAAACATACACAAAATAAAAAAAGAAAAAACAATTTTAGGTTTCTAAAAGACCAAAAGGCCTTCAGAAGACCCAAACGATACAAATTCCAGCACTTCATGTGACTTATGGAATTTCCCTAATTTTTTATAGGGGAGAATGTGTTAGGATAACAGGATTGAGTGAAAACATGTGGACACCACTAAAATGTGTAGTTTAACTACAATATTATGGATATCTTATGGAAAAAATATATTAAAAGCAAAATTGGGATATAGAGTCACACTACAATGCAAAAAAATAAGATTTCTGAAGGATTTTCATAATTTTTCAGTGTTCTAGGTATTTATGTTAATATTTTAAATGATATATTTTAATTTTGCAGTTCGATCAACGTGCAGGACACCTTGCTTTTTAATGAAGTGTATTTTATAGTTAATTTTTATGTGCATTTGCACATATAATGTCCTGGGGGTGGAAATGGCACCCATTTCCACAGCAGACTTCCAGAATTTGGACACCATATATATAGGTGCCTAAACAATCCAAGCCTGCTTTGCATTAACCTTAAGTAACACATCACACAGAAGGACAAATGAGTCATGTTTGTATCATGCAATCTTAGAACTGATGAAAAGTATAGAGATACCAATAGAAAAGAGCAGTGGAACAGGTCAAAGGACTTTATCACCACAAACATTGCACAATGTAAACACCCAATATATAACTCAATAGTAGCTGAAACGGAAGTGGATTATGATAAGCCAACTTTCACAATGTGTTATCTGGGACACAAGCTCATATGACTTACTTATCCATGGTTCCAAACAGCCACTTGGGTTCTTTGTTGAAGGGCATCCTCATCCCATGAAACTTGGCCATTTTTTCAGCAACTTCAGCTGAGAGGCTGAGGTCACTTAACTCGCAGGTGTCCAGCTTACGGCTCTGTCAACAAGATATTATAAGGAATTATTTTATGCATAAACATGACTTTCTTTGTGTTTGAGAAGCCATACCAAAAATGATCTTTAGCTGTCTTACAAACAGTAATCTTATCTTATCTGCCATAGGCAGGACTGTAAAACAAACATGCATTTACAAATTGTCGCTTCCACTGATCGACCGTTTTTACTTGAACTACACTCAAATTCAACTAAGTCAACAAAATGTTATTTGGTTTTTGGGTTGCTGTCCATGACTCAATCATCTGATGAAATCTTATGTAATATCTCAGTAATAAAGTCCAGTGTTTTGCAGTAACCTGTGAATAGATGCAGGCTTGTGTGTGGCCATATTTTTTGGAATATATATCTAGTCTCTTTTAGAAAGTGCTTTTAGATTATTGTAAGACCTGCTGAAAAAAACGTTATAGACCAGTTTAAAGATGCTCGTGCTGGTTTTAGCTGGTTTTAAGCTCAGTTGGTTCACCTGGCTGGACAAGCTGGTCTTGGTGGTTTGTCAGTATAGTTCACCCAGTTAGGTTAAGCTGGTGTCTGTGTTCAAGCTTATTGGCTATCTGGCTGAACTGACCAGTAAAACCAGGCTGGTAAATTGGCTTATGAGACAATAGTAGTAAAGTAAGTAAAAAAAAAATGTCCAGATTACATTATCCCTTCTATGAGTTGCAGGCAAAAAAGAAGATCTAGTTTGGTAGTAGAGATAAAGTGAACCCGTTATTTTCCTTCACTTGTAAATCAATTGTGTAACACAGTTTAATAATTAAGCTTTGTGTTTTATTAATCAATCAGTGATGCATCAACAAACAGTACACCGCACACACATAAACCAGGATCTATTTAGGGCTGCAACTAAAGGTTGTTTTCATTGTTCATTAATCTGTCAATCAATTAATCGCTAGGTCTATAAAATGTCAGAAAATTCATCCAGTCATCCGAAACCCAAGATGACGTCCTCAAATGTCTTGGTTGATCCGCAACCCAAAGATATTCAGTTTACTTTCACGAAGGAGGAAGGAAACCAGAAAAGAATTCAAATTTAAAAAGCAGGAATCAAAAGAATTTTTCTTTTTTTTCTCAAAAAATTACTGAAACTGACTCAAACTGTCAATTATCAAAATATTTGTGGATTAACTTAATAGTGGACAACTAATCAATTAATTGTTGTAACTATCGTTCTATTATTCATTCAATATTGTCAACATCAGCCATTACTACTCCACACCCAATGATGCCTCATCTTAAAGTTATATGGAACATTTCCACATTAAAACAACTAGGCCTAAGTGACATTTTTTGTTGAGTCGTGTACATAACATTAGAAAAATGTTTCCAACAGTGTTGTAATTCAGAGAAATACATAATTTTAATGGCCTGTTTCATTTGATCACCTGCCAATGGAATGGTATGTCCTTTAATAATGTTTGCAAACATTAACTAACATTTAACGTTCACTGCAGCTATTTCATTAGAATAAATTGACATAACGTGAGTATACTTCACTAAACCTAACGTGAATAAAACTGCAAGCTAAGAGTGAAAGACTCCAAGTCATGTACGACATCTTTTGTTACTGTTTTGATTGAGAGACCCCTACTGGCCAAAATTACATACTGTGCATTTAAGCTGAAAGATAACCTCAAAATTGCATTTATATATTTAAATTGTCATTCCTCTCAAATCAAAATTTAGTGATTCTAATCAATATATAGGAAGTGGACAAAATAGGATGACAAATAATATGACTTAAACTGTCATTCAACAAAAAATACTATTTAAAAAATGTTAAATAAGCACAATTTGGGGAAAATGCATTACAGTGTGTAAACATGTTTTCATATGACCAACTCCATGGTTACTTACAGGGACATACTGCTCCAGTCGGCCCTGAGGAAAAATACCGTAGAGTTTAGGTCCCAGCTCCCTCTCTGCTAAGATGGCAAACATCACACTCTCCAGCACCATGGCCTCCGCACCCTGGAAACACACACAACAGTAAGAAACTCAGCAGCTCCACCACTAGCCGTCAGTGCTGTAAAATGTAATGAGAACAGCATGAGAAATGAGACAGAGAAGAGCTTTTTCGCGTCACAGTGTCTGGAAACATAAAAGTTGGAGTGAGGTGAGATTTGAAAGACACAGGGAAAACGTGCTCTTCTGCCCCTTTCAGACACGGAAAGTGCAACTGTGCTGTGTTCGTGTTTAGATAAAGGTTTGAGAATGGAGTCTGAACATCATGGGAGTTTTACAAATAGAGGCACAATTCTCACAAGATGAGAAAGCTTTACTGGACCACCTCATGTCGGCAGCACCGCTTTCATACAAAAAAACCAGAGTGTGTGTCTGAGAAGGGCTTAAGTGGCAATCAGGGAGTGAAGGA
This sequence comes from Coranthus polyacanthus, assembly GCA_037367275.1. NCBI lineage: Eukaryota > Metazoa > Chordata > Actinopteri > Kurtiformes > Apogonidae > Coranthus > Coranthus polyacanthus. The sequence goes on from JAPQRN010000022.1 coordinate 3,955,423, forward strand.
GAAGGATGGAGGAGTTTGAATGAGGAGAAATGCTGTGGCTGGGGTTAGTTGGGGTAGCCTGTCAAAGAGGACACAAGAGGTAGATTAAAACTTCCAGGAACAGTTGGCCCGCTGAGAGCACCGGTCACTGTTGAAGCTGCTGAAGCAGAGAAGACAGCCTTGTCCTTTTCCTTTAATCTCTGAGACAGAAAATTCACACACCAACACACGTAGCCTCCAGCTCAGGGGGGGCCCAAGGTTAACGGGGAGACTTTCTCTCATACCGACACAAAAACATGTCCAAAGAGCTGCTCTGCTCTATTGTGTCGAAAAGACAAAAAAGACTGGGCTCACTGTAGTTGATTTATTCTGTGGGAAACTAAAACCCTTATTAGTGAAGTTGTATTTCCAAAAGCATATCTTGAAGGCAGAGTTGTAATGGTGACAGTAAATAAGCTCACTGGATAAGTGCCAAAAACCTTAGCAACATTGTGCTGGCCCGAACTGGTACACCAAAGAACGAAGCACATAGGTATGAAGTTTACATCTCTAGCAAAGAAGTGCTGTGCAAAACAAAATACTTTACAAGTTGAAGTTAAGAAAAATCCTAGCCTACATCTAGCATGCTAGCAGCTAGCTAGTGCCATAAGAACAAGTACAGTGATTTGTTTGTATTTTTAAGTTCAGAAAAGATTCCACATTTACCATAATCAAAACAGTTAAAGGATACATAAATTATATCTTTTTTTTATTACATGAATGCACATTACATTTACATATTTTTAAAAAATGGTTCTTATAGATTATTCTTAACTCGATGAGAGTATTACTTTCTACTAGAGTAGATGAACCAAAACTGTGACTTTAATCTGGGAATTACACCTTGTATAGACAGTGTAGAACTATTCAATGTTAATATTTATTCACTTTTATTCAGGTAAATGACAGACAACAGGCTCATAAGCATAAGTGAACAACAGTAATCTGAATTATAAAAGATAATTTAGAACTAACAGTTGCCCACACAGTTGCAGTGGGCTGGCTTTACTCAGCTGTTTAAAGAATTGGAAATTTGGTAAGTGGACCCAGTATTAATAATAGTTTTTTTAATATAAGATACTTTGACAGTGTTAAAAATTGTGGCTTAGAGTTTACATGACTTACATGTAAGTGTTTTCTGGCTCAAACAGTAGTCTCTGTTCAGTTCAATGCATATTGAATACATATTGCCACCCTGACCCTCTGAAATGAATAACCTTCAGATAAAATGTTGCAAAAACAGAGTTTCTGATGTGGATGCAGGGGTCTTTGGCTTCTGGCCAGGGAATGTGTTTCATACTGGCCGTCCAGCAGGACACCCGTGGAAAACATTGGAAAAACAAAGCTGCTCGCTCTGTGGCCTACATCAAATTATTTTCAATTGCGAGAGAAAACTGTTTAAAGCAACAAATGGATGAAGTGGCGTTTAATATGAATTTTCCCACAGAAATTTTCTGTGCAAACAAAATGTTTCAAAAATTTTGAACAAAGGAACAGTTCAGTGTAGAGTACAGTTCTTCATTCCCAGAGCATTTTGCTTGGAGAATACTCCCTGCGGTTATGTAATACCTTATCTGCAGAATGCTGATCACATGCTGTTTCAAATCTCCAGTGTGAATTATCCACATTACCATAATCATCTTGACACACATACTGCCAGACAAGAGGCCAGCTGGCAGCCCCTATGTAAAGCAGAGCAAAGATTTAAACTCCAGTGGGGTCGGCTTACTAGATGTAATGCTCCTCTTGCAACATGTCCGTGAGTCAGCGAGTACATCCGCCTCGGTTACCATGGCTGCACTGACCCAGATGTGTAGCATACATACAGTCTACAAACAGAGTTGTATATTCAAAGCTAAGGTAGGGTTTTTCTAACCTGTGTATGCTACCTGCCAAGTTGAATAAAAAAATCAAAGCATAAAATCAGCCGTTCAAATGGTGCGTGATATCAGATAACGTTATAGTCCGGGTATTTGAGGACAGGGCTGTACAATCACAAAAGTGCCAAACAATTTAAATGTAACCTTTTGGCAAAAGGATAAATGGGTCAGAACGGTAATTGCCTAATGTGTGAAGTGGCCGTCAAAGTCTGGGACAATGTTTAAAATAATCAAGACCATGTACAGTATTTTATTTAAAGAGCATGGAAATTATTTCTTTCCTCATTGCATATGTGAATATAACACTGTACAAAAACACTCTTGTTAAAAAAAATAGTGAATTTACAGCACAGTTGGTTGCTCGACTTAATGGCTGTTAACACCGCCCCACGCAAAGACCCCCAGTGACCCCCATATCGACTGCAGTCCTCCATCAGCCTCCGTTTCATTTCCACTGACCTATTTTAAATGCCGGTGTCCGTTTTAGAGGCTTGTTTGATTTGGCTCGCTCTCTCTGGCCGCACTCCCGCCCATTCAAAAGTTAATTATCAACAATATATATATATATATATATATATATGTCAGCTCACCATTCAGGCACAGAAGAATTTCAAAATTCCCGACAAGCAACCAACCACCCCCCCCCCTTACTATTTCCTGATTCTGGACAGGAAACAGAAACTTCCTCTAGTAAAGCTGAATGTCCTTCTTAAAGTCCCACACATCCTGTTCATTTTAACGGTTACATTATATGACACGGCTGAGGTGGCCTATGAGAACGTTCCACTGGTCCCTTATCGGTGCTGACACTCTACCCTCAGATATTTAGTATCTGGCCTTGGAGCAATACAGCAGGTGAAGTGTGAGCCGGTGACAGCTGCTACTTTAACCCCAATACTTGTCTGTTCTGTTATCTCTGTCAGTAAGCCACAGACAGATTACCATATAATGACACACTGGCCAACCTTTCTGAATCCGACAAGTCTAGTTAAATAGGTCTGTTCAAGTCAAAGGTTAAAGACAGTGATCGAGTGAATCGAGACATAATACGCTAAAAAAAACGTATCTTAGAACAGTCAGTTACATTTGCATGAAACTGAATTTGTTTTTCACAAGCCAGTTTTGGCAGATGTCTCTACTGTATCATGGTCTGCATTATTCAACAGTAACCAACCAGTTATTGTGTTCATGTAATTATCTTTTTATTTAGGTAACACCTAACCTAACCCAAGATAACACAATATGTTAAAGTGTAATTACCTGCAGTAGATTGCAGTTAGCGTTAAGAGTACCTCACTGCAGACCTTGACAGGAAGTCAGGTACCTCAACAGCAGAAGTTGTTTTAAAATGTATTTTTAAAAAACTGGATAACAAATATAAGGCAAACGACTCTCTTTCACACGCTATACAATATTTTACATTAAGTCTGCATTAGTATTGTAGCTGACGGTTTTGCACTTATGAGGGCTATAAAATAAAAATATGGAGACTTTTAAGTCTGAACCGGGATAAGATAAGATAAACTTTATTAATCCCCAGGGGGAAATTTGAGCAAGTTTTAATTTTTTTAACTTTTAATTCTCCTTCTCATCAACCATAGCTGCATGTACTCTTCACAATAAAAGCTCTAGGTACATACATTATGGAACTGATCCAAATTCACTGAGCATCAGTTACTCAATAAAATATCTTACAGAACAAATTGTTTTGGATTTAGTGCAGCTTTTCTTTGTTTGTTTCCCCAAGAAATGTTTTTTTAAATACATTTTTTTCATAAGAAATATATTTTATGAGTCATTTAAACTTTCCGCTGTCGAGAAAGGTGACATCGAAGTGATGTACTGCTGTGGACGGAGGCAGCAGAAGTAACGGCATTAGAGCAACTTATAAAGACCCATGTAAAAAAACTCAATATCAGTTTAAGTGTACGCTATGTTTAGAATATTTTCTCTGCTTTAAGAAAAGAAGCATCTTATTTTTTTTTTGACACAGTAGTTTGGTTTGGTTGGTTTAACAAACTAACCAGTCATGGCAGTGGTAGACAAGCAATTAGTTCTAATGGTGGGTAAACTTCAACTGATATTGATTTTTTGGTGTTTTTTTGTTTTCCTAAAATACTATTTTTGTTGCTACCCCTATCCACAGCACCACTAAGTTTGTGGTACTTGGTTGAATAAGTACCTCATATAATCCCCACTTCAAATAATCTGAACTAACCATTTAAGCTAACACAAAATGCTAAGTAAACATAGGAGAAATGAACATCAAGAACGAGTGGCAATAGATCATTTAAATAGGAGAAGATTGGGTAGCGAGAAGACTTCTTTCTCAATAAAATATGATGGGTAATATTAACAACATTTTAAAGTTTAAAAACAATACCTGTCTCTATTGTAAGTTTGATTGTCTTTGGAGGTGATGCCACAATTTGAGAATTTCCAGTATTTATATTTGCAATATCGTATATGTATTGTTACAGGCCATAACTGTAGTTTATCTAATACATGTGGTGTCACGCTGCTGTGACATCTGAAACATCGCCACAGGGATTAATAGTCATCCAGTTTAAGCCAAATGAGATTTACCTTGACCAGACACTATTGTTGCAGCAAGTGGATCTAAGTGAGGTTTATCCTGACACTGACACAGGGTCAGTTCAGCATTACACAGTCTCTGCTTGGTGGAATTCCTTCACCTTCATTACGTGAAAGGGAGCTGTGACTGAGCCTTGTACTATGTCAGGTCAAGGGTTATGATCACATGATGATGGGTAAAGAAATGTCTAGGTCAGTATGAATGAGGTTTGGCAGTGCTCCAGGCTGCCAAACCTCACCTCATCTGAAATATCATTTGAATGTTGCCTCGGATTTAAAGAAAAAAACTGCTCTTTGTTTTGGTACATAATGTTCTGTTCATAGAGAGTTCCCCTGCAGCTCAATTCAAACCAGATGAGGTCATTTTACCACAATAATCATGTTTGTTTAAGAAAAAACTGCCTGTGACTGTAGCATTTCGCAACTTACAGTCTGTACAGGAAAGAGGAGACAAGAATAATATTGATACCTCACTTAAGTTCAAACGAAAAAAGGTTACAATGGTTCAGCTGCGCCTCAGAGGTTTATGAAGATGAGGATAAAACACGGTCCTGAGAGAGTTAGACATGAGTAACAGGAGAATTTAGGGAAACAAAAGAACTTTTCCAGATGCCAGGGGGTTGACACATTAGATGGTGAGTGCTGGTGGATGGACACTGGGCAGAGAAACACCGTCATCAGTTACTTACTTGGAAGTGATTTTCTTTGTTTGACTGTCGGGAGTCCCCTTTATTACAGGACATCTATCAACAAAAGAAAAAGGAAAGAACTATCCATGAATACATGTGCAGTTGTCCGTAAGCGTTAACATCAAAAACCTAGCCAGGCCTGCAAGAGCAGACAGTACAGTATGAGTTCAATCACACACCAAGTGTTTTTGGACATGACAGTGCCAAGGATTGTTCAGACTAATCACCATGCTCCCCTGACTACCTGTTTAACCCGGTAGCCAAAAAAGAAAGCAGAGATGAGATGTGTACAGTGAAAGAAGTGTCATGTCTGAGCAGGAGAATGATCACACTTGTCTCTTATGGCTCAGGTAAATGGATAAAATAAAGACTATAAAGAAGATGAAAGTTGGAGGACGTCCATGCCGAAGCCAGCCAGCACAGTAACTGAGAGGCTGGTGGTAGGAAGTGAGAAGGCAATTCATTTAACCAAGGTGGTAACGTCGCTTTTCCACTGACGGTATCAGTTCAACTTGACTCCACATGGCCTTTTTTGCGTTTCCATTACATGTGAGCAGGTACCATCAGGTACTGGCAGATGCTACTTTTTGTACCACCTTCACTGAAGTTCCAAGCGAGCTAAAGCAATACAAAACGTGACATGACACCTGTGAGTGTGAGTGGATGATCCAGAATCGTCAAGCCGAGCCACCCAACCGGAAATCTCTGAAAATGTCGGAGCAAATTTTCGAGTAGGTTCTAACTTTATAAATTAACCACAGATTTGACTTTAAACAGCTATATTCTCATCTGAAAAAGTTAAGTTTCCTCCTCCACCATTGTTGCGTTGCCTGTAGCTGCAGTCGTACTGAAGATGACGTTACAATGTTTTTATGTTTCTATGAAGACCAGCTACGCGGAGGGAATACTATACCTGGAGTGGAAATGCAATGTACTGATACCAAAACTGAACCAAGCTGAGTAAAGTTGAGACGAGTTGAGCTGATACCGTAAGTGGAAAAGCAGCATAATCTAGTAAACACACTGGATCAGCTTCTGGCTTTGCTGGTCACTAGCTACTCAGGCTGGTCACTACCATGTTGAGGCTTTGGTCATTTTTTCCAGAGCTAAACTGAGCTTATTTGGAGTTTATTGCCAAGGCTTGTCAAGCAAGGTGCAACAACCACAGCTTGAAAATGAAACCAATGTGGAAGTACTGTATCTTAAAGCATAATACCACTGATGGCCACTCGATTCTGGCTTCAATTGATAATTGCTCAATTAATACAATTTAGAACACTTTAATGTCTGTTGTGTTGTGCTTTGATTGACCTAGATGTGATTGACAGCTTGCTAGCTGGACTTTCCTGAGCTTATGTTAATTGAATAAAACACCTCTTTTCCTGACAAACAGTTGGACTGTAGTTGTGGTTAAATAGCTACACTAACAATTCCATCAAATGTTATGTGAATGTTGCAGGACATTTACCCTTACACTGTGCTACTAACTTAGTGTTTATAGCTTACAACATAATGACTTTGGTAAGAGTGGAAGTGGTGGATGTAAAATATGTTGCATTAACAAGCCTCAACATGGTAGTCACCAGGCTCAGAAGCTAACGACCAGCCAAGCTAGTAGCCAATACAATATGTTACTAGGTTAGACACACGAGTGACAAACTTGGTTGAATGAATAGTCAGGTCCTCATTTCCCACTGTCAGCATTGGCTCATCACTGGCCAAATCAGTAGCTAGCTTCAGCAAGGATATAGCCTCCGTCGACTTCTTAGTTTTTATTTTGTCCTTTTCCCTACGTCATAATCTCCATCTTCACTGTCTATAAATGCTTATCTAAACTAAACCCCGCTTTTCCAACATGCTATGCACATTTCTTCATTGCTGAGAAACCATAATAACGGTTTGTTTAATCATTAGTAGATGTGACATCTGAGGACCTTAATAATATTAGCTTTTTTGATTAGACATCCCTAATTCCTGGCTGCAGTTACCTTGGTAGCGCTTTTGCTCTCCCAGATATCCCTAGCAATAAAAACTAACTGCTTATGAGCCCATTAGCAATTACACAGACTTTAGTTAATACTTCATGAGTGGGCACATGAGAATCACTTAATGGGCTCAAAGGATGAAGGCTGACAAAGCAGTAAGCAACCAGTCCATATCCCTGACTATGTTTAGCTATAGAAGTTCTACAGCTGCTCTATTCTTTTATCCCTGACACAAACAGCTTCTGCTAAAAGTGACGCCTTAAATAGTGAAACCCCAGCAGAAGATTAGAATTGACTGTCTTCAAGAACCTTCAGTGAATGTTTTGAACTGTTTGAACTCAATATCTGCAATCTAACAATGGCTCTTTGAAGTTGTTTGGTCACCCTTAGCAATGCTGCAGATTACAATGCAATATGCTCATGAACTCTGGACGCAGCAGCCATGTCACCTTAGGAGATTAAACCTCCTCTACCTCTTTCTGTGTAGAAGACAATAAGTTATCTTCCTGCTTTTGTGCAAACTGTGAAGCAACAACAAGCCAAATTGCACCAATGGCAAACAACCTTTCTTGCTGTTGTTTTGTTTTTATAGCTGACTGAGGTGCAAACCTGCAGATTCCCTCCTGCATTTGACCACTAGATGACAAATTCAGCTGACTTCTCAACGATTTGGAATCACAGGGCAGGGATTAAGACAAAGAAGAAGACAGTCAACAGATTCAGCACTTTGTTTTTCCTCCATGTTGTTTCATCCCAGCGTTGGCGGCCGGGTTTGTGCTACATGAGTGTGTGTTACGTCTTTGTATTAGGCTGAGATTTCAGAGATCTCATACTGTACCGTGTTTTTTGGTGGGTTCACCTGGGAACAAGAGTGCCCAAGGCACGCTCCTTTGGGATGCCTACGGCAAAGAACACATGCATGTACAGCCATGGGGGTACATCACTATGTACAACAATGGCTAACACGCACACACACATGCATACACATACACACATGAAGGCATAACTGCACATGCATGCAGACACTAAGCATATGACCTGTACACACACACACACACACATCTGGGGTGGCTCTGTCACATCACACACCTAATTTTAATATTTAATATTATATTTTTGTTTTAACTGTATAGTTTATGTGGTAATTAACTCTTTTAACCCTAGTTACACAAGTTCTCTCTGTAATAATGATGGATAAGTCAAACATTTGTAAAGTTTATTCAAAAGGAAAATCAGTGTATTATTTTTGTGTTGTGCTGGAGATGAACTAATGAGAACTGACTAATAACTACTCACTACTGGCTGGGCTTCTCTGCAGTGTTTGGTTTACTTGTGCCTCTATTTGTACAGAATAATAACAGCCTCAAGCTGTTTGTCAAAGAGACACGATGCGAGATGTGGCTCCCACCTGCAGGATGGCCCCATAGAGGCGCAGCAGGACACTCCTCGGCTCATCCCCAACAGTGCCCAGGCTGTCGGGGAGGCTACACAGGAAGAGCTTGTTGCTCAGACCACCCCTGCAAGACAGATGGCCAGATAGTCAGTAGATAGAAATAAACCAATAAAACTTACAGATGGGTTGAAAATTCAAGCAAAAGCCTGATGGGCGTGGTCTGTTACAGGGTGACAATGTCCCCGTCCAAAGGGCACAAGGGCTAACAGCACAGTTTGGAAATCACATGACTCATATGTTATGGCCTTTGTAGTCATCACATGTCAGTTAAACTGAACACTTTGTAAAATTTTGGACCACATGGTAAACCGCGCACTAAACCTCCGTCACCTTAAGACTAAATGTGGGAATTTCTTCTTCGTACAGATTTGTTGAATCAATGCTAAGAAGCTTTGAAGCTGTTCTGGATAGAAATCGACTGATAATGGATTATTTTAGACCGATGTAATGTCTGAAATGAACAAGCTTTCACTTTATTAGAAATGTGAACATTTAAGTCAAATTATTTCATCAATAAATGTGGGACTGAACATCAAACTAACCACAAAAAATCTAAGTGGGAGTGACTTTTTATCTTTTAATCTTAGCCCATGGCCACTAACAGCCTCAACTTCTGCCGATATCTATAGTTTGTACAATGTCCTATCGGCGTCCATTGATCAGCCAAAGTGATTAACCTGTAGTTGTGGAGGCTCCTAGTGACCCAATATGACGCCTTATGTCAGTTTTTCCTTTAATTTGTCACCTGTCTCTATATGATTAATTACACCACATATCAATGCTCTGCTGTCAGTTCATAAAAATGTTGAATTTATTTTATGCCTAAGGGTGTGATTTCTGTGAATACACTGTTGCTATGAAGTTTGTCACTTCCCACAGATTATTTTGAGCATTTTATCCTGTACAGTATAGAATTTTATAACATTACTGCATTATTATCACACTGTTATTATTATTACATTGTTACAAAAAGAAAAGCACATCTATATTCGTTTAACTTATAAATAAATGCTGTAGAGATGCATTCAGGTACATTAAATGGTTGAGAATAGAGCAGCTGGATGACATCACCTCCAGTCTGTTCATCTTAAAGGGAGACTGGGTCTACTTCACATAACCAAGATGAAGTACAGCACACATAGGCTGAACAAACTATTTACGCAAGTTAACACTCTTTAAATGACAACTCCAGACAGTACAGAGTGGTTTGTTACACTGGCTTCGACTGAACAGGTCTCATTTCCATCGCACGAGCAAATGAACACAGTGTACCTTATGATGGTGATTTGGAAATCGTCCTCAGCCAGGGTTTTCCAGACTCCATGGAGGAACTCTCGGCACCACAGATAAGCCTTGCGCTGGGTGTCCAGGTCGGGCTGGTCTTGGCGGACTAGCTCCTTACAGTCCTCCTGGGCGTCGGGCTGGACCTGGAGGGCGTTTTCGGTCACCAGCAGCCCCAGCGACATGGAAGGGGACGAAGAAACCCCGTTGATAAATTTAGTTTTCATTTTCTTTAGTTGAAAACAAAGGAATAAAATAAGCAAATAGTAACTAAACCGAACGCCCCCCTGGACGAATAAGATGAGGTGTAGGTATCTTCTGGTTTGTGTCGCAGCAGTTTTTTTTTTTTTTTTTGCTGTTTTATCTCAGATACTCTGTTACAATTGTCTTTTCTCTCGGTATATTACAGCAGGACAGAGTGTTGCAGTTTGTTTTGTCTTTATTGATCGTCGTTCTGGCTTGGTTGAGAAGTCATACAACGGAGACAGTCTCGGAGCTGAACCGCTAACTGGCAGAGAATGAATAAAGGACGGGAAGGACGTGCAGATTTAACGGGGAGGGTGGGGAGGGGTCACGTGGCCCGTTCTCGGCCCTCATTGGCTGGCTGGGACACAGCCCCGCAGGACCAAAACACACGTTATGGTGCCTTCAGGGCTAGGGGATATACAGAGGAATTCTTAAGTCAGAGGCTTAGTCACAGGATAAATCCTGATGTCACTTTTACTTGAGTTATTATTTTTGCTTTACTGTAATAATTGCACTTATAGTGTTCACACTCTTGGTTGGGATGTTGTGTTGTGGATTAAACATTAGTGGCTATTAATTGTTGTGGCTAAAATGTTGTAAGGTTGCCTTTAACACCACCACATGTTCTCTTGTGCATAGAAGACAGGACATTTGGAAATGCATTATCAATGTAAAGCCACTATAATAGTAAGGTGTTTCATTGTTAGTTATCCCTGCCAACCACAATGCCGTATAAGTCTGGGCATACACTATTCACCAACAGCTACGCGTCGTATGTAAGGCTTACAAATACCTTTATTACAAATTCACACAATACAAACGATGTGTTTACTGTGCACCGCCACTAGTTTTTATTCTCACAGTCAGAGCAGGCTAAAAATGTGCTGTCTCTTAACACCGCACTGTTGTGTTGTGCATTGTGTTCATGCTGAGTGCTATTACAAAGAGTCCTATGTTGTATTTTGCAGTTTAAGATGATGTTAGAGGAGTAAGCCACTCCAAGGAAGCCACGCTGTATCATCAGTGTTGCATTTGGATATTCAGAGCCATCTACTGGTGATAAAACGCATCGCAGTCAAAACAGAAATAAACCATGCAATAGCAAACTCACATAATAGAACAAAATACAAAAAATAATAAATATAGCAAATGTATTTTAAATGGTAGATTTCTAGATTGAACGCGTGTATTTAAAGCAGGCAATGCTTTTCCTCTCGTAATTGTACATGTAGCGTTATAATAGATTGCGCTTTTTTTCTCAGTCTGAAATTTGAATTGTTTATTTCCTCATATATTGTTGGTTATTATGGAAGCAAAGCAGGGAGGCTAACAGAACATTTATTCTAACAATGAACCTCCGCCCGACGGAGCTACGCCGGAATCCAAAACGTGCTGCCCGGCGACTTTTGATGACGCCATCACCGTCGAGCCACAACAAAAACAACAACAGAGCTCAGCTGTTCGGCAGCTAGCTAGCCGACCTAATTAATGAGTGCAGTTCTTTACAGTTTTTTAAAAAGATTTACTTGTATAAGTTGCCATACAGGCAACGTATATATCGATATCTACGAATATCAACCCAATACAGACAAATCCCACTGAATACACATGAACTAGACGTAATTTTAAACTCCTTTGTCTCTTCATTGTGCTAGCTACTAGCATGTTAGCCTTTTAACTGATGACGGAAGGGAACCTGTTCGACTAAAAGGTAACAACGCGTCTTTGTTCCTGGATAATAGTCTAGCACAGTCACATAACCCTCTCCGTACGTTTATTTAAAAGTCTTTAGCTATATACTGTGGTGTTTGGACAGAGTCTAATACGAACTATCATGTTGGGACAGCGAGGATAGCGGAGCTGCAATAGGACCTGGAGTCAGTTTCTTATCATTAGCTAACTAATTGTAATTTAACACTTGAGCAAAAGTAAGAAGACCTCACGTTATATTACGTAAATCCTTGGGGCTTTTAATGGGCTAACTGTTGAAAGGCTAACGTTACACGAACCTCCTTACTCAACTTATACTTTAGTGTAATTAAACCGAAAAATGGCCGACTATTTTAAGAATTTACACTTGGTTTAACCCCCATAGGGTTGAGACAGAGTTTGTAAATTAACACTATATTTAAAAAGCTTTGTGATTCCTTTGAATAACACATTTATTATGGCATTCACTATTCATTTTATACACTAAAGCAAATTTGAAGTTCAGGCTCATACATAAGAGTACCATGGTTTATATCCTGTGACATAAAAGTAACACCGCAGGGTTTGAAAGAATTTAAGAAAATTTTAAGTTACTGTAAGTTTTTTTCACATTAGGAAATTATCCTCACTGTATTTCTAAAATGAAGCTGGCATCACTTCCTGTGCTTCGAGTCAAAGGTTTATTAATTTCCCAAATAACATGTGAGAGGTTTCATGAAAATATATGAGGTTTACCTTTACTTGTACACACCGGGCAAATAAACATGTAGAAATACATGTTATGGTAACAAAGAATGCCCTCAACTGCATTTTGAGTTTTTATTGTATGAAAAAACATTTTTAGAAACAGTTTTTACCAGAAAAGGACATTACACATTAACACAGCCTGACTTTATTTCGTTACCAAATCACGTTAGATACTAATGGAGCATAGCGGTAGTTCAGGCAGGCCATGAAGTCAAGCTTAGGCCTCAGATCAGCACATGACTGACAGCAGCTGATCTCATCAGCTGATTCTTTTCCACACATCCCATTGGTTAATCTTACTCAGGGTGCCATATTTAACCTGATCAGCTATCATTGCTGCTTCAGCCAGCTGCCATTGCTGCTCTTCTTCAGAACCCGCCTCCACCCCAGCTCCACCTTTTCGTTCTGTATCTGATTTAATCAATGTCATTTGTTGTCATTTGATGCCTGCTCTGTTCTGTTCCCTAGGGGGGGTCTTGATGCTGCTCTCCCTGCCCTGGCTTCCATGTATGCTCATGGAAGAGCGGGGAGGTGTGCACTTCCTGCTTAGGCTTTCCATGTATGCATGTGGAAGGGCAGGGAGCTCCCAGAACAGAGCCAGAGCCGTCAAATACACATAACTTATGTAGATGAATACTTAATTTTTGACGAGAGTGGTCTTGACTGAAATATACTTCAGTCTGGTATCTTTATGTGACATTAACATGCCTCGCTGGCTAATCTATCTTTACTCAACACATGAAAAATCTATGTAATTTGGCTAAATCTTAGCAATGTCTTTAGTTGTAAAGTACACTACATTAGGCTACTGTTAGATAAAATGTCTTTTTACATTCATTCCATGTAAGGTGCTCCACAGAAACACTTGGGTGCAGCGTCTAAGCCTTTCTGTGGGATGTAAAATACATGTGAACATTTAAATCTGTGCTATTCTCTATTCAAGACCCACAGGAAGATTTTATGATAAACGTGTCATAAAACAGACCTCTTACTGAACCAGAAGAGGTGCTTTTTTCAAAGGAGGAATTACCTGAAATGACACTGTTCACAAAACTGGCATAGTCCATTAAGTAAGAATAATTAATAGGGCTCTGTTTTGGCAAGAATTTGGAGATACAGAAAAAGAAAAATGAATATTGCAATCATGATAATTATCACAATATCAAAATTCTATTGTGATAATTATAATAGTTGTGTTATCACCGAGCCCTAATTGTGATGCTCACGTGTATTGATATTTTCTTAAACTGCTAATACTCAATCTTTAAGACATTAACCCCCCCACCTCCTTGAGTTTACATTCTGTCTGTTATATTCTTGTCTTCACCAGGCTAAAGACATTTATGGCAAAGCCAGACCACAAGACCACCCGGTGGAGATTCTGACCTCCACTAATGACCACTAACATTATTTCCCAGTACGTCATCATGACACCGCGAAAAAGGCCCCTGGTTCCTGTGAGCAGCCGTCGGAAAGCAGTGGATGACTACTTTCCTTTCAACTTCCTGCCGGTGGAGTGCCAGCTGCACGTCTTGTCCTTCCTCAATGAGGTGGATAAGTGCAGCTGTGCTCTGGTTTGCCTGAGCTGGAGCTGCCTCGTCCGCTCCTGGAAGCTGTGGCGCGTGGCCGACTACTCCCGTCGTGGCGTCTTTCACCTGGGTCAGGAGGGGCTGCTTGTTTCCAACCGTGAGTTTGAAAGGTGGAAGTCCTGGGTCCACCATTACACCCACCACCTCATTTCCCGCCGGGCCAGCCTGCTCACACTGAAGGCCAGCTTCGACCTGGGCGATCGCTGCAATAAATGGAGCGAGCTGCTGAGTCACCTGCTGGATAACGTTCACTGCAGGGACCTCAGCCACCTGGATCTCAACTGGACCTTTACCCTTCTGGAGCCACTGGACCTCAGGGTCCACTCCAGCTCCAGCTCCCACCAGGACAGCATTACCAAGATGGACCAGGTAACCGGCTTCTTTTCCGCCTCGAGTCCAGATAAAATTAAATCTCTACTAGACCATTGTAACAAGTAACTTTCCCTGTTGTTAAGAACAGTAAAGAGCAGGATCTGAACAATGTAGTAGTATTTCAAACAGTATGGTGGGTGATACATTGTGAAACATTTTCATATCACTAAATTATCGTTAGTTATTATGATGATGTCAAATCATTCGTTTAGGTTTAAAGGCTGATTTTTTATCCAGAAACCAGATGGTTATTTGTAATTTTAAATTATTTGTAAAAGATGCAAACAGTGGAAAAAATGCAACAAGACAAAATTGACATAAAAGAAGAACAAGAAAATGACAAAATACACAACACACAACTGTATCTTGTTTAGCAATTTAGTGCTTACGCATATGTAAGCATACACTG
>JAPQRN010000022.1:3979144-4000596 GCA_037367275.1 Coranthus polyacanthus
TATTAAACATGACGAGGGAAGACTTTGAGAATAAAAAGGTTTGAAGAGATTTTGTGAGATATTTTTTAGGTTTGAAGCTAGAGTGGGTGTGATGTGACCCTGTGCAAGACACACCCATTACAAAATCTGAAATGGTCTTGATTCAACATCATATTCAAACCTGTTGGAATAATGTTTCTATGTTGAAGTATGAAGAATTTGTATGTCTCCAAAGAGGAATGGGTGTTAGCAAAGTAAAGTATTGACATAGAGATCATAAACAAGCTAAGAAATACAGTCTGACTTCCAAGTAAAATGGTGTGACGTGACCTTGCTACATAAATTATTTACATGCGTATACAATAACTATATTTTTATGTCTCTTGTCCTGACAGTGGCTTGGAAACCTGGTGACAATGAAATGGTGGAATGAAATTTGGCTGAATGAGGGCTTTGCCTCCTACATATCATATGTGGCAGTGGACCGCGTTGGGTCATTCGGTGATATGGTAAATTCTGACTGACCTCTTTTCACACTGAATTCTGCAGCAGAATTCTCATTTCAAAAGAGCATCCTTTGAAATATCAGTTTTACTCATTTGAATTCATGGGGGCAATTAGACTCACAAGCGTGGTCCTCAGTACATTTTCCCCTTTAGAAGACTGAGTCCTGAAACATTATGGTGCCTCTGTTTGTCTTCCCCAGAAAGACATATTTTTCATAGGTAATCTCAATACAGCGTTTGAGGAGGATGCTTTGGCTGCGTCCCATCCTCTGAGTCCTCCACAGAATGAAGTCCAGACCACATCTGAGATCCTTGAGATGTTTGATGGTATAACCTACTGTAAGGTAGGGTCCAACAATGACTACACATCATGGTACAGTAGGGATGTACACACAGTTATGTCACGCTGATCTTAAAAGGTTTCACTTTTAACCACGTTTGTGTAGTTATTTATTTGTTGATACTCCCTCAAGAATATTAACTTACACCATATTCTGTGGTTACTTTTGCAGGGGGCAGCTATCCTGAGAATGCTGGCAGATGCGGTGGGTGAAGCAACTTTCCAAAAGGGTGTCAAAGTAAGTAACAGCTTATGCTTTACTTATTCTTATGGATAATCAATTTGTCTTGAAATGGGAAAGCTGTATTTTGAGAAGATGCATCAAGTAATTTCATTGCACACCATATGACGTGACATAAGTAAAGTATTACTTAAGTCACATCATATGGTGGATGTGTATTATTAGTGCTTTCTAATTATGTTTTGTTAATTGGCAGTAGAAAAAAGGACAAAAGTAAGAAAGAGGTTCTCCCAAAATACCTCTTGCCAAACCCAGTTACAAAGTTCAATAATCATGAGACCTGTGTGATTTTATTACTTCCAGATTGAAAGCAAAATTGCCTGCTGATTATTCTGAACACATTGTGTTTCAGATGTACCTCAACGAATTTCAGTTTCAAAACACTGGTCAGGATGACCTCTGGAGGAATATACAGAAGGTAAAGTCTCATACATGAAAGAGTTTAAAGTTATGTTTTTGCTGTTCACATTTTGTTATTCATCATTAATGAAAACAAAGTGTGGTCCATTATTAGAATATGATGAATGGATGTCGTGAAATGTTCGCAGGCCTTAGACGAAACTGGTACTAACGTGTTTGACGTTAAAAAGAACATGGAGTCATGGACCACTCAAACTGGCTATCCTGTCATCACCATCAACACAACCACTGGACACTACAGTCAGAAGCGGTTTCTATTCAATGAATCCTCTGCATCAAGGTACTTGTAACGCCCAATACTGTGGCAAAAATAGTATGTGGACCCTTTGGAAAAACCTGATTTCAGCATTAATAGTGTGCTGCAGAAATGAGTCTTAAAACCTGGAAGTGAGTTAGCATTTTGAACTTCCAGGTTCTCTTGTCTCAAAGTCAATGTTTTTTTCACTGAAGTGAAAGGTCTGTGGTTAACACAAGCTTAAGAGTTTTTCATGTGTTTTTCTTCAGCATATGGGAAAATCCCATTGGCTTTTAGTTGAGGGAACCAGTGTGATGCAAATTTCTGGGTCAGCCTACAAAAATATGTCATCCTGCAGCAGTCAGATGAAGATCAAATCACATTTGATGGTCAGCAAAGTCACAAGTATTAGGAATCTTAATCTAATCTTTTGTCACTAATTACAGCTTAAACATCTGCCAGACGTTCCAATACTGTATTTTGGAATGTGCAAAGTGCAACACATGAAGTGAAGAAACTGATATGTGTTAATTGCTTATTTATTCTTAATGTATAAAAGGATTGTGAACACACCTTAAAAATGAGTACCTTTACATCCATGATGACAGCCTGTACACTGATTTATATGTAGAGGACTACTCTGCAAGTACCTCAATGCCTTTCTTCAGCTCCTACAGTACTGTCAGCTTGGAATGGAGTTCACTAATGTCAAAAAATAGTCAGCACAGGTTCTGTTCTCTGAGGGCCAAGGTCCCTGTCCAGCGACTTCATCATTGTACTGTGTTTTACTCTTTGTGAGAATCTCTATGTGAATGAATTTCCAAAGAATTTGTCATTTACTTGTGTCTGTTTTAGTCTGTGAAAAGTTATCACATCAATGCAATTTTGCTAATCAAGTATTTCTCTGTAAGAACAACATAGAACCATTTCTGATTACAGTATTGTATCCCACTGGGCATGTGAAAAAACGTTTCACTGTGGGCTATGTGACCTGGTCTTATGTTACCTCTGAAGTCTTCATTGATACTGTCCTGTACTGAAGATGGCCAGTCTTATTCTGGGTATTCGACTGATTATATTCTCCACTTTGTCTTATTTTCTTGCCTTTTTAGTCATCGCTGGCATATCCCTTACAGAGTCATGTCAAGTATAATGGACCCTACACCTGTGTTCTGGATTGATGGGAATGGTAAAACAGTATACAAGATGTGTCAGCTAAAGGATTTAAACTCATTACCTTTAACTGGTTCATCTCTTCCATCCTCTATCATATTGAATGATCTAGTCTTTCATCTTACCTTGCCAGTGGTTTGTCATTCATAAAGCACAAATACTGTCCATCAATGTTTGTCTTTTGAACAGCACAAAGAGACGATTTCAGGTCTAAGGAAGGAGAATGGATCCTGGCAAATGTCCATAGTACTGGATACTACAGAGTCAAATATGACCCCAAGAACTGGCAACGCCTCCTGACTCAACTGGCGACAGAACCAGAAGTGAGTACTGAGCAAGTAATGACAGAACTGAGCAGAAAACAACATCCATCTAGATCAGTGGTTCCCAAACTTTTTCACCTCAAGACCCAAAAGAGAAATTCAGCATCTCCTCAGGACCCAAACTTACAAAACTACATCATGAATTGCCAAACTTCTATATCATTTTCATCTTGTTGCATCTTTTACTTCATTTTCAACTTGTTTTTTATGTAGCCTTTGTCTTATCATCTTTTATGTTGTTTTTTTTATCTGTTTCTATCTGTTATATTGTTTTTATCTTGTTACATCTTTTACATCTTTTACATCTTGCCTGTCTTGTTTTGTCATTTTAATCTTGTTGCGTCTTTTACAACTGATGCCTCTCCTCTGCATTTCACAAGGCTTTGTTGAGGTCAGCATTTATAAATTCTTCCAGAGAACATTATTCTTCTATTTTAATTTGAAAAATGAACTCACACATCATATTATTGCTATACATTTTACTCTGCCAATTGGCGACCCAATAAAAACAGCTCCACGACCTATCTTGGGTCCCAACCCTAATTTTGGAGAACAGAGATGTAGATAATGTTTGTTAAGTAAAGATTGCAGCTCCTTTGTAGGCAAGAAAGTAATGTTTTTGACCTGGAAAGGTGGATAATGCACTTGAGGTAATGTGTCTGAATCTAGAACTTTCCTACCAAAAAACTTGTTAAACATTTGCAAATGTGGTTCAAACAATAGCAGTATTGGTAAGTTGGTTGATTGGTCCACCAGTTGGTCGGTCCATGGGAAATAGCTGCTGGCACAAAATGTGGTGCAGACATGGCAGAGCCTTCAGTACTCTTCATACTTTTCCTCATGAGAATGATTGCCATTCTCATTTTTTATTTAGAGAGAATGGCAATCATGTCCACTCTAGGGTGAGTTGTAACGAATTTGGTAATTGAAAATCTTGCAAGTGACTTAAGGGAACTTCTCTGAAGCTCTTTTGTGAGTGTTTTGTGTGAGTGTTAAAACAACTTTTGCCACATAAATGCCTTTGAGGACTGTGTTCCATTAACATAATTTGTAAGATGTGTGTGTGATCCTTGCCACGATAGCAAAAATTTCATCCCACTTCTGAGCATGGCCTTCCAGAACAACTACAAACACTTCTTTAGTTAATTAAGATATGAACTTCAAAATTCTATTGGGTTTGCTTGCACCACCCTCAGATGACACAAGCACTAAATACACACAAGACTAAATGCAAAAAATCATATTAGCCATTTAAGCCAATCAGTGCATCCGATTGCAGTTCAAAACCTCAGATTAAGAGAATTATACATATGTCTTCATCATAAGAAACAAAAATGCATCCAAAATATACTGTACCCTTAATGACATGTTAGAAAAAGAACTGACCAAAGGACTAAACATTTCTGACATTTTTCTTTATTTTACTGGGATAATACATTGGACTGAATGTTCTGAATCTAGCAAGTAAACCTACCTTTCTTTACCTCAAATCTCCAACAATGGCATTTGTTTGTTTGATACAGCGGCAAACGTCTCAACAGCTACTATTTTGGCAGCCATTAGCTTTGGTCTCAATACTGCACGGTGGTGCAGTGGTTAGCACTGTCGCCTCACAGCAAGGAGGTCCTGGGTTTGAATCCAACACCGGCCGGTGTTGGTGTTCTCCTTGTGTCTGAGTGGGTTCTCTCCAGGTTCTCCGGCTTCCTACCACAGTCCAAAAACATGCACCTTAACCGTAACAGGTTAAACAGGTTAATTGGTCACTCTAAATTGCCCATAGGTGTGAATGTGAGAATGAATGGTTGTTCTTCCCCTATATGTCAACCCTGCGATGTGGCTCCAGCCGATCCCAGCTAGCCGATCCCAGTCTTGTGTGCTAAAGTACACACAAGACTAAATGCAAAACACCAATTAGCCAGCAAAGCTAATCGGTTCTTTGGTGTGATGGCTTTTCAGAATCTCTTGAAACCATTTTTGTGGCATTAAAGCTTAAACTCAATGAATCACTCATACTGTACATTTTGTACATTTTTTGAACAAAACGAAAGAAACAAAAGATAATCTGTGTTTTAATGCCTTTGTTAGTTTTGTTCCATTGTAGTTGTTGGAGGTCTGACTAAGAACAAAAATGTGTTATTTATTTTTATTTTCAGCGGATCCCACTGGTAAACAGAGGGCAGCTTATTGATGATACATTCAACTTGGCAAGGTAACCACTGCTCCAGACTTCTGTTTCTTTTTTGTTAGGTGCTTCACCATCCCCATATGTCCCATATTATGAAAAAGTTAACTCGCTCAGTTGTCACCATCTCCGGTCCTGAACTTTCCAAATCTCATCTGTGTGTTGTCCACAGGGCCAAAATGGTTGATGTAACTTTGGCTCTGAATTTTACCCGGTTCCTTTATAATGAGAGAGAATACCTTCCCTGGGAGTCAGCGGTTAGGAATCTAAAGTACTTTGTCCTCATGTTTGACCGCTCTGAGGTGTATGGACCCATGCAGGTATGTGTCAAAAAAAATTCTTCTAAAAACAATTACAACTTTACTTACTTTGTTATTTGCTGAGCTAAATTGATCTGCAGCGGCTTGGGAAAATGCAGCCATAAAAGCGATTGTTGGTGTAAAAGTTAATCTCTCATCAGAGTATGTGCAATAAGAATGTTATATTGCTGCAACTGTTCCTCAAACCTTGCTTTAAAATCTTTTCCTGCAGGCATACCTTCGGGAACAGGTTACAGAGCTTTACAACTTCTTCAAGAATTATACCAACAATTCAGAAGTCCCAAAGGAACACTCCTTACAGTAAGGAAACAAACTTGACTGATCCCTCAGGTGGGAAATGATATTTTGTTTAGAGGGAATTTCCCACAGTTGATTTTCAACAACCCTACTTGTTTACAGTTTTACAAATTCACAGTGTAATCCAAGAGTGCCAATGGGAAGCAAATGTGCATTTTTACAGTGTAAGCTTTACTTCATCAGCTATACACATGTTTGTCTGCAGCATGGTCTAACACTGCCAGTATTTTCTTCAGTCCACTCTCTGTTGTATAAAGAGAGTTTGACAAGTGATTTATTACAATCAGCTGATTTGAATAAATTAATTGACAAACACTGTTTCTATGTGCTTAGGACAAAGTAGCTGACTAGCAGGTGAAGACATACTCCTTTTCCACCAACACAAACTTGGGGCTAGTTCTGGGCTAGTGCTAGTACCGGTTCAAAGTTGGTTCAACTTACTGATCATCTAAGAACTGGTTTGCTTTTCTTTTTTGCCACAAGCTAGAGCCACCATAGAGCTACATCACAATATACTGTAGGTCTGTATACATTGGTAGTTGAGCTAATGGCAATGTTAGAAAGAAGCACACATTACCAAAACTGTGCAGGTATAATTTTTGAAATACTGCTGTTGTTGGGTCACAGAATGTAGTTTAAAAATGAGAATGCAGTTTTTGTTTGTGAGATGTGAGGTTCCACTAACTCCCATTAGCTTTTGCTTGTCACAGATCTGTAGTTTGACCTTACACTCCCAGTACTTTGTGTGTTTAAGTATGCTCTCAAAGAGAGTTTGACAACTAATTTATTAAAATCAGCTGATTTTAATAGATTGAATAGCTAGTTCTGGAGTTGGAGTTGGTACAGCTGGCTGACCTTCTAAGAACCGGTTTGCTTTTCTACAAGCTAGAGCCTACTTGAAAATTTGCACCAATGTTTTCAGAGATATGAGATCCCATTAACTGCTCCCATTAGTGGGTAGCTAGTAGCTAGTGGGGCAGACAGCATACCTCACTAGCTATCAACATACAGGACTGGGTAGTCAGTGCTAATGGTACCACACCAAGAACAGACATATCTCGGCAAGTCACAGACCACTGCTGTTTCAATTTCACATGCAGACTGAAGCTCTGGTTTTTCCTCTTGTTTGGATTAAGCAGACTAAATGATATTCTAACTCTAATCCCAGCTTTAAATGACAGCCACAAAAGTGTTAGTTGGTCTTGTTGGTGACAATAGCCCTGTCCTCCTAATGTACTGCAAGTGGTTCTTGGTTCTAGCCCAGCAAAGTGTTGCAAAGTGGCCCCTCTGGAACCAGTTTTCCTGACTGAGGGATGGTTCTTGGGCTGTTGAAACACAAGGAACCGGTTTAAGATTAGGGACCAGCTCTTAACCTGCCCTAGAACTGCTTGGGTGGAAAAGGGTCTATAATGTATGTAGACTGAAAAAAAAGAAAACCAGAGCTGTAAATGTTAAGTCATGGTCTACATCAATACACACTGTTTTGCATTCATCACTATTGAATACCAGTACATTTATTAAATAAACTGAAATGGCTCTTTTTTTTAACCTCAGGTACAACCAGATCAACGCCATACAGGTGGCATGTTCCAACGGTCTCCAAGAATGTTTGATGATGGCTAAAGAAAAATTTAAACACTGGATGAAAAACAGCAATGGCGACAATGACAACAACAACACCAACACCAACAGCTATAAAAACAGCAAGAGCATCAGTAACACCACAACCACCACCACCAGCCCTACCACCATGACCATCACTAATGCCACCACCAGCCCCACCCCAGCGAGGCTCCAGTGGTTTCCGCTGGTGGGACAGTCGAGACAGTCCACTAATAGAGGTAGTCAGCTGCTAACTGGTCCCACTGGGTCAAAGAAGAAACCACAACTTGCTTACACACTGAATAGAGGAACAACTGCAGGCGTGCTTGTTAGAGGAGCTATTGCACGACACAGAACAACACACACTAGACATACATAATGCAGATCCAGCTAGAGTCCATAAAAAGAGCCAATCGTGACATTCAGTGACAGATGAAAAGCAGCGTGGGGAGCGGCGTGTCCAGAGCCAGAAAACACAAACAGCCTGGAAATGATAGATTTCTGGGGAAGGCAAACAGAAGCAGTGTGTGTTTATGTGTTGGCTGGATTGTCCTCCTGAGAAAAGTGACAGCAGTCATTTCTGCTGATGCCTGAATGTGTCATTCGATTGTGTTTAAGCGGCGACCGATACGCTGACGGCATCGATTACATCAAAATAATGAAATTGAAATATTCAGAGAGTGCTGCTTGTGCGCTTACGTCATGCTACATCCACGATAACAGCCTTCGCACTGATTTCTATGAAGAGGACTCACATTGTTTTTTTTTCTGTAAAAATTCGTAAAAAAAAATCTCTTCTGCTCCAAACATTCGCTAATGGAGTGAGCTCACAAACAACAACAGTAGTAATCTCAATCGCTGTTCAGATTCAGTGACTCTACTTCTCTACTCCTTTTTTCATTCATTTAGTTTAGAGAACTGCTGAAGAAACGAGTGAATTTTACTTTTTTTTTTTCTTGAATTTTGGCACTTGCAGCCGCAGTTACTATTTTATACGTTAACCAAAAGATTAATCACTAATTAAAAGAATCAATAGAAAAAATTTGAAAAAGAACTGAAAAAATAATTGATAGATTGATCTATAAAAACATAACCATATGTGATAAATCAGGTTAGTTGATCTTGTAATGCATGGTGCGTGTGGCTGGGCCGTTCAATTACTCACTTTTAAATCACAACCTTATTTCAAACACCTATGTGATCATTGTTACATGGCAATGATTCTGCCATGTTTGCATTAACAGGTAGATCTGCTCCATCGAACGATCAATGTTACACACACGACCGACTGTACACAGGCACGCTTGAAAATAAATCTATTGTGTGAGATGATGGAAGAAAACCTTGGAAATAAGAACAAACTAAGTGACCATGAATGGTTGTCTGTCTCTATATGTCCGCCTTGTGATGACCGTCCAGTGTGTTGCCTGCCTTCACCCAATGTCAGCTGGGATCGACTCCAGGCCCCCCGCAACCCTGAAAACAGATGGATGGATGGAGTGAGATGACCCTCTTAGTGAAAAAAAACTAAACCCATTCAAAAAATAACCTTATGACTATACCAAAAAAAAAGGGTCTAATTCTACATTTCTCATTTCTACAGAGTCAAACACACAAAAGGCATATATAGTCATATGCAAAAGTCTGAACACGCCGAACACCTTTTTGTTAATTTTTAATTAAGATGTATTCTCCGAGCCTCCATAGGATATTCTTTTTTACGAGGGGGGCTTAGAGGGGTCATGTTCACATGTTTTCAAATGAGCGACAAAGCCACACGGTCCTGTAATTCCATCAAACTCGCAATGTAAAAAAATAAAAAATAAAATGCAGGATGTGCACTTTTTTTATTATAGATGTGCGGCGAAGTATAAGTGGTTTGTCCTTGGCCTATGTCCGACACTTCCACCATGTATCATGACAGACAGTTACAGGAGAAAACCCTGGTGGAGGCAAAAAAGCCACCACAATATGTAATTTGCCAAGGGGTGCATACAATTGTGTACAACTGCAGTGTGCAAGTAGTATTTTGCAAGAGCTGCAGCTCGCTGGTGTAACTGTTAGGATTTATGGAGGTAGGACCCAGGTGCAGGCGTTGATGAAAATAAAATACATTTATTACTGAAAAACAAACTTGCAAAAATGTCCAACAAAAGGGTGTCCAGAGAACTGGTGAAAATCCAAAATAACTCAAAAGTGAAACAAGACATGAGGGGATCAGGCAGGGAACGAACAGGACCAGAGACATGGAGCCGACGTGTGAGGAGATGTGAGGACAGGATGACGAAATGACAAGGGACAAAGGGAAGTGAGTGGTATATATAACTGTGATTGCTGACGGAGGACAGGTGAGTGTGGGCGGAGACAGGGACAAAAGGAGGGAAACTGCAGGTGAGTGGGTGTGGTCGGAGAACTGGAAAGTGAAGGGGAGACGGGGAGAGAAGTGGACCGGAGGCAGGACAGACAACGGGCATAATAGGACACAGGTGAGACAGACGACAGGGATCACGAGACACGGGTGAGACAAACGAATGGAGGGAAAACTAGACAAAGACAGGAAGTGAAACAGACAAGGACACGTAAGGAAAGTCAATCAACAAAATAAAACAGGAAACCAAAGTCAACCCATGACAGTAACTGCTTCACACCCTATAGACAAGAGCCTAAATCACCATGTGTATTTTTTTCGGCGATAAACTCTTAATAATCTTCAAGTTGTTAAAGCTTGTTATGTATTCATGTATAAATTGCATGACATAGGCATCCTCAGTGGTCGCTGCAGCATCGGCCTGACCTGATCATTTTATGTGCATTTTAACAATGAGCATGACCACGGTTGTGAGAGGAGCGAATTCAACCCTTCCTCTCTTTTTTTGAGTCCGGTGTATTTCTGTCTGAGCGCACACAGCACATTTGTATGCAGCTGGATGTCCGTGTCAAGTTTAATGGGCATACACTGTATAAGCAGATTACCAGACGCTGTCCCTTCGGATGACATGGAGATCAGCAGAGGATGGAGAATTTATGTCACTGGATTTCATGAGACCATAACCATCCCAGAGACACTGTCTATTTTACTTCTTTAAAAAATGTTTGCATTTTATAAGCGCTTTTATAAGTTACAGTTCGGTTTAATGCGCGGGGCTCCGTATTACCTGCCAGAGAACGATGCATCATTATTATAAAGTACAGCTGAGTGAACATCATCTTTCATTTTAGGGTATTTTCAACAATATTGAATCAAGTGTTAGCGAATAATAGCTCTATTTGTCGACTGTCGGGCCAATTTTAGGGTACCAAAAAAATCTGGCAGGGCTGAAAGTAAAGCCACTAGTCAGCATGCCAGGATGTCTCATTTTCCCATCAAAAGTAAAAAGAGTGCCAAGCCAAAAAACAAAAGACAATAGGTCGCTGTCGAGATACTTAATTACTCCTTTCTATCGTTTACATACAGGCTTCCTGACAGCCTGAGGACAAGAGGCTCTGTGTGTTTTGGACAAAGAGAAATGGCCTCTTCCCATCAAATCACTTTTAACCAGAAAAGGACTCGAATATTTCATACACGTAAGTCTGCAGCAGTCACACCATTCTGCACAGAAAGACATCTCTAAAGGCCAAACCAGGGATTCAGGAATAAGGGAAAAAGCATGAAGCTGAATGTAAGTGTAAGGTCAGCGAACAGGGCAAACAAAAGGGGTATATGGATGGTTGTCATTAAATTTAGACACCATGAGCCATAATTGGGTTCTATGCTCCAAGCGTAGAAAAGGTAGAAATGTGATCATTTTACCAGAGCATTATTTGCTAATTTGGTCAAAGTTGAACTTTCCAATACCTTTAAAAAATCTTGCTGTCGCTGCTTGCTTTGTATTTATTAATAAATCTCTCTGTTTTGGCACTTTATGCCATCCTGCTTCTTCAATTTCCACACTGTAAAAAAGACCATTTATATTCTTCGGCATAAATAAAAATGATTTATTAGTTGTTAGGATTAAACCTAAACTATCTAGCCTGAGAGCATTCTGAGTCCGAGCCAATCACAGCCGTTTACCTGCTACGGAGGAGGGCATTTTTCCTGCAAATTCTGATCAAATTTCTCGTCTTAATACTTGTAAAATGTGACGTTGCTTGTACGGGCGTATCAGGAATAGATGCAGAAATTACTATTACAATGTGACATTAATTTCTGACACCCTGCAAAGTATTTTCAACCGGCATCATCTTGTGCTGTAAAACTTTTCCCGTTCTCTTCCTGCAGCTTCCTGTCAGGTTGCTAGTTTCCATCCAAAAATAGAGATGCCAGAGTTTCTTCACACAATGCTGCCAATATTTTCTGTTACAAGTGGAGGGAGGTAAGAGTGAGGCTGAGGTTTCTACTGAAAAGTGCAGTAATTGCAGCACTTTAGAGCGGAGCTGAGATGGAGCAATAAAGAGTATTGTTACTAATACATAGTACATACACACACACACACAAACCCAGATGTTATTGCTCTCTGGACGCATTCGTGAGCCTGGCCAGCGCACAGAGACTAACAAAAGGATGAAGGAATTGCAAATGGTTCGATTGGAAGAAGCAGAAGACGAGAAGGGACAGAAGCTGAAGATTAGAGGAAGATGGAAAGAAGAAAGTTGGTAGATAAATGGCATGTAAATACGTTTTGTCTGTCCTATCAGGTTTGATTTCCTGCGTAGCTTCAAAGTCACCGAGATGAAATAAAGTGAGTGTGGGAGGAAGATGAAGGGAGGTGGAAGAGGAAGGTGGAAAGGTTAGAGTTGTAATTAACCTTCAGATCTAGCATTGCTCCAGAATAAACAGACCAACTCTCTATAGCAGGGGTGTTTGGTTTAACCTTGACTGCAGCTTTCTGTGAACTTTGCTGTATCATAACAAGACTGAAGACTGAATTTTGTTTGGAAAGTCCAGATTCTTTTTTATTATTATTGTATGCCTTGAAATGGTGTCATCCTCTATTAAATTTGTTCCCATTCGCTGCATTTTGAAAACTTTAAAAACAGGTTTTATTAATGCTGCTCATTTAGATGTTAGACAAAGACAGTTTGACCCGGTGCATCGTGATCGTGTCATTTTGCGTCTGTGAATACAACACCGTCGAGGGTAGGACGGCTCACGAAGACCCGTCTCTACGTCGATACCGGCTCCGTTCATTTGGTGAAATGAGCTCAAATTATGACCATGTTATGTTTTTAATTAGTTCTCTTGTTTGGTCGTGCGCTGCCTCTCGTCTGCAAATCACATCATTGTCTGTCGTACCTGGCTTTTTTCCTTTGCCACAGTCAGAGTTTGTTGTTTGTGATCTGCTGACACTCCCAACTCATCACACACTGACGCTTGGCCAGTGCTTCGCATTTCGACGCGCAGGGTAACCCTGGAGTGGCATTTTTCAACGTGCGGAGTAGTCCCACAGATGTCTAGACAATGTCACGGTTATGGTTTGGTTAGGGTTAAGCACAGAAACAACTTGGTTAGGGGAAGAGGGTTGGGGGAGGGGCTAAATTAAGAAAGACAAAGAGACAAAATACACAAATAAACACAGAATGAAATGGGACATGAACCCCGGTCAAACGCTGGTTGCCATCATAACCACCCCAACCACCACCTGTGGAAACATGGCGGGCTCCGTGGATTTGACCTCTGTGTAGATATGATCGGGTCATTCTAAGTCAACACAACACGGTTCTTATTTTCAGGCGATTATGCTCTAGTGAAGACATAATTATGAATGTTATATCTACAGAAATGAAGACGTAATCAGTCACAATAAGCTGCATTACTTTAAAATGTAATAAGTAACTGTTTTACTTCATTAAATGAGGTTACCTGTAATCTGTTACATTTCAAGAGTATCTTTCTGAACCCTGATGATGTTACAGCATATTACACTGTTTTCAGGCATTAGTTCCACTGTGTTTGGAAACCATTGGTAGTAACCTTCGGTAGCTTGACTGGGTTGTGTAAACCGTGAAAGTCGATGAGGCAGGGGAAGTGTCTGAGAAGTGAGGTGAGGATTGTCGGGAAACAGGGGACACTAACTTACTATAACACAGTGTAAGCACTGGTCAGCAGTGAGCTAACCAACCGTGAGCAGCTGCTGAAGGACTCCAGTGGAGGTCAGCGGAGTCTGACTCTACAAGCACATTTATGGTCGTTTGACAGGGTCACAGTGTGGGTGCTAAAGGCTCACAGCTCTCCGGTGAGTGGCTGTGAGTGAGTGCCAGTGTATAGTCTTAGCCATGTACTTTACAGTAGCATTAGTATAACAGCAGAAGTCCTGAACAGGGCTGGACTGGAATTAAAATGAGCCCTGGACTTGTGCCCAGACAGAAGCACCGCTGTCAGCTGGACGCCAAGTATTCTCACACTCCTCTTCAGTAAATGTACATACCAGTCCTTAATGCCATCTTATGCTGACATTAGAAAGCGATGTTATATCCTGATGCAGTTCTGATAATTTGACACTGACAAAACTTTCACTACGTACAGATTACAAGCACGTCCATGACACAGCGGAGCCACCACTACACCACAGTATGAGGTGTTCTGTTATCTAGCGATCCACGCAACAGAGACAGCGTTTGCTCTCAGCAACTGTGACAAGATATGAGCAAGTTATCATGACATGAGCTTAAGTTAATTAAACAATGACGGCAAAGATGTCACACCGGGTACGCACATAGATGGAGAATGGATTGCGCTAATTAAATCAGTGGATAGAAAAACCTCTACTCGTCGACAGGTGACATGTCCTTTCATGTGGACGGAACCACTGTGGCGTCTAACTTTTGGACTGTTGTTTTGCGTTCAGGCCGTCACCATCTTGGCTTTTTGGAGCCAGAAGTGACCTTTTTTTGTGAAAAGGGCAAAGCCGGGGGAAGCTCCTTCTTAAAGCCTTCTATTTGCCCCTAAAATAATATTAATGGAGCAGTAATTTAAAGATGGAACACCAGAGCATTTGTTAGAGGGTCAAAATAAAACAAATGAGACCAGAATGACGCCTGGAAAAAAAACTGCATCTACGAAACACCAACAGTTGACTTTCAAACCACAACGGAGCTGCGATACAGCAGCAGAGCTAACCGACTCCCGCTCAGGTCGCTCACAATGAAATATTATTAACGGTCGTGTGTAAGGTGTTTTTGGTCCCAAACGTCAACGCGACGCCACTAAGAGAGCTTCGCGGCGGTCGCGGCAGAAAAAGTTACGGGGCCGTGTTCGCCACACGCTGACATTAAAAAAAGAGCAAAGCATCGTAAGAGCTGTCATCACTTTAAACAGAAGGAGATAAATCTCACATGTGACTGTGGCCATTACAGCCACCCTGCTGCACAGTTCACTGTAATCATCAGCTACCTTGTGGATGTCTGCTCTGAGCTTTGGACGCCCCATCTACCCATTATCCTGCAGCCCACATACAGTGCACAATCACACACACCTCCAAGCACCCTCTGAACACCTTTAAACGCTGTTTGAGCCTCAGAGGCATCGTTGTAGGGATGTTTTTTTTTATTTATTTATTTCTCTGGGTAACACAAGGGGCAGTCAGTGCCATCTGTTACAGTTAAGGCTGATAGCTGCTCTAATGGGTTGGGACTGAGGTTCACTCTGCTGACACACACAGAGTGCTCTTATAACTGAACAGCAGGAGGTTCGTTCAGAAAATAATACCAGTATATATATTTTTGAAAGGTTTATATATTATATATATTTTTGAAAAGATTTTTCGCAACGTTCAAAAAATGTGCGGCTTGCTAAAAACGGATCACGAGTTTAATGCACTAATTACAGGTGTGTTATTACATTTCACACCAACGTATAATGGGATAAAATGATGAAGTCCCAAGGTCAGCTTCACTGTGACATCTTAATGTCCTGCAAAAAACACTTCTCTGGCCGTTATTCAACACCATAAGTCAGGAACAGAAGGGCAGATTGTGGCCATATGTCACATTTGGGCAAACACTGAACTGGTCACCGTGGTAGTCCACCACAAGCTCACTGGTTCTGCTGATACTGAGCTTCAGGTGATGGTCTCTGCATGCACCATGTGACGAAGCTCTCTGTCAGTCCCCTGTAAAAAAAATAGTCTGTACTGTATGTGAAGACGGAATGTTTCTCACTGCAAATGAATGTCTCCTTTTCTTACATTCTTTCAGAGTCTTCATATATTAGATGAGTCTAAATAGACATGGATGTAAACCGCAATCGGAGGCTTGAAACTGTGAGACTACAATTATAGTTCAGTAAATTTTTATTCACTATTTATAGCCCGTCTACGCTAATATGGATGTTTTTAAAAAATGTGTGTTTTAGTGACAAAACACTGACTATGTGTGGATGAGAGGCCCAAACGTAGAGAAAAATGATCATTTTTGCTAAATATCTGTGTATATATATGTTTTTTATAATGTTAGTGTGGACAAGGCGTTGGTGCAGTTGAATCAGACTCTAGTTTTATAGTTTGTTGGTCTTGGAACATGTCTACTGTCCAGGTGTGGACTGAAACAGACCGTTAGTGAACGATGTGTCAGCTGATAGAAGCCATGCAGCAGCGTTAGACCGGGAACTAACGACATAAAGAAACGCTGCCGTGTGACTTCTGGTCATACATTTATTTACATGTGAGCCTACGACACTGTGTTGACAGTTCAGCAGTAAGACCGTTAACTAAAGACAAAAACAGAAGCTTTTTAGAACATTCCTACCTGTTCCCCTTCCATAACACATCGACTGTATTTCAATATAAATATATCCCTTTATTAACCTTGATTTCAATTTTTATTTCAGCCTTTTGTAATTCATTTATTGACCGATTTGTGTTATTTCATAGAAAATATGGTTAATTTTTTCTTGATCATTTATATGAGAGAATGAGAATCTTTCTATAATTTTGATTTGAGCAGCATAGTTTTGTAGATTTTTTGAGTAAACTCACAATAACAGACTTTAGGGTGAAAAGGTGAGCAAAGCGATAGACTCTCTCTGAAGCTCTGAACAGTATATTATTTTTTTTTTTTCCCCAGACGTACTTAAAAAACTTGTTTTCTTTTTATTTCTCCAATAACACAAACATCTACCAATCAATACTCTCACTCCTTTTCTTTTTGTCGAATCTAAAACCCGTACTCCACCTTCATCTTCTGATTTGTTGTCCTCATTGCCCTCTTACTCCGTGCTGTTTAGATGACAAATGGTAGAAATTACTTTCTGTGGCCTGGAATATACCCCCAGATTGATTTTCTCAGACAGGATGTGCATTTCCATACAGGGCAGAGCTGCAGCGGGAAGCCTGGTCTGTGAGATGTGGAACAGAGGAAAGAGACGAGACGAACTCTGAACCCGTAGAGGAGACGCAGCGATACTACTTGTTTGCTTGAGTATCGACCGATTTTTACTTTGAGTATTTCCATCTTCTGCAGCTCTGTACTTCCGCAACTCAGGGGCAAATGTTGTACTTTTTACTCCACTACATTTGCTTTAGTTCGCTTTCAGATTATAGTTTTTCATCCCCTTCCTGTCCAGTGAACACCACGTATCTCCAAATGTGATGATTTTGAACGTTTGTGTGATTTGTTTCCTTTATGAGTTGAGTTTCAAACTCTCCTCCTTCTTAAACTAAACACTTGAGGATTCAAAATGCATTGTCCCAAAACGGACAGAGCATCAGCTTTATTTTAATAGTATTAGATTAGATATAGTTCTTTTTAACTTTTTAACTACGATCAGAAAATGATATCTAATATCTGTACATTAGATCTATAAATCAAATGAGGGCATGGCAGCAGTTTCAACATTCACTGAGTTCTTGGTGAAGTCACTGCTGCATCATAGATAAGCCTTTCCACATTCTATATATTTTTTATTTTCATATTTATTTAAACAGGTGAATGTCTCATTGAGGTTAACAATCTGTTTTGTAAGCGTGACCTGGTCAAAAGAGCAGAACAGACCGCGACTACAGCTATGAATAAAGACAACAACAAACAAACAACGTTCATACACGACTGATGAACACGTACAAACACTGCGTCTCTTCCGAGGACCTTTCATCTGCACAGTTTTGTCTCTGCTGTGAGAAAAACTCTAAAGCCATCTGATCAAATGGAAATCTCCCCTCAAACCTGCATTTAAACATCTCGCTCACTCTGACGCTCTCGGAGCAGCGTGTCTGCCCAAAATTGCAGTAAACATCAGGTTTCACGTGAGCTCCTACTGCGTCGCTCATTTCTATCCCGCTGATGGTGCAGCTCTGAGAAATGCAGCCTGACAGCGTTTCCTCAGCTTCACTCACATCTACACAAACCTGCCTCATCTGCCTATTAACGACGGAATACTTAAGGATACGCATGTAGTATAGTACAGTACATTATTTACAATTAATACACGTGGTCTCAGATCCATAACTAATGTTGGCTTTTTAAACAATCCCCATAGTGCTTTCCTAACAAAGTTGTTTTTAGACCTAAACTTAACAAACCCACAGCCATGGCATTGTCTAGACATCCAGGCGTAAAACAAAACAATATTTGCATATTAATTGATTCCAAATTTATCACTGACGGTAAAGGAAAAGTCGTTAATTTAACAATTTGCTAACAAGGTCATTGAATCGTTTTCGTGCGACAACCATATTAAACTCAAATGATTATTCAGTGCAAAGTATTTGTATTATAACGTGAGTGAAGGGTGCCTTCAGTAAAGTTTAATGAAGCCACTCGGAGACAGGTTTCCAGCAGGTTTTGAGCTGCCGTGCCTCATCCAGTGTGGCTGACACCAGGGGAAGTGAGGAAAGCGCAGGGTTTTACGACTTTATGTGACTGCCACTGTGGGAGACCTGGACTTATGTTAAGTCGACGCAGAGTCAAAGAGGCATTCGAGAAGAGAGGAGGAGAAAAATAAAAGAGAACGAAGACGGAAGGCCTCGGATGGTGGCCTCGAGCTTTGGAGAATATTCAGACACCGCGATCGTCTGTCTCACGTCGCTGCACATCGCTTCCATCACGAAATCCTCAGCTCTCAGGTGTCTCTTTCTGTCCGACCCCTCTTCACTTTCTCCCTTGTTCCTCTCATACACAGAAGGTTAGATTAAGCCTATAAATTTCTTTCACAATTTTGGTCATAAAATGCAGCGTATCTGCTTCAGCTGTCAGACAAAGGCAATACAGAGCAAACTTATCAGGAATAAAAAACATCCAACAGAAAAATGTCTGTAAAGAAATCTCATCTGCTCACTTTTATTATGTTTTTCTGTCTAAATTATGAAAAATGGGAAAAATACAGCCACTTGCAGTCTTTCCTTTGAAACATTTTTTTGTATGTTGCACTTTTGGGCCAACAATGTCGTTTCTTACGCCTTAAAATACATCATGGTTGTGGTTTGGATTTTGTTCATCAACACCAACACAAACCATTTCCAATGCCTGATCGAAACAACCACCTGGAGCAGACATTGTTTTAGCGTGAAGCTGGCTTTTACAGCTGCAAGTTGTTGTAACTTAAAAGCTTTGTGCAATTATAGATTACAGTATGTACCTTGTGAACAATCAATTATTAAGCTCAAAACTTTTTTCGCCTCCTCAAGACTAGTTTTCTTTCAGATCACATTAAAGAGGTACTGCACTCTAAACTTTTGAGCTGTAAATTGAATCATATGACTCCACTGTTTCACAATCATCCTGAACCGTGTCAGGACAAAGGTTGGGACTTCACTGAATCGTGAAATGTATATAAGAAATCAATGTTAACGCCCTCTAACCTGCCCTTCAGTCTCGTTCATTTTGGTGGATGGAGACTGAAGCTGTTACATCGCTCTGTTCAGAGCCACCGGACTCCTTTGACAAAAACATTTTCATATGACCTCACAGAGCCGCTGTCCATTAGTTTGTTTGTCAGTTTGGGTCTGAACTAACTTGATACGACACCAGAGTCACACAATAACACGTGCGGACTGGCCGATCGAAGCCGTGAGGTAAAATTGCTGTTTTTGTCAGGGGACTTGAAGAGCACTTCAGGGCCTGAGGTCCCCGTTGGAAAATACTGTATGACTGCGAAGTAAAGTGGTGAAAATATTCTAAATATCACGAATATTTAATCTGATGTAGATTTTTTTTAGGTGGTAAAGCAGTACAATATGCGTAGTGTCTTGTGATTCTCTGAGCTCGACGTCCCTACACAACATCCACACCTTCAGCGTCTTTTTTTTCAACGTTTTTAGCACTTTTCAAAATCATGCAGTGGGAGGAGTTCGGCTCAGAGTGGGGTGAAGTTAAACGTTTTAAACAATGCTATTAAAACTGCTCTTGTCATCTACTGTCATCAACTCCACACATTGTTAGTGTGCGGTGCCAGCGCTGGAGATGCGTCTTGTAGAATGTTGTTTGGATAGTTTGTACTTCTTGAATCACAAATGAATGAAAATAAATGAATCACACTTGTCTTGGGCGGCGTTGAGCGCAGGATGCAGGGACAGGGCCTTTGCAAAATACTGTCGTGGGAGAACTTGTTTTGGTGGAAGTGAGTCATGTATTGAAATGACTAAATCCCTGCAAACGTAAGTGGCAGATGAAAAGACTACGTTTTGTCAAAATGTGTCATTTTCAGTTTGTAGCTGCAGCTTGGAGGTTGTTGTTCTTTCACGTAGTGACTGTCCCAACAGAGTACATCCTGTGAGCCAGACTACATCTATATTACCCAGCAACAACGTATGGGTATTGGATTGCAATGCAATTATATAGGCCAAAGCCAAATGTCTTTCCGATAAATATGGATCTGTAATGTTGCTTTCTTGCAGCCCGTGTTTTCAGACTGCACTGACAAATTCCACCCACACAGCACAGCTGCACACAGCTGGAACTCCACATTTCCTCCACTTCTGCATTAACAGGCTGCAGCTAGCAGCGGTATCACAGTAACTCAACTAGAGTAGCCAATCACGTTGAGGCGAATGTGCTGTTATTTTTACCGACCGACATAATTCAGTTGTGTTTGCCTTTCATCTGTAAAGAAAATAAAATCTGTAAAGAGAACAAAAAAGCCACTTGTTCTCAGCCCAAGGTGATGAAAGACACTCAGATGCACAGAAAACGGCTGCTTTGTTCTTCCTGTTTCAAGTATTGTTTAACATTGTGAAACTGAAATTGTAATTATGGACTGAACTGGTTTTTATAGTAGATTGTAATGTTGTTGTCTATGAGACCAAAAGGCTTATTAAGATTTTTTTATTTTTTTTATTATTATTTTTTGCAGTGAAAATGACACACAGCTCACCCCGAAAGCCAGTTCGGGAAGAGCCAGTGAACAAAGTAATTAGTATCATAATGTAGAATTCATAAAACCATGAATCCCTAATCATAAAGACTCTTGCATATTTAAATCTCCGAGATGCATGGGGCTTTAATGGAGACGATGAAAGGCGCGTGCACGGAGTACACACCGACATGAGCGTTAGCGGAGAGAGAGATGTTAGGGCTGCCATTAAATGCTCTCTAGCAGAGTAAACACACGGGCAGCACTGGGAGTCATATCATATCCCATCCAGAGAGAACAGATGGACGAGTAACTGCGGCCTGGAAAGCGCACAGGAAACTTAAGGCAGCTCAGCGCTTCAGAGGCCTGGCTCTGTGTGTTACAATAAGCGTTTATATTAGCCTTCATTTTATTCTATTTTTTTATAGCACAGCGCTCAGCCCGCTGTGCTTTAAGCCATTATTTCCTTTGACTTTACGGCTTACGATTGTAAACATTTAGACGGACAGCTGCCCGGTGCGACCGCGCTCTGTGTGACTGAACAGTAACACACAGCTCTCCCTCCTTCAGACG
>JAPQRN010000022.1:4004569-4014585 GCA_037367275.1 Coranthus polyacanthus
CGACGCTACACTGTAAAACGCTGAGCTGCTGAGTCACGTTACACCAGAAAACACCGACACTACACTGTAAAACGCTGAGCTGCTGAGTCACGTTACACCAGAAAACACCGACGCTACACTGTAAAACGCTGAGCTGCTGAGTCACGTTACACCAGAAAACACTGTGATTTGAATTGTCTGCTTTTTGTCAGGTTGCGTTTCCTTCTCCACAAACAGCATCGTCATCAGTAACAGGACACTAGTTTCCATCTTGTAAACAGGATATGAAGAACCAGATTTCTCTGATCCATGGGAACGTCATATCTGGAATATGAGGAAAACCAGGATAAGACTCAGAACTGTGACACCGGAGGCTGCTGGTCCTTCCTGTTGTTGATTCCCCATAAATACTGCTAGATTGTCAATGAGTCTGTTCAAAAACAACCCTGCACATACAACTGCAACTATTCTGATTCATTTACATTATACTTCATGTCACACACACTTTGATTTAAGTATTTATTGAAAATGGTGCAAACCAAAGGAGAATAATCAAAGCTGTCAAACAAATGTAGTCCAGCAACAAGTACAATATTTACTGTGAGATGTAGTGGAGTACAAGGATAACACTGCACAAAGTACTGGAAATACTCCAGTAAAGTACAAGTACCTCAGGTTTGGACTGAAGTATTTTTTATGTTCCACCTCGTTTATTATCGTGTATGAAGAAGACAAGTGATGAAGTAGTTTGTTTTGGAGTTAAACAGCAGTGAACAGACGTTTCTAAGACGACTCGGTTCCATCAGGTGTGAGTCATGTGACCCCCTCCCTGTTTTAATCCCACGGTGTTTGATTTGGTGTCTGTGGTATGTGGTTCACCTCGCTCCTCTCTTAAAGGATTATTATAAAGAGTAGCAACAGAGGAAGACTAGATGACAATCTGAATGTGTCCTGGTTTTCAAACGGCTGCCGATCAATTCAACAATCAATACGTGATGAAGGACGAAGCAGAGGGAAACGTGACAGTTAGAGATGAGGACTTAAGAGCGAATATTCAACCCTCATTGAGAATATGACTGTACTGTGAATTAGTTCTGGGTCGTTTAAACATGGTATTCTGAATGTTGAATGTCCTCTGGAGACCTGCAAACTGTTGGCTTTTTGTTATATATTCATTGTGAATATGGTTCAACAGTCACATAAAGCTTATAGTTTTATTAAAGAAAGCAAATCTGTATCGTGTTTTTCTTTGAAACCTTTTCAGACCTTTTTTCTGATTAAGAACATTTTCAAGAAGTTGTTGAAGATAAATGTTGACCGATGTGTTTTCAATCTGAGATGTCAATTATTCAGTGAACAGAGCTGATAAATCATGCAAATCTGATAAAACACGTCTTTAATAATTGAGACATGAAATTGCTGAAGTTGCAGAATCATTTCCTGGATATTTAGTGCATTTAAACAGTAAAACTCCACCTCTTACTTCTTGAGCATCACTGTTGTTTGGGTTTCACAGGATTTTCTGATTTATGAATTTTCACAACACAATAAATACAAATCATGAAATATCCGTGTTTCCTTTGAGCCGACAGTTTGTTT
This sequence comes from Coranthus polyacanthus, assembly GCA_037367275.1. Classification (NCBI taxonomy): domain Eukaryota; kingdom Metazoa; phylum Chordata; class Actinopteri; order Kurtiformes; family Apogonidae; genus Coranthus; species Coranthus polyacanthus. The sequence goes on from JAPQRN010000022.1 coordinate 4,006,148, forward strand.
TATTTCCTTCTCCTCTGTTGTGACTGTTGAACCTGTGGACCTGCCTCTAAACGGTTTCTGTCTGTGTTTTCAGGTGTTTAAAGGTCCACTCGTCTTCTCTCCGCTGACTTCAGGCCGTCAGACTCATGGCACCTCTCAGCTGACACAATGGCCCAGATATCAAGTGGTAATGGGTTCAAGCTGGACGTCCCCCAGCCTAAAGGGATTGTGGGTAAAGAGGAGGCCCTGCGCATGGAGGAGGAGGCTTTAGCGAAGCTGCAGAAAGAGAAGAAACACATGGCGCCGTCTTCATCCTCTGCTTCATCCTCCTCCTCCTCAAAGACTAAAGCCTGTAGATCTGCCTCCGCTGCTCCTCAGCCTTCATCCTCCTCCTCCTCCAGACTGGAGAAGGACCTCATTGTGTTCCCTGAGACCAGGAAGCAGGCGGAGCAGGACAAGTTCAGGGACATCGACGTGGACAAGATGACCACAGAGGAGCTGGAGAAGCTGCTTCTGGATGAAACCTTCGAGGTGAACAGAGTGAGTCGTCCGTCGTCTCTTCTCGGCTTCAACCTCAGTGCCTCGTACCCTGGTCACCCCTGTAGCTCCTCCCCTTTCCAGAGCAGCCAGTGGACCCCGGTCCTGTCAACTCCGTCTAACTCCAGCGTGTCCACTCCCACCCACCAGCCCTCCCATCAGCCCCTGTTCCCCTCGGCCCCGTTCCCCAAACCGGGCTCGTTCCAGAACGGCTTCACTCCAGCCCTGTCACCCTTCATGGCTCTGCCGGCCCAGCAGTCCTCCTTCATGGCCTTCACTCCCATCCAGCCTGCCGGTGTGGTCTACCCGCCGCCTGCCGTGGACCCCGAGATGGTCAAACTGTTCGATAAGATCGCCAGCACCTCGGAATACTTGAAGAACGGCAGGTCGGCCAGCACCGACCCGGACTCGTCCACTGCGTCTCTGGCTCCAAACCCTCCGCCTCAGCAGCCGGCCGTCGAACCGTCGGGCATCAGCCGCTTCGACTGGCTGGACCTCGACCCGCTGACGAAGCGCAAAAGTGAGTCTGAGGAGGCGGGAGGAGCCGCAGAACCGGGACCGGGGCTCCCTGCCGGGGATCCGTGGGACGCGGTTCTGGAGACTGAAGGGACCGGCGGCAGCAGCAGTCCGCCTCCAGACGAGAAGGCGTCACCTTCGGTCCGGTCTCAGCCCAGGAGGGCGTCGACAGGAGCCGCCGTCACCAGGAGTCACTCCTTGAACATCCCAGGGACGTCACACCAACACAAAGCCACCAGTCAGGTAGGACCATGATCCGGTAAGCGGGTCTACAAACCAAACAGAACGTATCAGCAGAACAAACGCAGATGATCAGATTGAATAAACAGTGGAAGTAGGTCTGCGTGATAAAACAATTATCATTATTGCAGTATATTTTTAGGTGTGTTTTTGTCTTGTTGAATCTTTTACAAATAATTTGAACCATTAAAAAATGATTTGGTTTCTTCAACATTCACTCGGGACTAAAATCTGTCTTTAAACTGTAAAGAAATAATGATCTGACATTTATGTTGATAATTATTGACCGATATAGAAATTTGAACATTTCTGATCATTTGTGGCCGTGACTCCCACACCTACAGTAGACACGTTGTCAGATTAAATCAACCTCTTTCTTGACGCTGATCACACTTTAAATACTCTAACGTTGTATTAACAGTCATGTTACACCTGACACCGAGCCGTCGGTTTTAAAAACCACCCTGAAATGGGATTGTTTATAGGGATTTGAACCTGCGACCTGCTCGACTGGTGCAGCTCTGAACTTTTACGTTTCCTCTCAGAATCCGTCGTCTTTGTCTGCACAGTTATTTATCCATAATGAATGAATGAGTGAAGCCACAGCTCAGGGTTTAGTCTGAACTCACATTCATTCATACACAGTTCAGTCCAAACATCATCCCTTAAATTCAGTCTTCTCTGTGGTTAAACGTTCTTTCTGCTGAGTGAGGCTGAGTGATCTGATTCCATGTGATGAATATTTAGCTGGTTGATTTGGGACAGCGCTGTGGGCAAATGGCATTGACTGCTGTTGTCTTTCAGTCTCACATTGTGCCATCTGTTATTTGGCTGCAGAGACAAGACCGGCGTTTCCAAGTGAAGCTGCTGAGGGTGAAAACAGATCACCATGTGTCGTCCTCCTCAGTCTGAATTTAAAGTGACATGTTTTTTAAGCACGTCGCTCTGTTCAGAAACGGTGTCCGGATATTTTCATGTTCAGTCGTTTGTCAGTTCTCACCTGTTTCACGTACCATCAGGGTTTTGACATGGGTTGAATTTTTCTTGCTCAACAAAAATGCAAAACGTGACCTGTTTGCTTATAATACAAATGTGGTGAATATGTTTTTGTCTTGAGTTCATGTATTCGTCCAAGAAAAAATGGAGGTTGAATGTTTTGGTCACATGACCCAGCCCTGGACCAAACTGAACTTTGACTCATGTGACACTCGAAGCCATTGCTGCACTTTGACTCCAACCAGACTTTGAAAAAAGCAGGAAACATATAGTGTCTGGATGTTAAACTTTAAATGAACTTTATTTTTTTATTCAGTCTTTTAACTGCATCAGGTTGGATCCTTAACTTCAAAGTCCAGTTTCCTTCCACTCAAAGCAGCTCATTAATTTAGCTGATTTTGAACAACAGGATTTATTTCATGTGTCCTCATACTTGTGGTCACATGGTTTATGTGTAGACCTGATCATCCTCTACAGACATGTCAGTCCACGTATACTCATCGTATACTGACATTACTGAACCACTCTTCATCCTCACAGACCTGGACGTTCATGTTCATGTTCAGCTCAAACTGCTCTGATAGAAATCATTTTCATTTATTTCATGGGTGATAATTAACCTTGGGTTTCTGAACAAAAAGGCAACTGTTTGGAGAAAACCAGGAACTGTGAACAAAGAGAGAATATTCAGTGATACGAGTTAAAAAGCTGATCTAAAGCTGTTTGATTGAACGTGACCTGCTGAGTCAGGACTGAATGAAACATCACAGGTTGATCAGGTTTAGAGCAGCAACAACCAGTCCATCAAAAGGTCTTTGGGTTCTAGTTTGTCTCCTGAGTTTCTGAGAGACTTGTATAGACTGGACGTTGTTCATAAAAGATATAGAATTTAGCATAATTTTGGACCATTTTATTATCATATATGTGAAAAGAAATTTGGGAAAACATCCAGAAAGTTTCAAAAACTTACTGAAGAGCTCTGCAGACCATCTGCAACCATTAGATCTGGAAAAGTCATTGTAGTTAGTTTTGATGCTCTACATATTGATTTGACATGAATTTGGCTTCGATGGTTCATCTAAAGCTTCTGATGGGAGGTTGTGTTTGGTTGTGTCTGGTGCAAGGTGATACCACGCCTCTGCGACTGGTTTTAACCTGAAGAATAGATTTTTCTTTTGATCTGAGGACTGCAGCGGAAAACAAGAACACAGACGTCCACTGTACGGTTTTATTTTCATTAAGACAAGTTAATGTTATGTTGTGTTTGCTAAAGCTCTCAGTGTCAGATTCAGTAAACGTCAAACCTCATGTTCTTTACTTCAGTCTAGTTAGTGGATTTCTTTCTTAGTAAATAGTGATATTTTGTGTTTGGATTTGTTGAAAGGTTGTAAAGGTTTTGAAAGTCATTCAGGTGGTTCTTCAAATGTGTAGGTTGTTTTGTTCGTAGCAGAGCAGACGTTTCCAGTGGAATGTGTGTCGTATGTTGTGTCTGAGTTCAGATTCCACCCAGATACAAGGACACGTTTTATTATCTGACAGTATCTGTAAGAACAGGACCAGGCCTGTCCAGGTCCTGGATCTGAACCACACTGAACATAAAGACTCATCAGGGACTCCTCCTCTACCTGGTCACAGTCGAAGTCTTTAGGGTTTGTAGTTGGAAAGGTATGAATTTGAAGCCGCAGATTGAAACGGTTTGTAGTAACAGTGAAGTGAGTTTGAGTTTGTTGAAGGACGTGTGAAACTTGACTTCAGACTAAAAATAACTGGAGCTAAATGGTGCTTTCTCATGGTTTCCTTCAGACATTAACAGAGGACCGAGGGGTTTTCCACTCACTTAGAGTCTAGATCAAACCACATCAGTCTGAGATAAACGTAGAAAGTAGAACATACAGAGGTTATCGAGTCCATCTGGAAAAGACGCTGAACGAGTCTAATCACACACTGTAGGAGACAGAGTCAAATACAAACAGGACATTATTTAGGAATAAAACAAATGTTAAATGAGAGCTGAGTTTGTCTCCATCAGGGTTTTACAGTTAATGAATTACTGAGAAAATAAAAACTAAATAAAAACATTGTTTGCAGATTTCTGTATAAAAACAAACCAGGCTGATGAAAGGAACTGCACTCTGGGATTACTGGTAGCTTTGTTAAAGCAGAAGTAAATAAATCAAAGTTTATTAATGTGATGTGGGCCGGATTTGAAGCTGAGGCGGCCTCATGTGGTCCACAGGCCACCCGTTGATGACCACTGCCTCAGTAGTAGATGTTGTTTATCAGTTTACCGGTCTTGGATCATCGTGGACCGGTCCTGGATCGATTGTCTTCCGCTCTGATTTGTGTTTCTGTCAGACTTGTCATACGTTTTGTAAATGTAGTTTTTGAGTGTTTCAGTTTGGTTTTTCTTTAGTTTCAGTGCCAGACGAGGGGAGTCATATTTTAAGAAGAAACTGAGATTTAATCCAATAATCTCTGAGAAGTTTTTTTCCTGTGAATTTGTGTTTTTTTCCTCATAAATGTACCTCTTTAATCTCAGAAATTCTGCATGGTTCACTGTGTTTTTTTTCTCTCTGCTGGTTTTAGTTCTAGTCTTAGTTTAAACTGATGAATCCTGGTTCAGGGTTAGGGTTTTCTTTTGCTCTGGTCTTTGTTTTTGTCTGATTTTCTCCAGTGTGTTTCAGTTTTGACGTCTCTCTGCCCGTTGGTTTTGTGTCTTTGTTCTGGTCCGTCTGCGTCCTGTAGGTTTTCGTCGGTAGTTCTCGATAACCACAGTTCAAACAGTCCTCTGTGTGTTCAGTCTACGTTCGTGTTCGGTCTACGATGCCTCATTTCTGCTCCTGGTCTTCGTGAAGGCCATGTCTGCTCCGGTTCGTATCCTCTTCATCATCCTAAGGTTTAATGCTTTGTGTTTCTGTAGATGATGATTTCAATTTGTACGAGTGCGACACGTTGGGACTGAATAAATGTTGACCTTCATGTCATCTGTCGCCGATGGCAACAGTCCGAGTCGTACAAAATACATATGACATACCTGCAGGAACACGGAGCGACGAAGCACACGCATGGAAATACCACGCATTTATACAACCTGCACACGTTTCAGCTCAGATTTTAAATGTTGTCGCTCATAAGTTTTTAACATTTTAAACATTTTCTCATCATTTCAACCATTTCTCTAAAAATGTAAACATTTTCTCCTAATTTGACCTTTTTTATCTCATGTCAACATTGTATCTCATAGTTTCTAAGGAAATGTACATGTATGTGTGTCCACATATACGTTTCGACATGCGTCTCCATGTTTGGTAATGACTGGTTCATGTGAATCTGTCATAATGTGTATTTATTTCGTGGAGTTTCATGTGACGTGTTTTTCGCTCTCAGGTGTTTGATGAATGTAGAGTTTTCACACTTGAAACGACCTTCAAGCTCAGTTTTATCTCAAATGCTGTTGATTCTTACACAAAGTAAACACACTGTGGTTTTACATCAGATCAACAGGCTTTTACTGAATCATCTGTAGCTTTTGTTTTGAAGGACAGAAGTTCTACGGGATGAACTGACGGCGTTTGTGTCGACTTTATGACTCAGAAACAAGATAAAACACATTTAAAACTTTGCAAATCTTACAGAGAAGACGAGTTTGAAGAGGTCAAAGGTAATATGTGGTTAAAACATCGTGGTAGTGCTCTTCTCTGGATGCTGATGCCATTTTATTGGTCGTTTACGGACTCTGTGACATTAGTTAAACCCTCTCCCTCTCTTCAACCAGATGTTGTCGGTGTCTCTAGATGAAAAGCCTCTGTACAGTCGTACTGTAAAATGTACATAAAGGAGAATATTAAGAATGTTTTCAGTCCATTTGGAAAGTGTCTGAACCGTGTCGTCGTCTGCTCCACTTCCCTCTCTGTGAGTTTGTCAGATTACAGGGATATCAGACGTTTCACGGTTTAGCTGTGACTCAGTGGACAAACAGCTCCGCGTCTCGTAACCTTTGACCTTGTTTACTGGCAGAAAACAGTAGCTTCTTTGTGGACGTTGAAGTGATTCAGCAGGTAGAAACACAGTGAAAACAGTTTGTCTCAGTCGCAGAGAATCAGAAACACTGAAGCAGAGATTTCAGTTAATGTCAGGAAGTGACAGAGAGAGATGGCCGTCGGTCACTTCCTCATCGAAAGCAGAAGTCAGAGCGTTTTGGTTCATCTGGTTCCTCTGGCGTAAAACCGTGATCGTGGAGATCAGTCTGAAAACAGGACGGGACGATCAGTCTGCAGCGCTGGGTTCATCAGGTTCACTGCAGTGGGTTTTTAAAAGTCCCAAAAATCTGAAATTAACTGAATTCAACTCACTTTATTAAAAACTGTTGAACTGAACATGTAAATCAAGGTAATAAATACCACTTCAGACAAATCTGAACATCAACCTCTGAGTAACTTTTAAGTGATTGTTTTTATTTCCAGTTGAGAAGGTAAATTTTATTCATCGGCCGCTATTGGCACCAACGTATACCGATACTAGAACAAATAAAAGACCAACATGGATGATTACATCTCTGTATCTACACATACATACAGAGATGTTGAAAGCTTTACAACTGAAGAGCAGTTTCTAAAAATCTTAATGTGATGAAAACTGGAAACAGACTTTACTGTTAAAAACACGGGGCTGCTCCTTTAAGAGGAGGCCGAGGCGGTTTCTTCACAGTTAAATATCAGGAATAGTTGTCGGATAATGAATTTCACCCCGAGGCTGAAGGATGGAGTCGACCTGGACACACCAGGCCTTTTTCCCGCTTTGACTTTTTCCAGATCAGAAGTTTGTCAGGACGGAAAAATTAGTTCCACATCCTGGCTGTTTAGAATCAATGTCGGTCATTAGAAAGATGGAAAAATACATTTAACCAGAGTTTAAAAAGATTTAACAAAGACGTGAATAGAAAAAAACAAGACGTCTGATAAATATGCAGATTCTTTTCATCGTTTTTACAGTTTTATTTAGATGAATTGACTAGTTTTAGTTGAGTTTTTCAGGTTTTATTTATAAACCCAGTGTTTATTAAATGTCCATAAGACATTTCATTCTTGTTCATCATGAACTGTTAACGCTGGATCAAAACCAAAACCAAGTCCATGGTTTACCTTCAGTTTGTTGAAGATGAAGCGAATCAGATGAATTTCTTCTGCAACTGGACGACGCTGTGATTGGATAAAGTGTCTGTGTTTGTTTTTGTTGACTGTAAACATCAACAGTTTCTTCATGTTCTGTCTCTTCACGTCTCTTTCCTTCTTTTAACCCTTTATCTCCTCTTTATCTCCGTCGTCTTCTTTCCATCCTCAGTCCACCTCACGGTAGAAGCAGAGGTTTCTGGCTTCACTTTCTGTTTCCACGTGGGTCTGGTTGATCTCGATGTCCGTCGTATGATCCTGTTCTAACGTTCCTCCTCGCTGTCCATTCATAGTAAATTACCTGCGTAGTAGAGTGTTGCACTATGGGCTGTTTTTGGACTAAATTTCAGTCTTAACATATACATGTGCATCGTATTTACATCCATGTTATAGTCCATGATTGAATATAAAGTTGTTTGAAACTGCTCTCATATGACGTGAACAGTCGTGTTGAGATGCAGATGTTTGGAGTCGGACGGAGATCAGCTGGTGTTTCATCAGGTCACATGATGTGAACTGTACGACTGAGGTTTCCATCTCAATACATTTCAGATATCAGATGTCAAACCAAGAATCAAGTGTTAAATCTGTGCATCTGAAATGATTCCTGATTCCTGTGACTTTTCCAGATAAAACCTACAGGTGTGTTTTATTAATGTACATCAGATGAAAGGATTATTTCACTGGATCCTAAACATTAAAAACTCCTGACATTATGTCAGATAATTAAACCACAGAAGGAAAAGTACTGAATCCAAGTGTATTTATTTATTTATGTCGTCGTCCTCCTCTTCTCCCTCCTCCCCCTCTCCTCCCTCTCCTCCTTCTCCTCCTCCTCTTCTCCCTCCTCCCCTCTCCTCCTCCCCCTCTCCTCCCTCTCCTCCTTCTCCTCCTCCTCTTCTCCCTCCCTCTCCTCCTTCCTCTTCTCCCTCCTCCTCCTCCTCCACCCTCTCCTCCCTCTCCTCCTCCTCCTCCCCCCTCTCCTCCTCCCCCCCCTCTCCT
>JAPQRN010000022.1:4033112-4043568 GCA_037367275.1 Coranthus polyacanthus
ATCTTCTTCAAGATCAGTAATTTATTGACATGTACTGAAATGTGTTATAAATCAATAATATTATGTAGTCGTACAATAACTATAAATAATAATGAATCCGACCAGTTTCCTGATGTTCAGTCTTAAATCAGACGTTTTCTTTCAAAGCTGTCATTCATTCTGTGGTTCATCAACCTCAGCCATGTCTCCTATGAACTAAAGGCACTTTTCTGAACCGATGACTAGAAAACGAAGCTTTGTCTTTGAACGTGAGGTAGTTTTTGAGTAAAATGACGTCTCAGTTTATTTTACTGTGATTTTAAACCAGAATGAACATATAAGCAACACAGCGACATCGGACAAAATAAGACTCGATACCAATGTCAATAAAGAAAACGTATGAATAGCGCCAATAGAGCGTCGGGCTGCGTCATCGCGTCATTTCCGGCGCAGGCGCAGATCACCGTTTTCTGTCGCGTGTGCGGCCTCTCTTCCTCTACCGCCATCATGGGTCGCATGCACGCTCCCGGGTAAGCTCCGATTTTACCACAAAAACTGCAGATTTTACTCAACAAACTCGGATTTAACAGCGGCATATAGCTTATAAACGTGTTATGGACGACTATGGACTGAAAGGAGCTTTTATATTCATTCCAAAACTAGATAAATGGTTAAATAATCGATCCATCAGACGGAGTTAGCTTTAGCGTTAGCTCTGTGCGGCTCAGCTCCATTTGGAGACATGACTTAAAAAACTAAGAATCAGACATTAGAGCGTTTAAAACATCCACGACACAACGGAAAGGAGTCATATGTGGTATTAATAAAGTATTTAAACCAATGTAGCAGAAGCACATCACGTCTAATCACAGTTTGAAGATTTAACAACGTAGAAAAGTCGAAGTTAACCGAACATCGGCCCAGTTTAATGATTTAAGATTAAAGGGTTACGTGTTGCAACATGTTGTATTTTCTTTTTGTCGTTTCTCAGTTCAGTTATTTTTCTTATATTTACTGTCTTTCTGTTCCTTTATGTGGTTGTTCTCTGCTGCCGTTTCTGATTTAATATATATTACGTTTGTCATAAATCTATTCACCTTAATTCTTATTTCTTTGTATAATCTGGTTTCTTTGTAGTTGAAGTTTCTTGTTTTCTCTACCACGTCATTTCAGTTTCTCTGTTCGGTTTATTCCCGTTTCTGATGAATAATACTTTAGTCTTTGAGGCTTTTAAACTCTTTTCATCCTTTTATTTCCTGTCATCTTTTCTAATTAGACTCATGTGTGTTTTTTCCATAGAAAGGGCTTGTCCCAGTCAGCTCTGCCTTACAGGCGCAGTGTTCCCACTGTGAGTATTGAATATATATTACATTAGTTACATGTCTAAATGGAACCTGATTCATTTAACACTGAGGCTGTGTCATGTGCATTAATAAACAAGGATCAATGGAGTGAGACTGACTCTCTTTAAAACATTATATATATGTGTGTGTGTGTACTAAAAGGTAAAGTACCTCCACATGATGTATTTGTATGGCGTCCGGCTCTCTGAGAGCTGGTTCAGATCTTTTTTAAATACACATTTAAAATCTGTTTAATACTGTCTGAATGTGTGTCCACCTGTTGTCACTTGTTAAACGTGTTTAAATATGTTTAGATGTGTTGAATCCTGATGAAATGTGCTTTTAAATGTGTTTCAGTGGCTGAAACTCACATCCGATGATGTCAAAGAGCAGATCTTCAAACTGGCTAAAAAAGGCCTGACCCCATCTCAGATCGGTGAGTTTCCACAAGCGTCTGTAGTCGACATGAGGCGGCGTTTCACCGATGGTCGACGTTTATCTGTGTTTATATGTATGATTGAATTTGTATGTTCAAAGACTAAAACGGTTTAAAATTAAGATTTTTGTTTCTGTGGCACAAAGGTGAAAAACAACAAGATAAATAAACAGTAAATAACATTAGATTGTAATTGTAAACATCATCTTTAGAGTGTGATTCAGTTTAACTTCCTGTCATTATTCAGTGTAGAAAACGTAAATGAAAAGCATTGTCTTGAACAAGTGCAGACAGAATTCAACTTGTCATAAATATACCCAAAGGAAAAGTAAAGTATTAAAGTAATGAGTAGAAGATGCTCTGGACATTTGTCATCATAGTGTGAAACAGTGTAAATGTTATCGTCCAGTAAAACTGAGCGATTTGGTCATATTGAGCTTTTTGTTGTGTTAGTCATGTGATCACTTCACCTGGTGGTCATGTGATCATTCTGAACACAGACTGTCATTTCTCATGTGTAGATAATAAACTGACTGCATAAACAATACATCAAGTTCACACTTTTTACTGAACTGCAGTGTTTTGTGACTAAATAGTTGCACAAGTTGACATTGTGATGAATCATCGACTCTATCGCTGGTGATCAGGCTTTTCTCTGACGTATTTTTTTTTTCTGCTGAAACCTTCTGCTTTGACTGATGTGATTCTAATGCAGGGTTTTCTAAACCACTATTAAGTTCAGACACAGCTCCCAAGGCATTCTGGGAACCCTAAGCCAAAAAATGCGAATCAATCTGAAGAGCATCCAAACTAAAATGACGTCACAGATCTAATGGTTGCAGTTGGATTTCTTTAGCCAGTTTTCTTGATGTTCTTTGTTATATTTATTAATCTGTTTTAGCTTCTCCAAGTTTTTGTTTTCATGTATGGTAATAATAATAACCCCATCTATGCACTTTAAACACACTGGAACAAGGACAGCAGCTAAACCTCTGAAGACCTGAATGAACAACATTAGAAGAATGTTTTAAATGAATGTAGTGATGAGATCAATGCTCTGGGTCTTTCATACAGAGGTGTTTGGTTTAGTTCTGTCTGGACTCATTTCTATTTGACTTCACGAATGTCTCTGTAAAGGAGTTTGTTTTTTCACTGTGAATCATATGGTGGATGTTCGATCCTTCACGTGGACGTATAGGTGCACAGATCTTATGGTCCTGCTCTGTATGTTTGTGAGCAGAGATTTTTCCTGCTGTGCTATAATAAATGTAGAAGTACATTAGCAGAGTGACTGTAGGTGGCAGTGTCCTTCACACATCACATCTGTTTTTAAATCTGCAGAGGAGGTTTTATGTCCAGCATCACTGGGATCTGTTTTCAGTATCAGCCTTAAAGATGTAAGTTATTAGTCTGTGTTGTCGAGCTCCACCGTGGAAAAACACAAAACTCAGCTTCGTCAAAGTGAAACTGGGTCACTGTAAGAAACCCAAGGGAACAATCATTTCTAACAAGTTTATCTCATAACTGCATACGTTTTTAGATGAATCCATGCATGTGCACAAGATAAGGCTGCACCTGACGGTTCTTTTCATTGATTGACTGAATCACTGATTATCTCCTGGATTAATCAATGCGTTGTTTGGTTTGTACAATGTCATAAAATGGTAAAAATGTTTCCAAAATCTGAGGAGTCGTCCTTAAATGTTTTCAGTTTATTGTCAAAGAAACCAGAACATGTTTAACATTTAGAAGCTACAGTCAGAATTTAGATGTTTTCTTCTTAATAAATTACTCTTGACAATTGATTATCCAAATAATTACCGATGACATTGATAGTTGAAATGTAATTGATTACTCTCTGCAGCTCTATTCAGCCTCAGTTATGTTGAGAATCCTTGTTTTCTATTTCCAGTCACATCAATGTGAACGTTTCGTAAGTTAATGTCAAACTGAACATCAACGCCTCATTGAACTCGTTCTTTTCATAAGTTTTGTTTTTGATAAAGGCTGAAAATTGAACTTGTTTCCGCTGTAAAAAGTGATGTTTAGTTAAAACGAGTCTCTTTGTGTTTCCTACAGTAGAAACATGACCCGGTTTGACTTTCTTCATAAACTGATGAAACCCAAAGTGAAATGTCTGTTCTGACATGAAGTGTCCAGGTTTTAACAGCGTTTCTCCATCGTCCAGGTGTGATACTGAGGGACTCCCATGGTGTGGCTCAGGTGCGTTTTGTCACTGGCAACAAGATCCTGAGGATCCTGAAGTCCAAAGGTCTGGCCCCTGACCTGCCCGAGGACCTGTACCACCTGATCAAGAAGGCCGTGGCCGTCAGGAAGCACCTGGAGAGAAACAGAAAGGTATGACGAGGCTCCGCCTGAGAATAATACACTTCAACCTGATACCTGGGCTTCGGCACGGTTCTGAAACGGTACTTTTAACAGTTACATTACAAATCTTTATCTCTGCATTTTCCTACATGTAGATCAAATTTAACAACTTGAAAATAAACCCCTTTACCACAATTTGAAGTTGTGTTAACGTCAATAATAAAAATGCATAAAAGCTGTTTGTGTTTCTGCACCGACATGAAACATGGCATCAAACACAAAACTGGAATCGGAACATTTAATTCTCTGCCTTAGAAGTAGCTCCACCATGAGACCGTTAAGACTTATTTCATTTTTGAGTTTTCAATCGGCATCAAATCATGTGACATGTTGGTAGTAAATCCCTCCACGTGATGCTCTGAAAACACAGGTTTACAGATGCAACCATCATTATTTGGATGAATGTTTTTCTATCTAGAAGCTGAAACGCGTCAAAAGTCTAAAGAAATGTTTTCAGTCAAAACCAAGATGTTTCACTGACTCAAGATGAAAAAGCAGAAAGTTGGACAAAGTCATTTTTAAGTCAGCGAAACCTTTAATCTATCAGATTCGTTTCTGATTTCTCTTGTTTCACCTTTAAACTAATCCAGTCTACGATAAAACACCTACTTTGATGAAGGTCGTGTCCTTACTTACGATTAAAGCAGAACATTTCAACCATCAGGTCGACTGAACGGTTTATAAACTGTTACTAAAACTATTCATTAACACAATATCTGTAGATGATTCTCAGTCAAATGGCACCAGATACTTGATATAAACTACCTGATGACTGAGACTATACCCAATGTATTAATAGAAACAGTTCATCCATGTCTTAAAACATCTTCTATTGTACTTTTTTTTTTTTAGGACAAAGATGCCAAGTTCCGCCTGATTCTCATTGAGAGCAGGATCCACAGGTTGGCCCGTTACTACAAGACCAAGAGAGTACTGGCCCCCAACTGGAAGTAGTACGTACTCCTACCGTCAATATGTGGTTTCCCCTCCTGTTAGAGAAGCTGACATCAGGTGGATGGTACAGTTCAGTGGGTTTTAGATAATCCTGTTAATTCCCTCTGACATTGAGTTTTACAGTAGGAGAGAATAAGATACAGTTTGAAAAATATCATATGATCAACACACATGTTGAGATTTGAGCCTTGTCTGATGGATGATCAACTCCATGTGCACAGTTCATTGTCCTGCTCGTCTCCTCCGTGGGAGCAGTGATATTTCTGATGTGCTATAATAAATGTGGAGGTAAATTAACAGAGCGGCTGCCGGTGCCGCCTCTGCCAGTCCCCTTCACACAGTCACATCTGGGTTCTGATGAACACCAGGGTTTCACATGGTTGAGGTCATTTCCACTACGTTTGTGGAGGATTTAGGCCACATGTAGGTTGGAGATCATGAGAAAATATCTACCTTGACATTGTTAGACCATCATCAGCTCGTCTTTGTACACAATGTTGGAGCGGATGATAAACAAACTGCATCCAAAAAGCCTTCGGTGCTGCTCGAAATAATCCTTATACTGGTGTGAAAAGCCTGATGTTTTCACATCTCCTGAAGCTGTAGGTGTTCAGACTCTACAAAGCGGTTTTGAACGTGCTGAGGGTTTTTTATTTGTGCGTCCTCTAATGTCGTGTTTCTGTTTCTGTTCACAGTGAGTCCTCTACAGCTTCTGCTCTGGTGGCATAAACTCGTCTTTTTGGATTAATAAAACAGGTTAAACTGAATCTTGTTTTGTGTTCTTATACATCACTGTGTGGATTTTCACAGGTTTAACATTGAAACTTTGTTTAAATGAAACATAACGGCAGAAAAATGTGGGTCAAAAACAAACCAAACATCAATAACACAAGAGGGAGACAAAGAACCACAAACTGAACCACATCAGTGTGTTCACATGCTCTAGTATCAGGTCACACAGGTTCACATAACACCAGAATTACATGACATGCACTGACTTCATTGTTTAATAGAAAAACATCGTACAAAACCACTGAATTTTAAGATTTACCTTCATTTTCCATCTTAAAATCAAACTTAACCAAAGAAAACAGATGACTAATGAACTGGAATATTATTCAAATCTGAAATGAGATGAGAAATATTCTGTTTGGAATAAAGTTTTAACCATTAACATCCCAGGTCATTATCAGATGAAGCTGAAGATTTAAATGAAAGGAAACAAACTGATGATTTCAGATCAGACCGAAGTAAAACTGAGTCGATTGTCAGTTTTTCATCAAACCACATGTTGGAGCTGGATGGGTTAATGTATGTTATTACATGTCGTGTAGTTTGAAAATCATTTCCACACAATGAGCCACATTTTCATCATCCACTGGAATTTAATACTTTGGTCCAGTGAGAATTACTGGATTATTGGTAAAAAGTTGTAAAACCAGCCTGTTCACAGCAATGAAACGTGAACCTAACTGTTAAATGACTTCAAAATGTCGCTGTTTATGTTAAAAATACACTGTTTACAGAGGACTTTCCTCATTGTGTGAGGATTTCACGTCGGTTTCTTAATAATTTCGGTTTAAATCGATATTTCCCGTTTTTAATCCGGTAATTTCTCCGTTTATGTTGTAAATAAGTGGTTCTAAAAGGGTTTTCCTCGGTGTTTGGGAAATTACGGGCACTTTCCACGCGTCACACGTTACGTAACGTGAGGGTGCGGCGTAAACCGTGAAGGGCGGGGAGTCCGGCGAGTGGCAGCTGCATTGTCCAATCACAGCCCACCTTTACGTCACCCTGTTTATTTTAAGGAGTAGTGTTGCAACAGCGAGACATTCCGCTCCAGAACAACGACGAAGACACAACACAGAGAACATGGAGAACAAAACCGAAAACATACATGAGAGGATTTGACGAAGGAGGTCCAAACATGGCGCACATCTACCGGAAAATGAAGCGACAACACGGCGACGCTGATCTGTCTCTGACGAATACAAGACATCTGCTGGTTTTCGACGAGGAATATCAGAATACGTGAGGTTTTATTTTAGCGCCAATAGACAAAACAACATGGCGACCGCGGCTGTGGGTTCGGAGAAGGGTTCTGCCATGGAGAGGTTCGGCGGCAGAGGAATGGCGCTTCTACCGTGGACCAAACAAATGCTGACCGTCCTGTGGGAACAGCTCCGGCTGCTGGTCCAGGTCATCTACTACACGTTCATGTCGGGTAAGAAAAACAGGAGGAGAAAAGTCACTTCAGTCACCTTTTATTGATTTATTGTGTTTGTTTATGACTTA
Organism: Coranthus polyacanthus; assembly: GCA_037367275.1. Classification (NCBI taxonomy): domain Eukaryota; kingdom Metazoa; phylum Chordata; class Actinopteri; order Kurtiformes; family Apogonidae; genus Coranthus; species Coranthus polyacanthus. The sequence continues at coordinate 4,040,508 of JAPQRN010000022.1, forward strand.
GTTTCTACCGTCTGTCGTGGCGCGTTCCGGAACCGGTTTAAACTGGAGACCGTTGGGTCCCGACTGAAATAAAAAAGCTGAAACTCCTTTATGTTGTTTTTAAGAGTCTTCAGCCTCAATACGATCATTTAGTTCAGGTCTGACTAGTGGTTGTGATCGATAATTTCACTGTTTAGCCCAGTGTTGTACTGGTTAAGTTTAAATAACACTGTTTAAAGTGTGGATTTTACATTCGTAAATGGACTTTCTACTCGACCTGGTCTGATGTGGTCCAGCGTGGGGGTTGTTTTCACAAAGAGAATAAAGGTTTCACATGAAGTGTAGTGGTTTTCGACCTGGGCCTGGTCTGCTGGGGTCTATGTGTGGAAGTAGCTCTGAAATCTTCTTTTTTTGTGGTTTTTATAAATCCAGTGAAGCCGTGTTGTCCCAGCTTTGCACAGGCCTTTGTGGCTGTGATGGTTTTATTTGCTGTTATTTGACCAAAAACTAGTCAGTTTTGTGTAATTGTTAATGTTGCAAAATTTTTACTTTAATGAAGTAGACACACAATTGAAAATTAAAAAAGTTTATTGGGCTGATATGGTATCTCTGGTTCTGTCTCTTCAGCTTAGGTTAAGTCTTGTAAAGGTAGAAAATCCTGGAATAAAGTTTTCACAAATAAGTCTTCAGTCTTTCTAGGATCATTTACCTGGACTAACCTGGTCTGTTTAGTTTAAATCCCAGAAAAGCAGTGAATTGACTGGTTTAATTGTAGTGTTTGTGTGTTTTGTGTGTTTCTGTTGTTAATGCTTGTGACCTCTGAGATATGTAGAGATGGTTGACTTGTAACTACGTGATTTAAACTAATTTAAGTTGTACAACTCATTTAAAAACTGGTGTTTATTTTAATTCAGTGATCAAACTGGGAAATAGAAAATGTGCAAATGGATAATGTCAGGGGATAAGAAACAGAAATCATGAGTCAGCTCATACATCGACATGTTTAAAAGCTGTAACAACAGAAGCCACTGATTTTAAAGTCAGTACAGACTCAACTTATAGTGACTTTGTCCCATTGAGATTAACTTTAGAGCTGATATTTTGGCGTTGGAGCCTCTGGTTGGTGTAAACCTGTTGATGTACCTGTTGACAGGTTTTGGCCCTATTTTTCCATGTGTCTCAGCCTTATTTGTTTAATCTTGGAACAAGCAGAGAAATGTGACGTTTTAACTGATTATTTTTCTGTTGGCAGTTGTCATGTTTATCCCTTCGTTTCCTTTTCTACCTGCTGACTCCTCCTTTGTTTTTCCAGTTTTCCAGATGTTCAGGTTTGAGGTTCATGTGAGAATCACAGACGAGACGGGTCAACACATCCAGCACATGAGCACCGCATCGAACACGACGGAGTCCTTCCTGTTTTCATCCCTGTTTGATGGAGATAACGGCGTCATGGTCGGCGGTTCCAACTTCTGCGCCGACGTCGGCGAAGCCTTCGCTGGGAAGTCGACCGCCGAGGCTCTGCTGTCCAGTCTGCGAGCCGAGGACTTGTGCTGCGGCATTGTGGACGACTTTGTGACCAGAACAGCTGGCGAGGAAGGTGGTGGCATCTTCCTGGGTCACAAATCCAGCTGGAAGATGGGTTTCCCCGGCGACTGGAACATCTTCGTGTCGAGTGGCGACAGCTCAGGTTCGGACGGTCGTCACAAGAGTGAGAAGGAGAGTTCAAAAGGTTTCAAACGGGACACATCGGAGGAGGAGAGGAGCTCTCACTGGAGCAGCGAGGAAGAGCAGGGTGTCGTCGAGTTTGACAACGAGGAAAGCAAAGCACTCTGGGAGTCGCTGTCCAAGTCCAGCGACCCCTACAACCCGTTCTTCTTCTCCGCCTGCATCACGACAAACACAGACATGGGCCGAAGTAAAACCGACATAAAGGACAGCAGCGATACAACCGGCGAGGAGCCACGAGGCCACGGCGTCTGGGTCAGCCGGTCCGACAGCGAGAGCAGCTGGAGCAGCTGGACCGGGTCGGACTGTTCAGGTCCCGATGTGGACCGAGAGGAGAGCGAGAGGCTGTGGGAGTTCTTCAGCAGCCCAGAAGACCCCTACAACCCCATGTGCTTCACTGCCAGCACAGTCAGCTCTGCAAAAACCGCAAATACAGAGTCCAAAGACCAGGACTCTGCTCCTGAACCACCCTCCAGGTCCGAGCCAGATTCTGAGGAGAAGGACTGCATCTCGGTTCCGTCTCAGTCTGAGGACGATGAAGAGGAGCAGCTGTGGAGGTCTCTCTGCCAGAAGGACGACCCGTACCACCCACTCAACTTCCAGGCCTGTCTGCAGAGCTCCACCTTAGCCCCGGATCCACCACATCCACCTACAAAAAGCAAAACCAGCAACAAAACCACCAAACTGGCTCTGACACAAAGGCCGGTGCAAAGTCACTGCCACCCAGACACAATCCACGTCCACTGGAGAAGACCTGCACTAACATCTGACGCAGCTGTAACGAAGGGGGAGAAGACCAGCAGAGACCAGAAAAAGGTGAGCTGAACCACCAGGACTTAGAAATTCACTTCATATACCAGGTTTCTGTGCCTGGTTGCCTGTTTGTGCTGATGTTTGATGAAAGTTTAATGGAAAGTATTGGTTTGGTTTGTTTGGTTTAAAGTTCCATTACCTTCAGTCTCTTTTTAAATGTGTTTTGATGACACTGTAACTAAATTACAAATCAGACCAACACTGAAACTGTGCAGAAGATTAGATCCGGATCAGGGTGTCGGGCAGGTACACAACACTAAAACACTAAAAGACAAGAGGCTGAAGGGTTTTTTTAAATGACAAAAGGCTGGTGTCGCCTGAAGAATCTGAACCTGGTAGGAGATGATCCTGATGGTCTTCAAATGGTCAAGTCCTGGTCGTTTTCTTCATCACATCTAATGTGTCTTCATGGTCATAAATGAACCTATTTAAAGCCTGTAACAGCATTAAACCAGCATTAGTCCAGACTACAAACATGTTCTCTGAATCACATGAGGTATTTCCTGCCTCAGCGCATGCACACACACACACACACACACACACA
>JAPQRN010000022.1:4046959-4065229 GCA_037367275.1 Coranthus polyacanthus
ATATAACTGTAACTGCTTATAGTTTTCTGCCTTCATTTGACTCTGTTTAGTGATAAATTACAGTCAGGTTCTTTAAACATTCCTTCTATCTGTGAATAAAGTGTTTTTCTCGTTGCGTTTCGTGTCCTCAGCTCTGACGACTCTGGGAATAAAAGACTTTAATCAACATCCTGAAGGTGTGAATGAAGACAGAATTTCCCATGAGACGTTCAGAACTGAAGCGTAAGAGCAGAACTAATCAACTACTTCACACATGTCTGAATATTTGGATATTTAATGCTTTGTGTTTGTTGTTTTCAGGACGGAGGCTCTGCAGAGAAGCTCAGCGACTTACAAACACCTGAGACCATAACAAACACCTTTTACACTAATGTAGAGATGGTGTTTGGAGGCTTTTCTTTATGCGGACTTTTGTTAAACGTGCGTCATCGAATGTAATCATTGGCGTTAAATAAAGTTGATAGATTTTGATTCCGACTGTCGTGTCGTATTTTAAATATCAACCAGTCTCTGTATATAAAAATAACAGTATTAATGTTATTAAAGATAAACTGAGAACAGCAGTGATCCAGAATCCAGAAGTCCTGTCTGGGACTGGACTGGTCTAAGGGTAGAGGACTTTGATCTGGACTTGGTCTCATGTGGTCTCATGTGGTAACTATTTAAAAATGAGAAGAAATATATATTTGTTGGACATATATTGGGTAAAATTCTGATGTGAACTTCTTTAATTGTATTTGTAATAATGAGTTTATGTGATTCCATCCTCAATGCTATAAAAACATCTCCAAAAGCTTTTCATTTAGGAGTAAGTTTCCTTCTTTCATAATACTACATGTTTTCCTTTGTATTCTATTCACTTATTATATTACATACATATTCTGTAAGGGACAAACTGTACACAACACATTACAGTCAAAATAATAGTAATACTGTATTAAAATATTAGAAATTAAGAGATAAAAATGGATTAAAAATAAATAAATCAGTGCTATGATGGTAAATCAAATACTGTAAAGGTGTGAATTAATATTATCATTACAACGTGATATAATAATGACAGACATTAGATAAACATCCACGTGACCTCAGGGCGGAGCTTTATTCATGTGTTTCCGGTGTTTTTGCAGCGTAGCGGTATTGAACGCGCCGCAGGAGGGGGCGTGGTCACAACCGGAAGTGACATGGCCGCCTCCTTATACGGCTCCTGTCCGTCTTTCTCCTCCGGTTACCTGTAGGTTACACATTAGTTTGTGTTTGTCTTCTTCAAGGAGTTTGTTGTCTGTTTGTCGTCGGGAGAGTGGAGCAGACAGCGGCATGGGCACCGTCCATGCGAGGGTAAGACGAAGACCAGGGTCTGAACGGAGACCGGAACACACGGAGACACACGGAGACACACGGAGACACACGGGGACACACGGAGACACACGGAGACACACGGGGACACACGGAGACACACGGGGACAGAGTGGCAGAGGGAAAAGAAAAGGACACACAAACACGGAGACACGCGGAAAAGAAAAGACACAAACACACTGTGAACATAGAAGACGGTTTAACGGGCTCAGACGTACCTCTCTTGTGTATTTAGTTGTAATATTTCCTCTCGGGTTCGTTCAGACTCCTCGTTGACACTAGACCAGGTTCAGGAGCCTCTGTTACCTTCATTTAACTACATAATACAACTGACAGTCCATCTGTCCTCCTCTGTCTAGTCCAGCTGATTCTACTCACAACCCTGAACCCAACCAGGTTTAGATCCTGGACTGGCTCTGGACCGTCTCCAGTGTGTCCTCAGAGTCTGGACCTTGTCTAATGCGTCTCTGTTCTGTCCTCAGAGTCTGGACCCTCTGCCCATGAAGGGTCCAGAGTTGGGAGTTCAGGCTGACGACATCGAGGCTCCAGAGATCGAACAAGAGTCAAAACAAGAGGTTCTGGAGAACAAGGATGTAAGACGTGAACCGTTTCAGACTCTGCTGTGTCTCTACTACTTGTTTCTCTGATTCCTGACGTCCTGGTTTTGAAACTATCGCCTGTAATTCTATAAAACTCTACAGTACACGTTAACCACCAAACAAAAACTGGTGTTTTGAGAATGAATTTCAAACATTACATAGAATAATTTCTACATAATTTCTTTATTATTATGTCATGTGGAGTGTGTTACAAGTTCCTACGTCACCGCCTCTGTCTGGGTTTTCAGGTCGTGGTTCAGCGAGTCCACATAGACGGGTTAGGACGGACTAAGGAGGACCTGCTGACCTACGAGATCGCCGAGGTCTTCAGGGCTAAGAACCTGATCGATGTGGGTGAAGGTGAACGCAGACACACTCGTTAAGGCTTGTCTTGAACGCGGTGACCACGGCTGATTTTAACGTGTTCTTTAGGTCATGAGAAGGTCTCACGAGGCCCGACAGAAGCTGTTGCGTCTGGGGATCTTCAGGAGAGTCAACGTGGTTATCGACACGTCACAAGGTTTGAAAAATGACTGTGGTTGATGATGTAAATAAATGTACACACAGAGCTGTGATCTTCTTCACGTCACATTTGTTGAACATGAATCATCTGGAACTTTTAACTGTGTGAGCTTCTGTTTTATCCTTTTTAAATTAAACTTGTGCTCGTTTTAATTCCATGTTCATCACTCGGAGTCGTCGTATTTGATGGACAACAAGCAATACGTGAATGAAGTTTGGTGTTTGAACATGTTTCCTCAGGAGAAGACGCTCTTCCTAACGGCCTCGATGTGACGTTCGAGGTCACTGAGCTCAGACGGATGACGGGAAGTTACAACACCATGGTCGGGAACAACGAAGGCAGTATGGTGAGCATCAGGACCCTTGACATTCCAGGAAGGTCTCCCAGAGATTCAAGTTCTCCTCATCCACACAATCCAACAGTTTCACATAGAAAACACATCAAAACAACATAAGAAACATAGTGATGGTCTAATACAGATACAAATGAACACTGAATAATTCTGGACTCAGAAGTTAAAACCAGTTTTGGTCTCTGCTTTTGACTTCATGACACTTTTCTGTTTCAGTTTGTGTAAATGCGTGAATCCAGCGGTTTTCAACATATTTGTATATATTTTATGAAACAGCTCCTCTGGAGTAGTTTGGACCAGACATTGTCTTAACTCCTGAAGGGTTAGGGTGAGGGTTACAGTCATTTATTGAATCCTTTACATCCGGGATGAACCATTACTGCTGTGAGTTCACGCCGTCAACGCCTGAGTCACTGTGAGGATGTGAAATATCCACACGACTCTGTGACTTTAACTCCACACTGTGTTCAGTAGAGAAGTGACTCACATTCAATACTTGGTAGGTGAATTCTACTGTGTTTCTTGTGTTGACATGTTGTGGTTTTAATGTCAGGTTCTGGGTCTGAAGTTACCAAATGTGTTGGGTCGAGCGGAGAAGTTGACGTTCCAGTTCTCCTACGGAACCAAAGAGACCTCGTATGGTCTGTCCTTCTTCAAACCACGACCAGGGAACTTTGAACGCAAGTAAGACCAAGACAAACGTGTTTGGTGTCCTGTATGAAGGACATTTCTGCTCCATCCGTTGGTTACAAACAGCAGCACGTCTCTAGAATGAATGAATCTGTCACTTGATGATGAGTTTGCTTCCTGTCTGTGTTTGTCAGTTTCTCGGTGAACGTCTACAAAGTGACGGGTCAGTTTCCGTGGAGTTCGCTGAGGGAGACGGACCGAGGTGTCTCTGCAGAATTCAGCGTAAATATTTTCTGATTTCATTTTAAATAACTCTTAATAAATAATTCAAGAGAATCAGTCAAAAACTACAGCGTTCGGTTCTGGAACCTGACTTTTATTAATGTTTGCAAATAGTTTATCCATGAAAAATCCTCTTCACAGACATTTACTTTGCAGATGATCTTCTTCTTATGACGACATATCAAATAACACAAAACCATCCCAGTGGAAAGAAGCCTCTTTCTGATTTCTTCAAACTAGAATCAAAGTGTACTTGCTGGAAATAAAAAAAAGAAAAAGAAAAAAGCCCACGTTTAATAAAGTTGTTCTTATCGTAAGCAACAAAAAAACAGTTAAAGACAGACTTCAACATCTGCTGAAACATGTGATTAAGACAAAGTTAGGTTCATTTTCTTCATATGAAATGATTTAATAATGAAAAATGTGACAAGATAGTTTTTCCTTTAAGGCTCATTTTGCAGAAGTGAAGCTGTTTTACTTTGATGAAATTCCTTTTTTCTTTGTATTTGTTCCCATTTGCTCCATAACATTAGTGCAGATTAAAGAAATACTGGTGTCGTGTAACTTCACTTTAATCCTAAACAGAGTGAACTGAGAGTTCAGTGACTGTTGTTTAGTGAATTTATTTTATATCTTCACAAATTATACATTAAAACAGTATAATCCTACAATACCGTTGAATCCTTGTGCTGGATGTGTGTGCCGTGTGTGTGTTTTTACCCATAGTTCCCGGTGTGGAGGACCAGTCAGACCCTGAAGTGGGAGGGGGTTTGGAGGGAACTCGGCTGCTTGGCTCGGACCGCGTCGTTCGCCGTCAGAGAAGAGAGCGGACATTCACTCAAGTCCTCGCTCTCTGTGTGTAACGTTTACTGTTTACTGACACGCAACGTGGACACAAGTACTGAGACGTCTCACGCCTACGGGACGGACACGGACGTCTGGGGATCGAGAACGGGTTCCGCGTGGTCTGATCCATCAGAATCAGAGTTCATCAGGTTGTTTAGTCACAGTAACAGTAAATGTCACGATACAGAAATGAAGAATTGGTTTAAACTAATGACTAATGAGTGTGATATGAAACTATATCTGATAACGTTTTCCTCTCGTCAATAGTTTTTCGCATTGTGCGTCTTCTCTGCTGTAATTGCTCTGAAACGTGGCTTCATTTCATAATGAAACGTAGTTGTGCTAGTTTTAAAGACGAAAATGCCAAAATCAACATGAAATGAAACATGAAATCGGGAACAACATGCGTTTGACTCTGAATCTGATACCGAGACGAAATATCTGATGATGTCTGAAACCTAAAGGAATCAAAAAGCAGTTGGTGAAAACCAGACTGATACCGTTACCATGTGCACGAATGTGACTCTGATCCCTGTTCAGATGTGACATTAACGTCGGTCCTGATGAGTCTGATCATGTGACCAGATGTCATGAAAGCTGTGAACACGTCCAACACTGTTCTGAGAATCTGATTAAACGTCTGAGCTGCGTCCCAATACTTTTGTCCATACAGTGTATGTTAAACAGTGACACATCTACTCCTGAACCAGTACTGATGACCTGTGTTTTTCCCAGCATGCCATGGTGATCGACACCAGGAACTCGTCCATTCTGCCGCGTAGAGGAGGCCTGTTGAAGATCCACCAGGTCTGAGCATCAGCTCCACACGCAACGGTTTCAGACAGTCTGGACAAAACCCTCAGACTCATGGTCTGTGTCTCTGTGTCTCTGTCTCCGTAGGAACTGGCTGGCTACACCGGAGGAGACGCCAGTTTCCTGAAGGAGGACTTTGAGGTCCAGCTCAACAAAACACTCTTGTGGGACTCGGTGAGATTCAGAACCAGAATAACAGGGAAAACTTCCAACTACACAAAGAGAAACACTCATTATAATGAAACAACACATAGAAAACCTGTCACAGTGTAAAGTGTAGAGACTGAATGTGACTGAACAACGTGTAGATTTACATAGGATGGAGTCCAGTCCAGTCAGCGTCGGTATAGTCCACCTCAGAGCAGGACGGACTCCAGAGACCACGTTCACACGGCGGCCATTTTACATCAGAGAAAATCTGATGAATCACCATCACTTCACTGGAGACTGAACATGTGGATCATATCGAACCATATTCCAAATGAAAAGGATGTGTTTGAAACGTTAACGTTACTGTGTGATACAGTAGGACACGTGTCAATGAATCCTGAAACATCAACCTGTCCTGTTCACTTTTCATCTGACAAAGAGCTTGAAACAGAATTCATTTCCACCTTTCCTACGGTATCAGTCGGTAACGTTAGCTGTCGTGTAACGCTGCCTTCTCAGAGCTGTGTTTACTGCCAGTCAGAGAAGAGAGTTCTCTGGAATCCAAACCTCACAAAGCCACGAGAAATGTAGACAAGACGCCTCAGTCGTAGAACATTAACAAGATGAAAGTGACGTAAAAGATGCAACAAACCATGAAAAATGTAAGACGATAAAAACAATGTAAAGAACAACGATGAGGTAAAAGATGTAAAGATGAAAAGTTGATGAAGAGTTAATTATGTACATTTGTTTCTCTTGAGAGGAAACCAGTAGTTTAATGGTTTCAAAACTGTCCTTATTCATATGATCCCAGATTTTCACTCTGTCATCTTTTCAGTTGCTGATCAAAAAGGAAGTGTTGAAATGTGTGTTTATTTGACTTAAACACAACATATGACATGATCGTTTAACACCAACACACTGAGTGTAGACGTTTGTAGACGCCTCCTCCACAGCGGATCCAGAAGGACAAGAACTTCTTATTAAACATGACAAAGTCATGTGTTTGGTCACAGATAGAATCACTTCTACAGTTTAATGACATGTTGTTCACTGGATCCATTTATTCAGAAAAACCTGGACAAGTCGCAGAATTGAATGTAAACTCCTCATGACATTAAAACAGGCCCTGTTGGTCCTAGTTCAACAGTTGACGATTAAAAGAGAAACGTCAACGATCTAAAGACATCAGTGCAGTATTCAATCCCTGCGGGTTCAGTCTCCGTGGGTTCAGTCGGGTTCAGAAGCTGTGGGTTCAGTACCTGTGGGTTCAGTTTCTGGTCTTGTTGTCTTCCAGGTCCTGTCTGCGTCTCTGTGGGGAGGTTTACTGCTGCCCATCGGGGAGAAACCAACCAGTATCGCAGACAGGTACATGATCTGTCACCACGACTCACACATGTTTTTACACGTTCAGAGTTTAGTTTAGTCCAGACTCGTCTTAAAATGGATCCAGATCCACTTGGTTCCGTGTCACGTTCTCTCTCCTGTGTATGGGTTTGTTTCCTTCATGATCATGTGACCACAACATAAACGACGAGTGTCATCTCTTGTCACATGATACATGTCAAGACGTCACACACAGCTCTAGGACCAGGTTTCATCCAGACTCATGTAGACCTTCAGGACGGAGGGTCATAAAAGTCTGAATGTCCCGTTGACATCATTATCGACTCTGGACTTGGTTAGTCCAGAGGATCAGAGTCTGAATCAGACTGATGAGGACCTTCAGTGTGTGTCAGGTTCAGGTCTGGACTATGGACCGGTGGTTTTCTTAAAGACTGATAAACTGTAGATCCTGAAGAGAAGTTATTCACTAAGTATCTGAACCCTTTAAGGAGCAGCTGATGAGAAACACAGAGAGAAAGAAAAGGGAAAGACAAAGAGCTTGAGTTATTACAGTTAATGAAAACAGAAATAAATATAAAAACAACTGTTAAAATAAAAACTATGAACAAATAGACCTGCAGGTAAAGTCAGCTTTGCTTTAATTTAACTCCAGTGTTCATGGTTCATAGTGAACAAGAATAAAAACGTTGCGCAATTTAAGACCTTTGATAAACGTTGATAAATATCATATTTGACAAATCGCTTGTTTTCATCCAACCTGTTTCAGTTTCTGTAAATCAATCCTTTCAGCAGAAAAACTAACTTTGAAACGGAATAAAAACTAAAGTAAATCTGGACGATTCCTCCAAATGAACACGACAGATCTATGTCACATGATCACATGATAATCAACCAATCACACCTTCCAGAGGGCGTGTCAGACGAGGTAAGCCCTGCCTCCTCTGAGTCTTTATGAAACGACTCCTGGACTTTTCTCTGGTGTTTTCTCTGCTTCTGGTTCAGATGTAAACCGTGAGTGCAGTCTCAGATAGTTCCTTCTGGTCTGACTCGGTTCCCGGTCTCTGGTCCACAGCCTGATTCACTACATTTAAACCTCCTCTTCATTAAAGGAACAGGGTTTCCATTTAATCTGCCTCCGTAAGAAACACATAAACATAAAAAACAGTAAAACAACAAGGACAAAACACAACTAAAACAGAGCAGGAGAAACACACTGATATTAAATAGATAAAAACCATCAGTAAGTCAAATATGGACCCATAGAAGTAGAGCTCTGTTGGTTCTGGTCTTGATTCTGGTCTTGATTCAACTGCCACCGTCTCACATATGATCTGTTCAAACCAACCATCAACAAAACAACCTGCTTTCGCTTTTTGGCATAAATGAATTGATCCCATTTATCACAACAACATTTGTACAAACTGAAGAGTGTGTGTTTGTGTTTGTGGTCCAGGTTCTACCTCGGCGGTCCCACCAGTATCAGAGGGTTCAGTATGTACAGTCTGGGTCCACAGAGTGAAGGTCAGCTTCATCTCTTAACTGCTGTGAAATCTCATGTTTATTGGTGTCCTCTACTGGTCTTTACTGGTCTTTCTGGTCCTGTAGGAGACTACCTGGGTGGGGAGGCATACTGGGCTGGAGGTCTCCACCTCTACACCCCTCTGCCCTTCAGACCAGGACGAGGAGGCTTCGGAGACCTGTTCAGGACCCACTTCTTCCTGAACGCAGGAAACCTGTGTAACCTCAACTACGGTGAGACTTGATTCATCTGAACCCGGTCGGGTTCATGTGGTTCATGTGGACTTCAAACAGGTTCCGGTTAAGACCAGTCTGAGTCTATGTGGACGTTAAAGTGACTAAACCAGACCCCGTTCTGTTTACCCCTGCCTCGATCAGCTGGTTTATTTTTCAGTCTGGATCTGAACTGACTTGTCCAATCACCACAGTCCGACAGTGACACGTGGACACGGTCGAGGCGACGCAGAATCGCTGTTATTTTCAATGAGTCAGGTGAGTTTGAGAGACTCGAGGCTTCGGTTCCTCGTACCTTTCAGACCCTCATACGGTTCAGACGAGTCATGTCCTGAACTACTCCCATCTCACATCCACACCTGGATGTTCAGACCCTCATCACCTCCATCGAGGGTGGAGCTGGACTCAGAACGGGGGTAAAGTTACACCTTAAGGGGTTTAGGATCAGACTGGAAGGAACCAACAAAGATTAGTCTAAGATCAGGTTTAAACTGATTTCTGTTTAAATGTGAATCCTTGTTTGTGTAGAGATAGATGTGTGTAGTTCAAGTTCAGCAGTGTCTCTTTGATCTGGTTCAGATTTGGACTAAAGAGTCCAGAGCTCAGGTTTGAGTTTTGTGTCATTCCTCTGTCGTCAGGTGAGGGTCCTCAGGCTCACCTGAAGAAACTGGCTGAGTGCATCCGCTGGTCGTACGGTCTGGGCATCGTGCTGCGTTTAGGGAACATCGCCCGCTTGGAGCTGAATTACTGCATTCCCATGGGAGTCCAGAGCGGAGACAGGTACAGGACACATCTGAAGACTTAACTTTTCTAACACAGACCCATTTTTTTCAAGACATGACGCATACAGGTCAAATAAGAAAACCATCAGTCATGACAGTAAAAGTATTGTTTAATTTCCAGATGTAGATTAAAGTTTAGAGTCATGATGTCGTGATCCTAGTGTTGTGAATTATTCATGATTATCTGACACTCTGGACAGTCTGGACCCAGATCCACATCTGCCTGACATGAACCCAAAGTTAAACCACATCCATGTGTCTTTAACCCTGTAGCTCAGATCTGCTCTGAGGTTCTGTGTGGATTCTCACTGCAGGTTGGAGTTTCTGGTCCAGATACAGATTAACTTTACTAATCCCCAAATAAAAATAAATTCAAATGTCTGCTCTTCGTGTCCTGGTGGTGATGCTGAGTTTCCACCTCAGACACATTCACTCTTGGTCTGAACTGGATCTGATGGTTATTCTCGTCCCCTCTTCTCTTTTCTGTTCAGGATATGTGACGGGGTCCAGTTTGGAGCTGGGATCCGGTTCCTGTGAGACCACATTTCCTGGACCTGGTTCTGGATCTTCCTGTGTCTCACCGTGGGTTTTACGCCTGAAACGTTTTATTGGAAGTGGAAACTGCTTGTACAGTATTGTTGTTGCATCCGACTAGTTGAATTAAAGTGTTTGCACGTAACATTGTTTCTGATTCATCTTTTAAGTCTGTGATAAATCCTCAGATCATCAGTTAACTTTGGATTTGTCACATGAAGCCTGTTCAGTGGTCAGTGTTTAGAGAGCGCTGAGGTCTAGTTTTTGATCAAGTCCTGAGGCTCTGCGTTGTTGAAGACAGTGAAAAACCGACTCTGGACGTTTTCATGATCTACCCTGAAGCGTCCACATCCTTCTCTGTGAAGTTTCATGAATCACTGCAGTAGATTCTGTGTCTCATCAGACAGACGCGATGAGACACTAAAAACTGACACTGAGCTGATTTAATACCACGTCAATAAATAAAAGCAACATTTAAGTCATAAAATAGGTAGTTTGAACAAATATTAAGTTGAATCAAACATATTTGAACTAGTTTCAGTAGAAAAACTAACAAACTGAACCTAAATGTAGAAAATGAAAGGAGATTGTTTTATATTACTAATTTTGAAGTGAATGGTTTTACATGTTTTAAATCATATTTTTCTTTGTTCTACACTTGTCTTTTTAAATTCCACACAAAATAAAGCCTGTAAAGCATGTTTTGGAAAACTTCTGGCTGAAAATCATGAATTATTTGTGTGACTTTTGTGGTTTAACCAAAGAAATTATTTGAAACCAGTTTTTTTGGACTGTGTTGGAAAACTGGTCAAGGGTTCTGTTTTACAGTAGTGATATTTAAAATATAATGAAAACAAACCACTTGTACTGATAAGAAATGAGAGCTAATTGTTTGATGGTAACATTCGTTTGTATCAGCAGAGCTACACCTCTGCCATGTTGGACTGAAAACCTGTCAAAAACGCCACAGTTTCGCTTCTGATTAAATAGTAGCTTTCGTTTCTCGTCAAGTCCTCCGTTGTGATACGCTCCACCCCCGTAGGTGGCGGTAACGCATCGATTCGTTCATTTACCGCCATTAAACCTAAAAGAAGAGGTTCTGCGCATGCGCCTTGCTGCTTGTTCCTTAGCATTAGCTTCCAGCTCGTTGCGGGCAGACGGGCCGTGTCTCTCCGCGGGTTCACATCTGTTCTCCTTTCTCCTCTGTGTTCGGTTCATTCAGCGGCTTCTGGACCCTTATCCCTCCTCCGACCAGACCACGTCCCCTGCTAACCCCAGTCGGTCTCTCAACCGGTAAACTCAGCCGTGCAGCGGTAGTTCGGAGGTTTAATCAGCGGTAAATCTGAGCGGCGGCATCCGGCCGGACACACGCTGATGGCGGTCACCATCGAGGATCTGTACCGAAACTACGGAGTCCTGGCCGACGCTAAGGACAACCTGAGCCAGGTGGGAGAGAAAACACTTAATATGCTGTCTTTAAGTTTAATAATCAGAGTTTCACTTACCTAAACCCGTCTGATTTCACTGTGTTTACTTACATAACGTGGCTAAGCTAACGGAGCTAGCCGCTGTTCAGACCGGTGTAGTGTGAACAGCCCAGTACCGTACCGAACCGGACTGAGCCGTACGGAGGATCACTGCGGAGGGACTCATTCAAAACATAGAGATAAACATTTATAAACCAAACCGACGGGGTTTTCTGTGCTTGCTAAGACGGAGGTCTGGTCCACGTGAAACCGCCTCCGTTTATTCAGTTTATTCACAAACATGACGAGAAGTTGATGTTTGTATCATATCGTAGAGACCGAGAGTTACTAAGGATGACTCAAACATTTTATCAAATCATTTTATTGTAAACACAAAAAGGGACATTTCACTGTTTTATTCACAACTAGACCACATCAGACCAGGTCCAGATCTAAAACCAGTGTACCTTGAGCCGTCAAATCCGGACCAGAATATCTCAGAGGACGAAACTTTCTTCTTCTTTAATGTAAAATCCTCTGAACATTGATGAGTAACTTGAAATAACTCTAACGTCTATAAAGGATCATGTTTCAGTCGGAGTCAGAGACGTGGACTTTGTGACTTGAAGGTTTTATTGTAATATCGATGTCACTTTAATTTAGTCATAAATAATGTGTGAAAGATCCTCCAGAGGTTTCCATAGAACCAGGTGGACTCTGTGACGTCCTGGTCATAACACCCTGTTCTGATAAACCTGTGTGTCGTGTTTTGTGTGGCAGCATAAAGATGCGTACCAGGTGATTCTAGACGGAGTGAAGGGGGGTCCCAAGGAGAAGAGACTGGCAGCTCAGTTCATCCCAAAGTTCTTCAGTAACTTTCCAGAACTGTCCGACGCAGCCATTAACGCTCAGCTTGACCTCTGTGAAGATGAAGACGTTTCAGTGAGTGTTCATCACGTTGTGTTTTTATCGCTGAAGTAAAAGTGTGATTCAGATTCAGGTTTTCTTTGTCACTGAAGTTTGATTAAATCCTCAGGTTTTCATCTTGTTTGTGTTTCCAGATTCGACGACAGGCCATAAAGGAGCTTCCTCGGTTTGCGACGGGCGAGAACATTCTCAGAGTGGCAGACATCCTCACTCAGCTGCTGCAGACAGGTACAAAACACAACCAGTGAAATCGCTGAATGTTTGACCTGCTGGAGGTTCAGTCTGACTGTGTTGAGGCTCGTCACATTTTGAACTCCTGTTCATCTCTGGGGTTCATCATCTGAAGTGATGTGTTCAGATTTAGATGTTGTTTTGATGTTCTACACCGTTTGGATGAAAGTATTGAGACACCAGACTGTCAGATGTATAATAGTAGAGTTGAACCCGGTCCTCATGTTTCTAGCCTTGTTGTTACTTTTGTCTTTTTAGAAAAATCAAACATTTCGTGCCCTCGATGCAGGACTGAAGCAGACTCAGAATGTTGTCAGTCAAGTCAGATTTGGTTGTTCGATATCTTCGACTTTTCATTCCTTTTTAATTTATTGATTTGGCCTCAGTGTTGTGTCAGTTTTCTCTGTTCAGAACTGGTGTTAAATATGGATGTTTTTCCAGGTGTCGTTCCAGCTCCAGTCAGTGAATGAGGATGAAGCATCTACTTTCACTGACTTAGTCTGAATACTTTTGTCCGTTAATTGTACATCTGTGTCACTCAGTGGTTTTTAAAGTATGGAGTCTGTTTATTAGAAAGATGGAGTTCAATTGAAGCTGAATTTCAAGCCTCAGTTTAAACAAGATGTAAACGGTTCTTTTTCTTTGTCTGGTTGTTTGATTCCTCAATGTTCTGAACGTCACACTCTTTGTTCTTTTGAGTTGAGCGTTTAAAGGAGGTTTTTCTTCTGTAAGAAAAGACTCAAAAAGCTTCTTCCTGTGTGTTTTCAGATGACACAGCAGAGTTCAACCAGGTCAATGCAGCACTTATTTCCATTTTCAAGATCGATGCTAAGGGTGAGTCCTGCTGAACCGGACCTTCTGGTGTATTTAAAGTGTCTTCAGGTCCATGTGGTGTCTGAGCCTCCTCTCCTCGTTTCTCCTCCTCATTTCTCCTACTTGTTTCTCCTCTCCTCATTTTTCTTCTCCTCATTTCTCCTCTTTCTCCACGTTCAGGGACTCTGGGAGGCCTCTTCTCTCAGATCTTACAGGGAGAGGACATCGTACGAGAACGAGCCATCAAGTTTCTGTCCACCAAGCTGAAAACTCTGACGGAGGACGTCATGACCAAGGAGGTGGAGGAGTACGTCTTCACCGAGACAAAGAAGGTGAAAATACACTGTAGATGTGATTAATGACTTCAAAGGAAGGCTGTTTAATCTGAATACATTGACTCCTCATATGTGATGAAGTAAAACTAGAACAGAAGATCTAATCAGTGACTCCTGCTGATTTTCAGTCTGAGAACTTGAATAAAATCAAATCTGTGAGTAAAGCTACTGGGATGGTTTGACTTGGAATTTATTCATTTTATTCTTTGTTGTCTCTGAGTTTCTCAGCCACATCTTCCTTCTGATGTTAATATGTTGTCAGTCATCAGGTTATCTTCATCTTCAACTTTCCACATGGAACGAGCACAAAACTGAACCCAAACAAAGGCAACAAACATGACTTTTAGGGATTTTATGTCCATATATTTGAACTTTTCATCCCCACAAATCTCAGTGAAGTCGACGCAGAGCATGAATAAGTAAAAATTATTAATGGAACATATTATTTTTTGATATTTGTTATGTTTATGTTTGGTGGGAAATGCATTTGTTGAACATGAAAAGCCAGGAGTCGAGCTCAGCAAGTGGAACGCGAAAGGTTTTAGAGTAAAAAGAAATAAAAGTAATGTAATATTGTACGTGGTTGGAGCCTTAAAGTTCAGGATTTGTTTTTGGAGTTTCGGCGTCTGTTTAGGTTCAGGTATTTTCCATATGTTTGTTGAAGCCTCAGTGTTTATTGTTGTCGTTGGTCATAAATTCCATAATTCTCTTTCATCATGTATTAGTTCAAGCGTCTGAGAGGAAACATGAATTCTACCTCCTCCTCTGGACTCTGTTTTCAGGATGTAGAAAATGAGACATTGTCTAATCCCAGGTGTTTCCAGACAGGTAGGGGTTAAACGTGTGATTGACAGCTGTCGTTACTGATCCCTGATCAGATTCAGATGTGACTCTAGTGGATCCACACAGACTGGAAACAGCGTCAGGTTCTTTTGTCTTTATGTTTAGTCGTAGATTTGGACCAAGAGGAGAAGCTGCAGAAGGAAGAGTTGTATTTACACATTCTGGAGGTTTTCTCTTCTGATTTCACCTCTGCAGCTTTAATTACATGTTTGTGGAGTCTGGAGGTCCTGCTGCAAGAAAAATGTACATTGTTCAATAAAAGTACCTAATTTGGCATCATATGCATACACAAGTTTGGAAAAACCTCTGAGAAGCTTAAAAACCAAACCTCCTGAAGTAGTTCTGATGCCGTACACTTGGATTTGACTCAGTACTGCATCCGAAAATTTATAACAGTAGAGAAAACACTGACACAGTCTCAGAAAATGCTGCAACTAAAACAAATCCATTATAGCTTTTTGCTTCAGTAAAGCTCAGTTCAGTTCAGCTCTTACTGAAATCCCACCGACAAAAACTCGAAAAACAAACTGACTTGAGTCTGTGTTTGAGTAGGAGCTGAGCTCATAGAAGTTCTTTATATGTGACTGTTTCACGCGTAGAGGTGTCTTCACAATGACTTTGTGCTACTAATTGTCTTATGTGTATGGTTTTCACTGAGCATGTTGACTGGAACAGTTGAACTTCCGGTCTTCTGTCTCTAAATGTGTCTGCGTCTCCACATCAGTCCACATGAGGGACACAAGGCTTCATAAAGGTTCGTATAACGGCCTCTCGCTGTGTGTTCTCAGGTGTTGGAGGATGTTACAGGGGAGGAGTTTGTCCTGTTGATGCGGGTCGTGTCCGGGCTTCGAGTTCTGCAGACGGTGAACGGTCGGCAGCAGCTGGTGGAGCTGGTGGTGGAGCAGGCGTTTCTGGAGCAGGCCCTGAACCCAGCAGACCCGGACACCGTGGACCGCCTGCTGCAGTGCACACGCCAGGCGTTGCCGCTGTTCTCTGTGAGTGAAAGGACTGAGCATTAAATATACGACACAACGCAGATGTAAAGCCCGTCTGTTTTCATTCCTGCTCGTCTTTCTATCAGAGGATTTGAGTAAATCTGTGATGAACTCAGGTCAGTTTTCACATTTTCAGTTATTCTAATCACATGTAAATTGATGATTCTTTTCTTTCGTTCTGCAGAAAAATGTCCATTCCACTCGTTTTGTGACGTACTTCTGTGAACACGTCCTGCCGAACCTCAGCGCTCTGACCAGTCCTGTCGCTGAACTGGACATCCAGCTGGAGGTGAGTGTGGATCGACTGCTGGACGGTTCACACACGCTCATCACAGTTTAACTGGTCTCACACTTACTGTAGTTCTGTGTGTCTGAGTTTTTCTAGACCACTAATAAGGAAGCAGACATGGAAAAACTGTTGGTTCTTCACTGCAAATGACTTCTTATCTGCATTAAAGCCGCGCCTGCGTAAACAACTTTATTAACAGTTCTCAGTATACAACAACAATAAAACACATCAGACTTAACTTTGGGAAAATATCACAGACGACATGAGGTTCAGTGTCCGAGGATCATCAAATAATAAAAGGACCAATTGAAAAAGAAATAAATAGTTCACATAGTTGAACTAAAGAGGAATGTTTTAAATAATACTTGTGTGTTGCTCACACAATATTAGACTCTTTAAGTCGCTATTAATGCATTTATTTATTTTTTTCATTTGGACAGTTTGTGTTCTGTGAGCGATGTTCATGTGATACTGGCTAATGTCATGACAGCTGCTGATAAAGGCTGCATCAAACAGACTCAAACAGACAGATCCTGAATCCGGTCTCTTAGGGTCTGGATCCTCCTCCCCCTCTGTGTGGTAGTAAACGGAGTCGTCGTGGGCTCGGGTCGGTCTGAAACCAGCGCTGGGCCTCATTCCGTCATGTGTTGTGTGTCTGTTTCAGGTGCTGAAGCTTCTGGCTGAGATGAGTCCGTTCTGTGGAGACATGGAGAAACTGGAGGCCAATCTCAACATGCTGTTCACGAAGCTGCTGGTGAGAAACCTGCCGGACCTTGTCTGGGTTCGGATGGAGGGTCATCTAAACTGATGCACTAAACTGATGCATTATGGGTCGTTAGCCTTACTGTAGCTAGGCTACTGG
Organism: Coranthus polyacanthus; assembly: GCA_037367275.1. NCBI lineage: Eukaryota > Metazoa > Chordata > Actinopteri > Kurtiformes > Apogonidae > Coranthus > Coranthus polyacanthus. The sequence goes on from JAPQRN010000022.1 coordinate 4,063,687, forward strand.
GTTCATGTCAGTGTGTTTCTGGTGATTCTTTAGAGTCTGTCAGCACTAACAATGTTTGGTTCGTTCACTTTAACCTCCAGAACTTTGTGTAAAGTGTTTTGTTGGCGTCGTAAATTCATGATGTTGGATTTAAAAAAGGGTTTGGATCACGTTCAGCTGCAGATGAACCATGTGGTGAGTCTGGGTCAGTGGCCATTGGAGCATGTGCTACTATGTTCTGTTTTATCATGTTTATCGTGTTGTTATTTATGTATATGTTGGGTTGTCGAGGCTGTGACTGCAACGCTGGGATGAACACGAGTCCATGAGTAAAGTAACAATAATGAACACTATTAACCAGGTTAAATGTTTTAAATATAGCAAAGAAACTGTCGTCAAGCGTGATGTGTGCACAAGAGGCAGAGCTGACAGAACAGTTCCATTTATAATCCTCAGTCCAACCAGAAGAATCCACTAAACCACATGGCGTTCAGCTGATGCATTTGTGGTTTCGTTTGATTTGCAGGAGTTCATGCCTCTTCCTCCAGAAGAAGTGGAGAACGGAGAGAACTCGGCGAGTGAGGAGCCCAAGCTGCAGTTCAGTTACGTCGAGTGTCTGCTCTTCGGCTTCCATCAGCTCGGGAAAAAACTGCCTGACTTCCTGCTGGACAAAGTGGACGCAGAGCGACTCAAAGACTTCAAGATCAGGTGCGGGAGGGAATGACTCATAACACAGTGAATACAGTGAGTTTATTGTCGTGTGTTTGAGCTGATGCGAAGGTGGTGGTCATCCACAGGTTACAGTACTTTGCCAGAGGTCTGCAGGTTTACATCAGGCAGCTGAGAGTCGCGCTACAAGGAAAGACCGGAGACGCTCTGAAGACAGAAGAGGTAACGATGCTGTCATTGAAAGACAGGGTGAAGGACAAACTGTGGAACGAGTCTAAAACTGCTGTTTTATCTCCAGAACAAGATCAAAGTGGTGGCTCTGAAGATCACGAACAACATCAATGTCCTCATCAAGGTAAGAGTCTCACACTGAGTGAACACCATGTGTCATCAGGGCGTTGGATCCTAAAGGCTTCAAACTATTACATAAGGTCATAAAATGTCTCATTTTTACATGTGAGACCAATTGAAAGATGCCTGAAATATTAAGGAAGTTTGGCTCCAAGATAAAAAAAAAAAAAGTAACAGGAACGTGTAGCTGTTCATTTACTGTGAAGGAAAACCGTTTTCAATCAACTTAGAAGATGCAGGAACCCTTTTAAAATGAAATCAGGAAAGCAGTCTTTAAACCTGTGTTAATGTGTTTGTTCTACTGTGGAAATGGTGATAGTTTGTCTTTGTTTAGAGTTTAAAAAGTCTTCATGAGCTGATTTGTCTTTTTCCCAATGTGGTTCTAAACCACACGTGTCAAACTCCGGTCCTCGAGGGCCACAATCCAGCATGTTTGATGTTTCCCTCTTCCAACACACCTGATTCATGTGATCAGGATCGTTCTCAGGCTTCTGCAGAGCTTGATGATGAGCTGATCATTTGAATCAGGTGTGTTGGAAGAGGG
>JAPQRN010000022.1:4080763-4092336 GCA_037367275.1 Coranthus polyacanthus
GGGTAGATGGAGGAGTGAGAGGACAGTCCAGACCAGTATGGACCACACAAAGACCCTGCAGGCCCACATCGTGAAGCACTGTACTCCATGACGTGGAGCCAGGTGGAGAGCCGAGCAGGTAGCAAAAGTTAGCCCATTATCACAGAAGTATGGCGTGATGACAGTCGGAGTGAAAACATCAGGCGAAAAAGACTGAGTGGTGATACGGTCGGAATATGCACCACAATGAACATGCAGACTGCGACCAAGCATCAACATCCAGTGGACAAGCTGTGTATAAGGTTGTCTTCCCAAAATCCAAGAAGGGGGAATGTGTAGCAAAGCCAGTAAAAACAGACCCACCTTACAGTAAGTTATTGTTTTTATTACCAACACAATATAAATAAAACCGATTTGAAAATTCATCTTCACACTTTAGATACGTACATATTGTTACAGATTATGTGGACAAACTGATGAGGTTGTTGTCACCTGTCATCTGAGTTTGAGAAGCCCTCAAAGGAGGAGGAGGAGGCCCGTCCCGCTTCAGTCAGTGGGTGGATGGAAGCCAACGTATTGATCCATTTACAACACAGGACATGATGACCACCACTGCCTTAAGAAGCCCCAGCAGTAGGTCACAAAGCTCTGAAACACCTGTAGAGAGAGGACCAGACATTTAGATCAAAATGTTTATTTTATTATGTATGTTTAAAACTGCTTCTTATTTTTGTCTATTTTCTGAAAAATAAAGTCACCTGAGTGAAAAATATCTTGTTTTTTCCCATGTAACTGTTATCGATGATAACCTGAAACTTTGAACTGTTGTATGAAAACTTACTCTTGTTGTGTTCAATGGCCCAGAGGTCCATAGTCAAGCCTGTAGATGTTGGATGTGGATGTTCTGCAGGGTGTATGGATTCAAACAGTTCGATGGTGGAGTTTGGTGAGACCATGGAACATGACTTTCCTTTGCGGGGTGGTTGGGCTCTCCCTTAGAGATAGGGGAAGGGAAGTCTGGGCTTCTCTGCTCAGGCTGCTGCCCCTGGATCCCCTGCATAAGCAAAAGAAGAGGAAAACCTCTTCTCAGAAACACCTCCATCAGTTCAAGTTACTTTATTGTGGTGTAAAAGTGCAGGTTTTTCTTAGTATTTTATCTCTGTATTTACTACTTATTTAGAACGTTGAAACTACACAACAGTATACTATAATTTACTGAGGCAAGTACTTTACTGTAAAAGGAAAGTTTACTGAATTACAGTCTTTATTCAAAAGATTATTGTATGTAATAACAGATTAATGGTAAAGAGACACAGTAGGTGAGTTTATATCCAGCTGTTTTTAGTCACATTTTCAATTTGTACATAAAAAAACCTCAGTGGAAACAGAAAATAAAAAAACCACAGAAAACTGTTTCCTGTGAATTCCTAGTGAACAACTGTGTAACATTCACTGAATTAATACAGAAACAGCAACAACATACCTCTATGTATGAAGAGAAGCCCACGTTAGACTTTGACAAACTGTGGAAGGGTTAGGGTTAGGAGTTTGAAACAACGTGGTATGGTCCAGACCAGGTTCAGTTCAGAGACTAAAACCAAAACCAGACTGAGATTCTGGTCTCAGCTCTGAGGAGTTTATTTATTTATACATCATTTACGTCACGTCATGTCACGCGTTGCGTCATTTATTCAGATATTTGCGTAGGTTTTCATATTTTGTGTCACTTATTCACACTTTCATGTTGCTTATTGACATTTTCATGTAATTTATTCCTATTTTCCCATCATTTATTAATATATTTACATTGTTTTTTGCATTAATTTTACTGATTGAAATTTTCATGTAATTTATTAATATTTTCATGTCATTTATCCAGATATTTTTAGTTTTTCACATTTTCATGTTATTTATTCAAATTTTTACATCTTTTTCTGCATGTTCATGTCATTTAAATGTATTTTTGCATTCTTTATTTGTATTTTCACATTGTTTTTCATATTTATGTGTAATTTATTCAATGTACTTTTTCATTGTTTGTGCTGTTCAGACGTTCAGAGCCAAAGCTAAAGCCAGCTTCAGGTTTCTGGCCTAAACGGACCAGATTCTGGATCAGACCCTGGTTTTGTCAGTCAGCAGCTCAGGTCGTGTGTTACTGTATGAGACACGACGTTGAACTGGAACAGTTTGAAACATGGTGATAATGAACCAACTCTTAAGATTCACACAACAGTGGATGGAAAGGAGCAGAAATGTGCATCTTCTTTTTGCTGATTTTCTGAAACTGTGGGTAAAATTAGTGACTGATTTGGATGTAAACCTGTCTGATCAGAAACACTGAGTCCCATATTCTTTCTTCAGTTGTTAGTGAAGGTGTGGAGGTTCATCCTGTTCCAACAGGTTCAGCGGCCGTTAAGACACGCCCACTCACCTGCTTCAAACCTGTCACACTTTGACAACACAGTTCGGTGAATAGTACTTGTTCTACTGTGACAAAAGTCAACATTTATATCATAAATGTGACTTTGTAAAGACATCACGGTTTTACTGTGTGTAACTGAGTCAAATATCTGTCAAAATACACATGAAATATTTGCTTTACAACAAGAAATAATCTGTATTTAAATCAACGACAATAAAAAAGCAACAAGTAACATATAAATTAACAACATCTGAAGTCAAAACAAAACCTAGAAACAATTATTATTCAAGAACAGAAAATGAAAAGGTCACGTCAAACCCTTTACACTGAAAATGAAAGCTGTGTTTGACTTTTTATGACTTAGTAGCTGTGGTTTCATGGACAATATTTGCTGAATGTGACTGAAATCATTCTGATTCCGGCTGTGATCTCATGATTTGAAAATGTTTTCTGATCGGACCGCATTGGGTCAGTCTCTGACGGTGTAGGTGTCGACATGAGGCATTTTAATCCTGACGGGACGTTTCATTTATTTATTCATTAATTATGAGTGTGATATTAAGGACATGGAAACACAGCTGGTGTCATGTCCTGGAGCAGGATCACATGCTGGTTTCACGTTGTCGTGTCTGTTCAGGGCTCATGAAGGGAATCAGGAGGATCCCACTGAAATGTAGGATATTATTAAGTCACCTGTCCCAAGTGTAAAAACTTTTTGGTGATATTTAGAGATTTTATCACATTTTTTTATGCTTCTACTCAGATTTTCTCAGCTGGATGTTTAAAAAAATACCACAAAAACTTCAGTAAAGGAGACATGACACTCAGTGTCTTTACGTAAATGTGATTCAGGTTGGAAATATACACTCACCAGCCACTTTATTAGGTACCTGCTCAACTACTCTTTAACACAAACAGGCCAATCACATGGCAGCATCTCAGTACATTTAGTCATGTAGTCATGGTCCAGACGATCTGCTGAAGTTCAAACCCAGCATCAGAATGAGGCAGAAAGGTGACTTAAGTGACTTTGAACGTGTCATGGTTGTTGGTTATTAACAGAATTAAACACGACAGCATCGACCCACCCTGTCTTCTATCATCGGTTCAGTCTGGTGGTGTAATGGTGTGGGGGATATTTTCTTGCCTCATTTTGGTCCCTTTGTACCAACTGAGCATGATTTAAACTCCACAGACTACATGAGGGTTGTTGCAGACCATGTCCATCCCTTTATGACCACAGTGGACACATCTTTTGATGGATATGTCCAGAAGGACCATGTCACAAAGCTCACATCATCTCAAACTGGTTTCTTGAACATGACGATGAGTTCACTGGACTCAAATGGATCCACAGTCTCCAGATCTAAATCCAATAGAGAACCTTTGGGATGTGATGGAATGGGAGATTCACATCATGGATGTGACGTTATCATGTCAATATGAACCAAACCCTCTGAGGAATGTTTCAGCACCTTGTTGAATCTATGCCACAGAGAATTAAGGCAGTTCTGAAGGTAAAAGGGTCCAACCTGGTACTAGCAAGGTGTACCTAATAAAATGACAACATATGATTGACAGTATATGAGCTCATGTGGTGTGTGACCTCTCTATCCTACTTTACTATATGAAGTGTGCACTAGTAAGTATTTGTATATAAAGTTTACACTACTGTAGAGGGATAGCGTGTTAGTACATAAAGTGTACCTTAGATACAGGGTTAGTACATGTTTTTATTATTATTATTAGTGTATTAGTACAGTGTTAGTATATTAGTATATAAATGTACATTAGAAACGGACATAATGTAAAAGTCTATGTTTACATTAAAGGTTTAAATTTTCAACACTATTAGACACAGACACACAGTTTATATGTGATCATTTTTATTTGTAATGTAACACACAAGTGTTTTAAAAATGTGTGTGTTTGTTATTTAGGATGTTTGCTTTATTAACATACAAAACTGATAAGTCCTGAGTGTAACTTAGGACTTTCCTCACAGTTACATCACAGTCTGTTATATTTGTATGTGGTGCTTCATCCTCTGCGTTATTTAAACACACAACAGTCATATATCTAAGAAGTTTGATTACAGATGACGTTTGAGTTTATATGTTCAACGTGTGTCACATTATGTCATAAGCTTCTATGTTTATAGTGTGTGTTTGACCCTAAACATACATCACATCTGGATTCCTTTAAATCCTCATCAGACCGTACAGACACGAACAAACACTAAATGTGTTTGGGTTTGTTTTATCTTTAATTCTGTTTGTGTTGTTTCCAAATCAACATGAGCCTGTGTGTGTGTGTATAAAATGTTCTTAATGTGTGTTTTTAATGCAAGATTCTTGTCTTTTTTCTGCAGCTGAATCATCATCACTCAGCTGGATTTAACACATGCAGGTGAACATGTATGTTTCATGTTTTGTTAGTTTTTGGTTTTTATGTTTTTGTTCTTTTTTACTGTAACTGTTACAGCTATTTATTCTATTTGAGTTTTTTTTATTCTGTCAATGTTTTCATGATTTTATGATCAGCTTGTTTTGTTGCTCTGTGAAGAGTTTAGAAAAGTGCTGTAAATAAAGATTACTATTATGTCACAGCATAGAAATAGTGATTTGACGCCGTCAACATACACACATTCTGTGTTTTAAACTGAAAGCAAAAAAAGTACAATGACAGGCGACAGATATGGAAATATTCTGTATTTGTCACATTCTCACATTAAAGCACTTTGTAAAGTGAGTTTAGAAAAGTCATCTATAAGTAAAGATCATTATTATATTTTAACTTAAACACAACAATCACAGACACGTTCTGTATTTTAAACTGAAAACCACAGATAATATGTAAATATTCTGTATTTGTCTTTTCATCTGACATTAAAACACTTTGTAAAGTGAGTTTAGAAGTGTTACACAAATTAAACTCCATTAATGACAGACCACAGCTCATAAGAAAAATACTCTGTATTTGTGTGTTACTTCTCATATTGTAACGTAGTTTTAGAAAAATGTTGCACAAATGAAGTGTATTTTTATGTCAGTGGACCGTCATCACACGCGTGTTTTAAATTCAAAACAAAACATGTAAAACATCCTTTAAAGACAGATCACTGATCATATAAATATTCTGTTTCTTCTCTCTTTAAAACGCTGAGAAACATGAGTTTAGAAAAGTTATGATTATGTCAAGGCATAGACTTTACATTGTTATCATACACACACTGTTTTAAACTGAAAACAACGTGTAACATGTCCTTTTATAATAGATCACTGCTCATATGAAAACCTGTCTTAAACAACGTTACAAAGTGTTGTGAAATACAGAACTATTTCTCTCCCTGAAGCACTTTGTAATGTTTTAGAAAAGCGCTCTATGTGGACTGTCATCATACACACATTCTGTGTTTAAATCTCCAAACAAAATGTAGAAAATGTCCCTAAATATTGTGTATTTGTTTCTTTCTTCTGACTTTAAAGCCTTTTGTTGCATGAGTTTAGAAAAGTGCTCTTTAGATACAGTGTTATTATGGCAGGACATTATTTTTACTGACATTATACATACACTCAGTGTTTTAAACGAGTGTAAAATGTCCTTTAAGGACAGACCACTGCTCATGCTTAAATGTTCTGTATTTGTGTCTTTCTTCTCTCCTAAATTTTGAAACATTAAGAAAAGTTACACAAACTTCATTATTATTTATAATTTATGCCTGATACTTCGCTGTAGGGAACAGTGAATAACAGACCTAACATATAGACTATTTAGTTCAAATAAACAGTATAGTATGTGGAAACGCAGAACGTGTCAATCTTGGATTGTAACACACATTTTTTGCGTTATTTCACTCCTTTTTGAAACGTTAGACACCAAGAAAATGTGAGATTAGAGGTTTGAATGTATATAATTGCTTTTTAAACTCTTTTTATGACTCGTGTGTTGATGTCAAAACTAAAACGTGTCTGTGTGTCCTCAGACGCAGCGGGACGTTTGAGACGGACAGACGGACACCCGGTGAGTAAAAAACAACACAAACCATGTTGTGTCACACGGTGGTTTTGAAGGTGTGGATGTGTGTGTCCGTGAGTGCTTTATGAAAGCAGCCGCAAAATTGTGCCGGTTGAAGACTAAAGAAACAAAGTTGTGACTCCGGGAGGTTTGTGGGTAAATATCAGCGGATTTAGAGGCAGAACGTGACGCTGTGTGCGCGAGCGCGGCGTCACGAAGAGCTGAACGAGACCAGGACGAGTCTGTGTGTGTGTGTGTGTGTGTGTGTGTGTGTGTGTGTGTGTGTGTGTGTGTGTGTGTGTGTGTCCGAGTTCACGAGTCTGTGTGTGTGTGTGTGTGTGTGTGTCCGAGTTCACGAGTGTGTGTTCGTGTGTAGTTTGTTCATCAGTGTTTGAGGGGCGTTTGTGTGTCCTGTTTCAGAACCACGGACAGCGACGCGCAAAAGACTCCGAATCACAGTTAAAAAAGTAGAAACGACACTGAAAATAGAAGAGATATACATAGAAGAGATATACATAGAAGAGATATACATAGAAGAGATATACATAGAAGAGAAGAGAAACCTCTGTCGTCGTTTCTGTGTCGTGTGTCAGTGATTACAACTTGTATGAAAACAGGACAAATTCATTCAACACTTACATGTACGTTTAAAGACTGCAAACATACAAATACAAAAATACACACACACACACACACACACACACACAAGTATGTATATAAACACACACGTGCATGTATAAATAGTACAAATATGAAACAGACAAAGGATAACGTTAAAAAAGTAGATCGATAGGATTAATTTCAGATAGAGTGTTGTTGATTTTGGATCGTTTCTTTTTGTGTTTTGTTTTTATGAGTGTGTTAACATGTGTTAGAGTGTGTGTGAGGGTTTATTGTCGTACTTTAGTCTTGTATTTGTGCTGTCTCTTAAAGAATCATCACACGGACAATGTCCGTAAATTAACTACAATTATTACTGTAGACATTGTATTTTGCTTAAATGTAATAATACACACGTATCAAATATATTTAAACTAAAATAAAACGCTCATCGTGTATAAAATAAAATACTCATGTGAACGCGGTCAGGTCAGTTAAAAGCTTCTCTGATCGGACTCTTTTTAATGTCTCTGTTTGTTCCGTTTTAATTCTTACGAAGTCCTGTCCGGGTCTGGGGTGGTCTGAGGTGGTCTGAGATGGTCTGAGATGGTCTGAGATGGTCTGGTGGACCCGGGGCTTCAGGTGCGGACTATATGGGTCCAGTTTGATCAAACAAACGGCTCAGTTCCTGTGTATTCAGAGGAGGAGCTGATACTGGATGAAGTGTGTGAGCTTTGTTTTTAGGAGAGTGTGTGTGTGTGTGTGTGTGTGTGTGTGAGGGTGTGTGTGTCGATTCACCTGAAATTATAAAATGAGAAAGAACATAAACTGTATTTGTAGCAGGAGCTGGTAAACACACACAGATGTAAAAATATATTTGTTAAATATTTCATTTTTCCTCTCGTGTTCATTCGATCATAAACAACCATTCATTTACAACCTGATCACACGACATTTAACACATATTCTCACATGAGTGTGTATGTGCTAAAATGGTGTTTTTTTACGGACACACACAGGGAATTAAACTCAACTAAATTCACATTTATTCTCTGTTTTGTTTTCAGCAAAAAGAGGAAAGGACGCAGACGTGAAGAGTGGAAATGACCGAGCTCGGTGTGTGAAAGGATTTTTAATGTCGAAAATACTTTGAAGACTCTGTTATAAAAATAAAACCATATGTTTGTCTGTGATGCAATACATTTAAAAGCAGTGTGTTAGCTGTTTGTAAAGTACAACTGATGTCAGATGTTTTACCTGCCCGTTCCAGTCTGTTTTAATGACATTTTAAATATAAAAATCCCTTCTATAACATGACATTTTGTGGATATATTTTTCTGACGGTCGGATATTTTCTCAGTATATGAACTGTTACACAACTTGCTGTTAGTGTCTCGGTGTCACGACGTCGTCGGTGTCTCCACTTGTGTCAAACATTCCCCTCCTGTGGCTGCAGACCGGCTTCATGTGGACTCAGTTTCATACTCTGCAGTCTGTGCTGAGTTCAGGACTAGCTTCACTCTGCGGGTCCGGGTCTGTGTGTGTGCGTATTTCTGGTTCGGTTCGGTGTGGTGTGTGAGCAGAGGCGAACGGGGGGCATGGCGGCGGCAGAACGGGAGGATTCGCACTGGGTTGCGTGGGTCGGATTGTGGATCAGAGTGGGAGCTCGTCCGCGGTGACAGCGGGTTAAAATGAAACACACACATGTGGAGACACGTCTGAGCGAGTCCTGTGAACATACATGTATAAAAACCAGAAATAAAACCACGAAAACTGACACATGTGTCTCAGTGTTTATGTAACACATCAATGTTTTGGATGGAACTTACTACTGTGGGGCTGATCTCGCGAGAAACAGCGAAACAGCAGCTGGGGTTTGTAGTTTTTCTGTTTGAAAGTCGTGTATTTCAGTAGAGGTGAGTGCGTGAGGGTGGTTTGCCGCAGTACATGTGCACACATGCGGCAGGGCGTCTCAGTGCGCCTGTTTGCGCCCGTTTGTGCGCACAGAATCCCTAAAATAGAAGAATGAGTCACATCGAGGTGGGAGCGGACTGACCTCACTGACTGACACTTTTTCAGCCAATCAGATCTCAGCAAGGGGCGGGAGCTCAGGCGCGTTTCTCACCAATGGCCGCAGCTTTTCATTCATAAAGTGGTGCGGGCAGTTTTTCTCCAGAGCGTGGGTTCAGAGGGTTTCATAATCCTGAGTGAAACCGACAAACCTGTTCTGCTGTCGGCGAATCACAGCCTGCGGATGGGAGCTGCCGTAATGCGCAGCCAATCAGTGCTCATCCCGGCCTGACTCCGCCCCGCCCCCTTTCATACACTAAATGGAATGAATGGGAGAAGCTTTGGAGGTGATTGACGGGTGAATGAGCCAATAAGAGGCCTGGATGTGAGGAGAGGCAGCAGCAGCAGCCGCTGAGCCGCAGAGACGGGCGGGGCTTATGCGGAGGGGGGCGGGGCTCTTTAAATCAGGCTAGACAAGTGTTGGGGGAGTTGTTGAGGGGGGAGTGTGTGTGATGCTACAACCTCCTTATAAAGGGACTCTCTCACGTTGTGGCTCTGAAATTAGAGCACATTGCCTAAAATTGAGGTCTTCACACGCACCGACTGAGCCGCTGAGATGAACCGGATCACCGCCGCCGAGGAGCTGCTCCGCGGGGCCGAGGCGCCTCTGTTCTGGGTCGGCGCGTTCACCGTGGCCTCCCTGGCTCTGTGGCTGCTCTACAGGCTGCTCTCAGGATTCAGAATCTGGGTCCTGGGGAACGGGCAGTTGCTCTCCCCGAAGCTGGGCAAGTGGGCAGGTGAGTGAGTCCAGTTCAGGTCCCGGATCACGATCGCGGCGAGGGCAGGTCAGGGGGAAGCAGGTGGACTCGATGGGGACGGTTCACATTCAGGTTTTGGGCTTAAACTTGGCTCTTTTTGCGGCGTTGTGTGTCTTCGTTGTTGTTGCGTAACAGGCGCAGGTAAAGAGGCTGATTGATTCCCATCATGCTCCTCATTAGCTCAATTGGCTTTTTCTCGGCTCCAATCAGCGCTTTGAGCCGCACTTGGAGCGTCAGTTTGGGGTTTTGTGCTGTGAGGGAGGGGGGAGGGTGCCCCACATCACACTGAGGAGCCAGGAGCCAAATTGCGCAGGCTATGCGCACTTTTCCGAGCGGTGTTTTAATGTGGGTGAGCTGTTCGGCGGCGCACTACTGAACCACATCAGCCGCTCCGCATCATGTAGGACAAACCTCTGCTCAAGTCAAACGTGACCCACATCCAGAGCAGCGCAAAGCTCACCTTGGCGCACTTTGTCCCGCACATTCACACTCCTCATCTGCGGGTTTTCTTGATTCAGTGTGTTTTCTACATGTCTAGTCCTCTCTTTCTGTCTGTGTGTCTGTCCCGCTCCGTGTTGTAAGACATTATTTTTTCTACATGTATGTTCGACTCTGATCTAACCGCTGCTCTGTAAAGATGAGTTAGAGCCGGACTGAGGTGGACTCCTCAGTGTTTCAGAGTCTCTAATCTCTCCGGAGTCGCCCTGCCTCGGTTTGACCCACTTCTCCGGTGTCTGTTTGTTGCGGACGCACCGCTGCGTCTGGAGCCTCCGCTGCGCATTTCCACTCACGGGGACAGACTGAGGACCGGCCTCTGACTCTGCTCCATCCGGGTCAATCTCATGCTCCTTATCTCGTTTTTCTGTTAAAAAATTAATGTTTATGTTCAGTGTGACGCACTTTGCCTCCAGACCGTCGTGTTTTTTGTGAATGGAGTTTTAATTGGAGCTGTGCGCGGCAGACTAATGACGCAAAGGTAAGGTGTCTTTAGGAATGACTAATGCACGTATTTTTAGTGATTCTGCTGGAATATGCGGAGGAATACCGGTGCACGCCGATGAGTCATGCGCTGCATTTCATCGCCTCGTCATCTATTGGTCTTATAGAAACGGGCTCAGCCCCCCCTCACACTCACTCAAATGAAGACATAATGTAGTAAAAAGAAGACTGTTTATACAGAACTACAGTTCATACACACGATGCTCAGAAGATGATTTAATCACAGAAAAGCAAACAAGACAAAGTTGAAGTTTAGTTCAGAAAAAGTTAAGATAAAAGATGAAGATGAGCTGTAAGGACCCGAGTCCTAAGGTTTCAGGGTTTTCTGTTGCGGGTCAGAGTTTTAAATGTTCATTGGTTTTTATTATCGAGTCTTTCGGTGTAGTTAGAGTTGGTTTTACAAGTCAATGCGTAGTTTTATTTTGAAGTGGACTAGAGTTTTTTTTTTTCTCCTTCTCTCCTCGTCGTTACGTTGCCGCTCCCTGAAACCGGTCTGTGGCACCAGTCGGACCAGTTAGTGATGGAGTCATGACAGGAAGTGAACGTGGGGGTGGGGTTGTCCACAGGTTTAGACCAGACCTTCAGGTTGGACCAGGTCTGGTGCTCGTACATACGTCACATGGTTTGTCTCCACGTCTCCATCTTCCACTAAACACAGAGGTGTGTGTGTGTGTGTGTGTGTGTGTGTGTGTGTGTGTGTGTGTGTGTGTGTGTGTGTGTGTGTGTGT
>JAPQRN010000022.1:4203814-4222526 GCA_037367275.1 Coranthus polyacanthus
CGCCGAGAGTTGTATGTTACAGCAAGCAGGTTGTGTCTGTCTCCATAAGCAAAAAAAAAAAACAAACAAAAAAACAAAAATCCATATTACGTCAACACTCAGCTGTGAGGATAAGTGCGCAGGTCACTGTAAATGCCCAATAACACTTGTGGTCTTCAGTGCTGTGTTTAGGTGCACCCACCGTGTGATTATGACAGATTCTTGTTCCTTTCTAATGGCAAGTGATTTAATAGCTCCTTAGACAGCTATCACAGTCGTCACGGACACAGTGAGAATTGTTATGTTAAGGTTCCCCGTATGAGTTTTAAAAAAAAAAAAGGAGAAAAAAAAGGCTTCTTTTGTACATGACAAACAAGGCTCAGAGAAGAGATACAGTATTGTTTCAACACAGATAAATCCATTGCTTTACATAAATAATACCAACGAGGGCAGGGGAGATGCCTGTAACACTTCCATCGGCTGTCACAAAGAAGATTCAACAGGGTCATGTCGAGTTATTGTTACTGGTAGCCCTTTAAAACACGGTTCAGACAGTTCCCCTCAGTTGATTAAACACTGTCATGTCAGAGCTTCGCCTCTCTAATGCAGAAGTGTCTCACCTTATATAATGTTAAGTGAATGATTTATTTACAACCATGGTGACACAGTTGGCTACTAAATAAAAAATTAAGGTTGGCTATTGCAATGGCCAGCCATGGTTGTGATTGGCTGCTGAGGACTCCCCTGACTGCGGCAGGTTCAGGGTTCGATAGCAAAACATCTTTGTGTCTTTTTGGGACATATACGTAATTATGTGTTTGTTCACAGTATGTGCATGCTTGCAATACATATACCTGTGCGATTGTATTTGAATGTGAAGCGCACTTTAACTTGATAATAGTACCAGCCAGTGTGGGGGTATGAGGTGATGGAGGGCCCTACTTGTTTCACAGGAGGGAGGGATTTTCTTGGTCAGATCTAGAGTTTGAAGGTAAAGGAACGGGTGGTGCCGACTCCGGTGGTGCTTCAGAGTCCGTGGGCAGTGTGCAGTCTCGATGCTAGGCCAGAGCCCTGTGTGAAGCCGGGTTGGGGGTGGGTGGGAGGTTGTGGTCGGGGGCTGCTCGGTGTGTTATTTGATTATCTGAGGACAGTCGCTCCAAGCTTTGGCCTTTCGCTTGGCCAGAGCCAGCCAGGCCGGCTCTGTGGACACCTGCGGAGAGTCACTAGAGGGGAAGCGCTTTGACACCTCCTTGACAGCAGGTGGCGACGGTGTAGAGTCTGCAATCTCAACTGCAACAACACATCCAAGACAAACACAGATTTCAAATTGAGTTAATATACCATACAGGATTTAAGGAAAGGTGTTGAAGAGAAGCGATTTAGGCTTGTTTTGAAAAGTGAAGTGACAATTTTGATCAGTGGTGCCATGTAACCCAGTGCTTTTCACTTGATTATTATCATTTCATCCATCTTTCTACTTTTTACTCCACTACATTTGTCTGACAGCTTTAGTCACTTTTCAGATGACAGTTGTTGATACCGTTCCTGTCCAGTGAAAACCCTGTATCTCCCTATGTGTTCATTTTGAATGTTGTAAACTAAACCGAATCTTAAAAAAACCCTCTTGGATTTGCTGAAAAATCCATTGTCACAAAGCTGAAAACGGCCCTTTTTTTCTGAGATCCGTGGTTCTCACAAGACGGCAATGCTACGAACCGCTGCAGATTAAACTACCAACAGTATGTAAAGTAGTTCAAATGAGTTCAACCTTCAACATCTAGAGCAGTAAAAGACAACACACACACGAATGTAGCAGTAAAATGAATCCAAAAACAACATAGTAAAATAATGAAACACTGACGGGGACTTTCTCACTGCACAATCACTACTACTTTAGGTACATTTTGCCGATTACACTTAAATACTTGTACTATAACTTTTACTTGTAGTGGCGTATTTTCACAGTGTGGAAGCAAAGGATTTTAATACTTCATCCACCACTGACAATAAAACAATGAAATATTTAAATACGCTCTAAACATGGCTTTATTGCTGCAGCTAAAAAAATAAGTATAGTAAAAATATCTATCACAGTTTTCCTGAATCCAAAGCTATATTCACTTTAAACAGAAAACAAAAGCATCACCTTGGCATTATGGCTTGATAACTGACAATCATTTACGCATTAGTTGCCAAAGGTTAATCACTCAAATAATCAAATAATCAGCAGTGAATTGCCTTTGTACATGCAGGCTCTTACCGGTTACAGAGCTGGGTAATGTGTTGGCTTTTTTCAGTTGTTCTCTGCGTTCAAATCGTCCCAGGAGGCTATCCGGTCTCTTGGGCTCTTCTGGTGTCTGAGGTTTCGAACTCGGACTGGTGCTCCCGCTGCCTTTGCTCTCTGTGGGACTCACCAAAGTAACCTGCAAAACAGAATTGGGGATGACTTGAGAATTAAAAACGCTTTGTAAGAAATAAGAAAGTATTTTCGAAGACAGCCTCGGACATACACTATCTCTCTCTTTAGCTTGTTTTTCAGCCAGTTTGGCCTCTCTTTGGCTACGACGCTCCTCTCGGTTCTGCTGCTGCTCCCGGAAGCCCTTCTGCTTTTGCAGTGCCAGTGTGATCCACAAGGGCCCGGCCTCCTTCTCCTGGACTTTTGCACTGTCCAGTGAGTGCCTGCTCTGTAGCGACGGTTTTTCTGCAGGGAAACAAATGTTCATTTTAATGCTCCTGCCAATACCATGCGCACTTTTGTTTGCTGGTTCCAAAAAGTTTTGAGAAATAGCTTTGGATTATTTTTGCATTTGACAAAACGTACTTAACTAGGGAGCCTTGAACTGACCATGGAGGGGAAAAAAATATCAAGGTCATATTTTGGCAGAATTCGTTCCTACGTTTGATTTAATTCATGGCCATTGTTTTATGAAATTGTTCCCTTATTTTGATGAATTTATAGCCACAACATTAGTATTATATGCAGAGAGCCAGCAAAACAGACCACGAATCTCCCTGAAGTATGATGTACACGGAATCTGCTTCAAAAACTCATAAGTGAAACATTACTATAACCAATGAAAAAAAAGAGATACCATAAAAATAGGAAATAACTTAGCTTTTATACTGCGTAGTGTCGCCAAATCACTTTATACATCAGTGGTTTCCTTTTGGTTAAACTACAGCAATGTTCTCTTTTCAGTGCTGCACTTAGCAGATGGTCTCTGCGCACTAGTTTCACAGCCAGCTGCACATCGATGCTATTTGTCCAGCAAACAGCTCGTTTTGATGAAAATTAGGTTTTAACTCGTTGCCTACCTTACTACAGTTGGAAACATTTGTGTTTTAATAATGTTTCTCTTATAAGTTAGTGATCCGAGAAGTTGGGCAACAATGAATAAGATGTGTCCATGAGTGAATCAAAATGTGGGAGCAAAATAGAAATCCTCTCAACACCTACCAGTACAACGGCAAACCATTAAAGGGTTAAGGTTACGTTTGAGCCATATTTGAACTGATGTAGTTTAGGTTGTGTTTTAGCCAAATGCTAAACACAGAGTCTTTCATATGAAGCCTAATACATGCATTTTGTCCTTACACTCTCTTATAAACAGAGCTCCATGAAAAGGTTGGGCACTAAATGGTTAGTAAAATATGGGAACAAATTGTATTCTGTGGCAACAATTTAACACATTACATGGTCTCTATGTTGTTTTTTTTTCTCTCCATGGTCAGTTCAAGGCTCCTCACTTAAGTTCTACCTTAACAAGTTTCACTGACCTCTCTTGATGAGCTCTGTCTTTCTGTCTGCCTTCTCTCTCCATGGGATGTTGATGGAGGGAAAGAAGGA
This sequence comes from Coranthus polyacanthus, assembly GCA_037367275.1. Lineage (NCBI taxonomy): Eukaryota > Metazoa > Chordata > Actinopteri > Kurtiformes > Apogonidae > Coranthus > Coranthus polyacanthus. The sequence continues at coordinate 4,207,641 of JAPQRN010000022.1, forward strand.
TCTCTTTTCCTTTGGTTCCTCCTCTCCCTGTATCTGGCCGTGGCTGCTCTTGTGCAACTGGGCCACCGCTGACGGCTCCTCGCTCCTGCCCGTCTGCTCCTGGCTAGATGAATCTCCGGCCCCTTCCCTCTGGACTGCGGCGTCACCTGACGTCCTGTGGAGCACTTTAGGTAGTGGCGAAGGGGGGGGGGTTGAGACAGATCCAGCAGGTTTGGGGGATGTCACTGGTCTTCGATAGATAGGCGGCTTTGAGAGAACTTTGTCACCTTCGCTATGCGGGGTTGGGCTGGTAGACTTTACTGGTGTTTTAGCCCGAGAAACGGCGGGGGAGGCGGATGCGTGGAAGTACTTGCTGACTGCACCTTCTTTGTGTGGCGATGTGGGACTGGATTTGTCAGAAAAGACAGAGGAAGCATCAGAATCAGGCTCAATGGGTGTGAGAGGTGAAGGGACGCCGTCAAAGCTGTCCCCGGCACTGTAACGTTTCTTCCTTTTCTCTGTTGACTGTTCACTGTGAAAGCGGAGGGAGTAGTTGGTCCTCCTCAGCTTTATGCCAAAAGGAGAGGGTGCATCCTCAGAGTCCTGGCCCTGGTCCTCTCCCTCCTCTCTGCTTTCACATGTCTCACTCTGAGCCCTGACCTTCAACTCTGCCCCCTCAGGTTTGGCTCCAGGGCTGGGAACCAGGAAAGAGGGGAGGTCTTTGGCAAACATGCACTCCTCTGACCCTCTTTCTATGATGCGGACACTTTTACTTGTCCTGGTCTGAGGTTTACTTGTTGGAGCTGGCGAGGCCGCAGTGGAGGTATCGGATGGCGCCGCTTCCTCTCCTGCATCTCTGTCATCTGCAAACACCTCAGAATTCCTGTTTGAATCTCCGAACTTCTTCTTCGCGGGGGTGATGGAGAACTTGGCGCTGGCAGACATGGTCTTCCTGAGGTGCGTGTGGGGAAACGGAGGTTGGTCTTCACTGCTGGGCTGTGGCTGGTTTCTGCTCGGCTCTGGGTATTCATCATACTTCCCCTCCTCTACCCCCTTGAATATCTTTGATCTAATACTGGCCCATTCTGCCAGAACATCAGCACCAGACTGGTCTGTAGAGAGCGAGGCTTCATTGAGTGATTTGGTTTTGCCAGACTTGCGGTCTGGTGAAGTCTTGCTCTTGGTTGGCGGTGTTCCCTGGGCCTTTCTGTCCTCTCCTAAACCCAGCAGAGACTTGCAGGCGGTGTCTTTGATCTGATCAAAATTGACGGCGGTCCCACAAAGCTGGGCCCCTGTCACCAGGATGGCTGTGTGGGGGACATAAGGAGATGTTGGCAGGTTTGGGGAGTCTGCTCCTTCAGAGGAGGAAGAAGCCTTAGTGCTCTCTTTTTGATCAGCTACAACAATGCTCTGTTGGCTGGAAGCTGGAGTAACAGGCGTGAGATTGACCTTCTGGAAGAGAATCTGTTTTTCTCCAGAGGAAACTTTGAAAGAGAAAGGCCTCTGTCTCTCCTCCATCTCTCTCCAGCGTAGCTCCTCAGCAGACTTTTTCCTCTGTTCTTCCTCCTCTTTTCTCACTTTCTTTTCTCGTAACTCCTGCAGCCTCTGCTTCTCCTCTTCCTCCTTCTTCCTTTCCTCCTCTTCCTCTTTGAGCTTCTCTAAACGCAAACGCTCAGCCTCAAGCTCTTGTTGCCTCCTCGCTTCTTCCTCTTGCTCTTGCTTCCTCTTCTCCTCCTCCTCTTTCCTCCTCTGCTCTTCCAGTTGTCTCTTCTCTTCTTCTTCCCGTTGTCGACGCTGTTGCTCCTCTCGCATCCTCCTTTCCTCTTCCTCCCTCTGCCTCCGCTCTTCCTCCTCTCTGACCCTTCTCTCCTCTTCCTCCCTCATCCGTTTCTCTGCTTCCTCTCGAAGCCTTCGTTCTTCCTCTTCTTTACGGAGCCGCTCTTCCTCCTGTTGTTTACGACACCTCTCCTCCTCTAGCTCACGCAGCCTCAGCTCCTCTGCTCGCTTCCTCTTCTCCTCTTCCTCCTGCCTGAGCCTTTGTTCCTCCATCTCTCTCTTCCTCCTCATCTCTTGTCTTTCCTCCTCGTACAGTCTCTGTTTCTTGAAGCTCTCTAAGGATTCTAGAGGCTCTTCAGCAGATGCCCTACGGTGGGCATCTGTAGAGACACTTGCTCCCTCCAAGTCTTCTTGCACCACACCAGGAATAGACACCTCTTGGAGGTCCTGGAAATGAGGAAATGCAATTAGTTTCCACTTTCATAATCCTAACAAATAACAAGAATCCTCACACATACAGCACCTTTTTACATCCGCATGGAACAGGTGCCATTCCTGTTCATGCGCCTAATTTTGAACGAGTTTGAGCTTTTTGATCAATAAATTGGTTAAAAAAGTAGTAGGTTTTCTCTTGACCTGAAGTGCAAACCATGACATATCAGTGGGTGCATCCTGTGCTACAAGTTGGGAAGAGTGGGTGGAGAAGACTACAACAATAGAAAAGTTGAAGAAACTGGCAAAAAAATGTGAATGAATGTGCAATGGTCTGCTGATGAAACCCAGTGCTTGGTGGTGATTTGATCATCTACTGCATTTTGGGAAAAGCCAGAAAGCAGTGTGCGATGGTGGTTAGGGTAATTACAGAAGATGGTCAAACCTTGACTACATCTCTGGCTCACCTGTGTAAACCGCCGGTGCTTGCGGGCCACTCTCTGATTTTTCGGTTTAACAGACAGTTTATGCTTGGCTGCTGTGTTGTCTAAGCGAGGAACAGATGTTGGGACAGCATCTAAGTTGATGGACTCAATAGTACCAGTGGGTGGAAGAACTCGTTTGGACCTCGGGGACTTCACTGGTGTGCTGTGTGGTCCGGCTTGTTGGGCCCCCTGGACCTGCACATAAACCAAAATTCATTTAAAACTGGTAAATGGCCAATCTCAGTCTTCATACCTTCAAACTGGAACAGAACTGTCATGATCACCTTTGGCTCCGTTTTTGGTGGCTCAGCTTCTACCTGGGCCAGAACCTTCAGAGGGCTCCGGGGGACCTCTTCATCATCCGAACTGCCCTCATCTCCTTCACTCCTCCTCAGAGAGGGAGGCTTCTGGCCAAACTTTATACTTTGTGCTATCTGCCTCTGTTCAAATACCAAGAAAGCACATATTATGCATAGATAGAAAAAAACTGACCAGCAGCTGACTGCACATTATGACAAGTCCCACCTGCAGGTTCCTAACTTTATCCGACACGTTTTCCTGGGACATGGCGTGGTCTAAACTGTCCTCCTTCACCGGTTCCTCTGGGATAAAGATGCTGTCGTGTGAGAGAGCTCGAGCTCCGATAGCATTCAACTCCCTGTGCAAGAAAAAGAGCATCTTCAGTGTTGTACCGTGTCATTACTGTCATTTATTCATTCATTTATTTCATTTCGTGAGCAGGCTGTGGTGTCGCTCACTAAATCATTTTATACAATGAAAAGAATGACCTCTTTATATGCTTGCAGTTTCACCACATCAATTAAAGGCTCAATGCCTTTTATAAGCTGTGTTTGAGCAGAGCCTCTCCCTTTACTCAGCAGATTGTGTAATCACAACTTGCCGCATTTATGGGAGCCTGTTTCAACGCTTTGACACAAATGTGAATAAATATCCAAAATGAAAAGTTCATAAGAAGCTCATGAGTATGAAAATCTGCTTAAGGACATCTAAATAGTCTGGCTTGTTTACTCTCACTTTACCCTCACCTGATAAAACATAGTTTGATCTAAAAAAAACAAAACTGTATGCAGTTTCCTGTACAGACTGAAATGACTGACACGTGCTGTAGGAACCTTTAACAGAAACAAGCTCAGTCTTGTTACATATCAGGAAAAAAAAACTGTAAAAACTAAACTTGAGACACATATTTACCTCAGATTTTGATTGGACTCCTCATCGTCAGACACAACTCCATTGCACACCTCCCCAGTAGAAAAACTGGCCTTTAGCTCTGCTCCATCAAAGCCCCCTTTTGCCTCTCTCTTCTTCTTCTTCCCAAACAGTCGTCTAAAGGGCTGGAATTTGCCCTGCCGCCTTCTCTCTGTAAGTAAAGGAAATAGATGATAAAAACGGCCACATACAATCAGATCATCAATCTTTATGTCTTACCCACAGGCGAGATAAAGAGCAGGACGGTGCCTAGGGGCGTGTTTTTGTATGTGTACGTGTAATGAAAAGCAACTGATTGAATGAGAAGAAAATGAATCAAAATAGCAGATGGAATGAGAAGAAAACCTTGGCTCTTTGGTTCATATTTAATCATACTTACAGGAAGTGGAAAAGATAAACAGCACACATTAAAACAGAGGGGATCACCCACAGCCAGAGCGGCTTTAGAAACATGGTGACCGATCCCTGTAGTACTGACTGGAAACAAGCCAACCAAAGTTCACGATCGGTCCACGCAGAGATCACACATGACCCGCAATATCTCAATCACTCACATGTATTATCTGATTAAAAACTGACAGAAGAGAACTTTCAGCGCTACTTAATATTACATATTGCAGCTAATCGCTCTGTCAGTGATAACAATTCCTGCCACTCGGTCAAATTCTACAATAAATAATACCAATAAACATCAGAGCGATACGTGACAGATAAAAATGTGTCACCAGTTAACATGGGTAATGAAACAAAGAAGCATGAAAGAAAATCTCTCATTTCTGGTTACTGACCAAGTCATGAGTTCACACAGCACACAGCTCTTCTACTTTATGAAACTAACTTTGGACTTTTGGTTAATGTCTTTATTTCCTCATCGTCCTTTATGCTGGGAAGTTGTAAAATCTTATCCACAGGCAAAACTTTCCCATGTGTAGAAGGAAAAACATAACTCTCACTGGGATCCCAAAGATCAAGAAGACAAGAGACTTGAGTTTACATGATGTAATTTGAAAATGTAAACAGATGGGTTTTTCATTGTGTTATTAGTCAGTGTTTCTCAGTGGTTATGTTGCATTAGTGCTGTTTTGCCTGCCTACGTCAGTGTGTGTTGTTGTTTTTGTCTGGGTGTTTACTTGTGTGTCTGAGAACTTGTGGAGCTCCGCTGGATGAGCTAAGTGGGTGAGGTTACAGAGCTACAAAGCTACTCTACACCACTGTGCAGACAGGCGTTCTCAGGGCTTTGCGGGTATCCCTTTCAGAGCTATAAGTAGCAACTGGTGTGGGATTTCACTTCGCATGCTGCTCGCTATGGCAGAGGCATGATGGGAAATGATACAGTAAACTCATTTCCCCACTTAGATCCTCAGCTCTGAAGAGAGAATTATGATTTTTTGCGTGGAACGGTAAAGACCGGTTTTCTGACCAGAATGTCACACATCTTGAGTGTGAAACTGTTTCTTTTTTTTTTTTCTTTGACTGCCTCTTTTCTCTCTTCATCAAATAGGGTGTGAAGAAGGATATTTTTAGGGCCTAGAGCTAACGATTCGTTCCATTTCTGATTATTTTGATGATGAAGTAATCGTTTCATCTATAAAATGTCAGTAAATGGTAAAGCCTGCAAGCTATGGAGAAAATCTGCAATGCGCAGATGTACATTCTTCAATGTTGCAGTGACAATATGCATTAAATAAACTAACAAAATCAGCACCAACTAAGTTGAAGGTAGCTGACAGCTAGCTGGGGCTTCATCTGATCGGTTAAATGCATGAATGAATGCATGGCCCGTGTATCCTGGACTGTTTAAGGCAGTGTTTTGCAATGTGTTAATTGCAAGTGTTAATACTGAGATGATGACATTTCTTACAGTATATGTCTTAGAATAAGACATTTTTCTTGGGATAACTTTGGGTGGCCCAGTGGCTCCCATTGTACAGCATATGCCACATACCACATACCCGGGCTGAATTTGAACCCGGCCCCTTTTGCTGCATGTCCAATGTGTATTCACAGTGCACTGATGAACACGACGACATGTGCTCATACAGACCCAATGTGACCCTGTTAAAGTGCAGTGAGTGATATTATGGTGTGAGACTGATGCTTTTTCCTGCAGCGTGCTCCTCCAGCATCACGGCCCATTCTGTGTTTTTACTCTGGTACAAAGCCCATAATACAATGCCGTTGGCATGCTCACACACTGATGCATGAAACGAGACAGGGCACTTTTTTTCGGCCGTGTAGATGTATATCGCTAGGGTTAACTCTCTTATTCACCACTGTTTGTGTAGACTTTTTTTGACCCTAGTCCTCTGGACACAGACTCTGGTTCTTCTGGTTTCCATTCTTGCCATCAGATCAGGGAATACGCTCGCATCTGGTGGATGTAAATTGAGCTGGCAGCAGAAACGCCAGCAGGAGACTGGTTCACATGAATTTGGAATTTTACACAACTAAAGTGCTCACCAGGAAACACACAGGATGTTGTAAATTAATTGACCTATGTCACTCCTGAATGACTTTTAAACTTCTTGCTTTACACTATTGCATTTTCCTTTATGTATTGATGATAAGGTGTTATATTTCTTTTTTCACAAGACTGATCTAATCTTTGCTACACAGGGCCACGCTGCCCCTTAATCACATTCTGTTTCGCTTAAGGGGATGAAAAGCTAGAGAAGTAGGTGATCAAAGAAGTTCAAAGTAAAAAACATGAACACAGCACACCACTAGCATGTCTAATGGCTTTGGTAAATCTCTTCTATCAAGTCAAATCCATCACCACACCATGCAGTTCTTAAAGAGACAGTGAATAAACAGTGGTAAATAAGTTGTTAAAGTCCAATCTGTGTTTTTAAAGCACTGTCTCTTTAAGATGTCTGGAAAAGCACTCAAATTTTTCCTATTTACCTGGGCCTTTGGATTCGGTTACCTCTAAATGCATGTCATGCTTAGTTTCCGTGGCGTCCGTTGCCATGGTCACTGCACACCTTGGCTGTGGTGAGAGGAGAAGGAAGTGAACATGGGGATGCCGTTATCTGCTTTACTGCAGGGGTAAAAAGAGTGATTATGACCGAGAGAAAGGAGAGAAGATAGATGAGGAAAGGAGAACGGAGCATTTACTGCGCATGACCTGAGCTGCAGTTAGACTTTAACATGTCATGCTTTTTATTTTGCTTGTCCTCTCCTCTAGCATTATCATCAAAAAGCTTGGCTTTGTTAGGTCTTCCAAAGTAGCTCTTGGTGATCCGGTTGTCTGGGTTATCTGATAAAACTCAATGCACTAAAACTAAATGCATTATGAGCCCTCGGAGGCCACTCTGTTATGGATTACTGTTGTAAGAAAACAACCGAGAAGACCCACACTGAGTGCTGACATTATGAATTTAAAAAAATCATCTTTTAGGAGCTGAGTGGAAATGTTCATTCTGCAGGATGACCCTTTGGTCTGATTAATGATCAGTGTTGGGAAAGGTACCCTAAGGTACCGTAGGGAGAAATGCAGTTTAGAAGCTAGAGCTACTTAAAAAAAGTAGTTGAAAATACTTTGTGAGAAAAAAAAAAATCTAACTGACAATATACATGTGATATGACATTATAACAAAAAGTCACATGGCAGTAAAAATTGCCACTCAGTCGAGTTTAAGGCAAAGTATCTTGAAACTTATTTACAGTTTTGTAACTTCTGACTTGTGCAATCTTAACTGAAACAGTCTTTCTTAGACATGTCATGTTGAAATGACTGACGGCGGTTACCTAAAAGTCAGGATGAAAGAAAAAGGGGGCAGAGCTGGTCAATGGGGTTGAAATACAGTAGAGAAGTAAAATGGTAAAATGTAAATTAAAAATGATTCTTTTATGGGCCAAAATTTATAGTATGTTGTTTCAGTAGTTAACTACACAAACTACATTGCATTTGAACTACCAACAAACAATTGCAAAATATCGTTAGAATTTGAGGGTGCAAGATTTAGTGGCATCTAGTGGTGAAGTTGCAGATTGCAACCGACTTGAATACCCCTCGACTAACCCTCCCCGACGGTGGCTGCTACAAACACAAAAGGCCCTTGATAGAACCAGTGTTTGTTTGTAAATTTTGTTTTCACTTGGGTCCACACTCAGACATAGTAGGTGACGGAAAAGCACCTCAGCACTGGATACCACCTGCTATAAAACAGAAAATAAGAAGAGGAAGTCCATTCTGAGCTTCTGGAAGCAGACCCACTGTCTCCATACATATAAACAGCTCATTCCAAGCTAACAAAAACACGATGATTAAACACTAATGAAAACATAATTATTAATATCATATACCATTTCTGCATTTAGATCCACCTAAAATCCTACACGCTGGACCTTCAAACTACTAGTTTAACTACATGTAGTTCACCACTCCCCAACACTGCTAATGATTAGCCATAAAAGGTACCATTTTCATTCCATAAACTGACAGCAACCAACAAATCCCAGACTGCATCCTGAACCTCTGCGTCTGCTAGCCAACAGTCCCCACCTGTCTGCAGCACAGCTGAGCCAGAGGTTTTCTGATGTACTGCGGAAATGTGTGTCGCGTAAAACCACAAGTGCCCAGGCCGACAGAAGAATACAAGAGTGTGTGGGACAGTACTGAGAGAGCCGGAGAGAAGCCCGCTGTCTCCAGTGGGATCAGCATGCCGTGGGCTTCCTTCCTGAGGGTGACAGGGCCGGACAGACTCTCTCAGAAATGTCTCGCCAAAAAAAAGGCTCTTTGTCCTGTCTGACTGCAGCCAGCAAAGAACAAGGAGCAAACAAGCATGTTTGGTTGTAGGAGTGTGTGAACACAGACACTGTGTGAGGAAAGGAAAGAGACTGTATGTGGTTTTGTCTCCCGGTTGACAGAGAGATACTGTCAATTCTCTTTTTCATTGTTTGTTTACATGTGTTCACTCTACTAGACAGGACTTGAGCAGAGTGGCTGCCAGTCCTAACACCGAGCAGGTGTCTGTGTGCTAAAGAGCTTGTGTGTGATGTGTTTTTGTGTCAGTTAGTGTGTAGTCCTGCTTCTGCAGAAGACAAACTTGGGGCGTACAGCTATTGATGGGATGACAGAAGCACGAGGAGCAGCCATGTGCTCTATAGAAGCAGAGAAATGCCTTTGACAAGGATACAGCTGCATCATAGTATGGCAGTGGCATAACACGATGCTGCGTTGACCCAGCAGCTCAACATCATTTGATGGTGACACAGCTCTGCACCAGAGCAGGCGGGACAACTACCAGGGTCCAATGGCATAGCTTAGTGTTGTAGCGGTGTTGGTGTCGACCAAGTGCCATAACCTTACAGCACAAGTAGCTTGCTGACAAAGCAGACAGACGAACGTGGCAGAGCCGTGTAACAGTTTACCTATTTCAGCTGCACAGCCCGAGATGGCTGCACACCACTGCAGTAAAACCTTAGGGAACATCGATCTGCCCTTTTGCACAAAGATTATTTTACCCAGATGAGCGGTGCTGCTGCCTCCACTGTGGCTTTGGGAGAAGATAGTGAAATAAATACAAAACAGAGACAAAACAGCAGGTTGGGTTTTGTTAGCATCAAGTGAAGAGAAAGTGGAATATGATGGAGAGCATGGCATGGAGGGTGACATGTGGAGAGGTACAGGTTCAGTGGTAGAACTACATCTACTGGGATGGATGAGGTGACAATGACAAATAAGTTTAAAACAACTGCAGCATTTTCACTGTAACAGCTTTCTCTGGAAGCCTCAAAAGGCTTTATAAAAAGGCTGATGTCTCATCATCAAATCTTTTGGCCCATTCTTTACTATTCTCTGAAGTTTGAGATACCTCTGGTTTCCATGGAAACTTATTTACAGCAGCTTGGGCCAGAGGAGATGCTACACAGACCTACCTCACACACTAGACCATTATTACTACAAACACACTGAAATACACCTGCATATGCACTAACACTGATGGGGCTGTTTTAGCAGCAGCTGAGTACCAGCTCATGCGCACGAGGACAATGAGGGACTTTGCATTTGTTATTTTTGTGCACTATGCGCTACAGGCATACAGGCACAGGCAGCACGAACAGGTAATTCTGCACCTCATCATACCGCAAATAAATATACAACTCTTTTTTTCCCCGGATTGTTGCAAAGAAGGCATCGCTGCCTGTTAAACTGGTATATTTGGATGTGAATGTGAAAAGAGAACCTGCAGGAAAGTGTTTACTGAGAGTTAGGAATGACTTGACCTTTATTATCTTTTACAGGTTGTATCTGCTACATCCAAAAGCTTTTGACACAAACTGTCACTTTTGTGCGGCAGCTTGGTCTTGATGGTTTTCCTTCAGTCTACGTGTCATCAGTTGTGGATCAGTGTTGTTGGTTGAAACATTACTTTTGCTGTTATTGTAAAGGGATTCATTTGCTTGGACACATTCATGTGTCCAAGTGTCTAATCACCATTTAGTCAACATTAATATGCGACAGCTGCATATTTCCATCATGCACATCACTCGTACTTACTGATGGAATCGCACAATTAGCAATGATGCTGCACCGGGAGAAGAATTCATTTTTGGGTGTACATATATTTACCCTTTACTTTTCCCTTTCGCACCTTTTGACCACATGTTGTGACAGTAATAGAACCAGTCTTCCTACATATGAACCATATCAGCCTAGACTGACAGACCCAAATCTACCTAAAGAGAGTTAAGAGAGGAGACGTAAGACGTATTCAACTCTGGTTTTAAGTGCACGCATTACAACAAGCACTAGCAGCAGGAGGCAAAACACACTTCGGTCCAACATGCCAACAATAAACACTTATATAATATTCAGGATTTTCTCCCTTGACATTATGCTGTAAGGTGTTCTTGGCATTTGTCTACTCTCTATTTATCTAAAGGTTGCGTGTGGAGAAACACTGGATATTAGAGTGACACGCAGCTTGTATTACATGACCATGGTTATATTTTCCACACTAGGTGACAGTTAATGCTCAAGCGTAAACGACAACAGAGTCCTCTGTTTTTTGCCAGAGCATTTCTAACACAAACATTATGACATGTGCTAATCACAGCTGAAATAAACTCAAAACCGAGTAAACTGACAAAAAGTAAGTATAGTAACAGTGATGTAATTCACAGAATCGCCCTGTACGATGGACCCGTTTGCTAAAATATTTGAATAAAAGGACACGAACAGTCAACTTATGAACTACGTGCTACGACCAGAGCTGAACTAACATTTGACACTGCTTTAAAGTGCTAAACTGTCGATTCTGTATGAGAATGTCCTCTTACCGTCCTGCAGCCGCTCTGTGTGCAAGGGTGTCTATGAGTGTGTGGCCGTTCCACCTGCCTGCTGTCACCGTGGATCTAGGGCATTACCTGGAGTCAGGTGTCAGATGCAGTGTGGGCTTGGTTGTGTGTAAATGTGTCAGCTTAGAGAGTGGGTAGAGGAAACCATCCCTCTATACGCTCTTGTTAATGAAAATGCGATTGGCCTTCTAAGGCAGAGTCACATGCTCCGACATAAAAAATAAAAAATAAAAAAAAATCCACCAAACATCAGCGTGGTTTCATGAGTGCAGATGCGCGATGGACTGGAGCGCATGTACGCTCAGCCGATGTGAGGGGAGAAGGTGTGTCAGCGGGGATCGGGGGTAGTGTGAGCGCTGAGTGAGGAGAGATGGGCGTTCTACTGTGTCTGTTAGTGCTGCTGTGCTGAGGAGGCACAAAGTGACACTTTGTTTCCTCAGCCAGATAGCCAGTGCAGGAGAACAGAGTGGCATTCATCATTTCAACTGGCTGATACACACAAAGGCTTTCATTGTGGGTTAACAGTAACCGTGTATGCACATGTCATTATAATGATCCGTAATGTGCTGCACCGCAACTTCTTAATAACATTACAGTTTGTTTTGCAAAGCCTTAAAATGTGACCTCTGGCTGTAAATACTGTTTGGCTATATTTAGCAGTTTATTCTTTTGAGAAACATACACTGTATCTGCATGTTAGTGGTTTAGCCTAAAAATGCAAACGTACCCTCCGTTTATGGTTATATTAATCTAATCCTCAATCATAATGGCTGCGTGCATCAGCATAGCGTTACTGTGTAATAAGGCCAAGCCGCTCCCCCACACTCCAGCTTTGGCAGCATCACACTGCATCCTCACAGGGATATGGTAATGATGGGGCTTTACCAACCTGGATGCTGCCTATATTACAGCAGCATAGCACTTCAAAGACAGACTGCTCTCTGACTGACTCTCTGAACATAAATAGAATCCCCCCTCAGTAAACACACACACACACACACACAGATCCACATGCATATACGTCCACATGCATCAGACTCGCGCAGGAGGAGCAGAAAGACTTAATGACCCTATGCGTAAAAGTGGTAGAGAGGCCAGGATTAATCACCATTAACATTAGCTCTAACACTCGACATGTGGGAATTAAATCGTTCAATACGTTCTTGAATATGCCATACAATTTGGAATGATGTGTAAAGATTAAAATATGTTAATGTGCTCATATATATAAGGGCTACAGGGAATTAATAAAGTCTTACTTTAAACTAATTTCATCAGTCAAATCATGATTACTATTTTTTTTATTACGTCATTGACAGCATGCATCATCTGTGTGATTCTGGATTGATCTGGCCGCTGCATTGTCTTGTTATACGGTTTACAACTTCAAATGTATAGGGGGCAAGAACAGGCTCGACAGGCATAACACACAAAGAACTGATGATACATTTTATGACACCTGACTGAATAATTAGGACTGACCTTCTAAAAACTCTGAGCTATAGACTGTAATTACAGCTCATACTAACACAAATGTCTGTAATACACTTGATATACACTACTTTACATATTTTATTTCACCCAGTAGTCTGTTTTAGCGGCTGAATACTACATTTGGACGTGCAAAGAAGTACCTTTTCCATTGTTGTTTATATTTATTCAAATTGGCACTTGGGACCGCTGTACTAACACAGCCGCGTTTGTTCGCTGTGTCACGAAACTCAAAATAAACTGGCACATAAATGCACAGAAAACACTGAGTCAGACCGGCTTTGTCTGCCTAACAGTCATTAAATTCAAATCGATAGTCGCAGTTGTTTTTCAGTCTGAGGTCACAGAGAGAGAGAGATACACGGCTCAAATAGATTCTGTTTTGCATAGCAAAGGCGTTCCACAGATGTCTCTGAAACATTTGTTTATGAGTCACCATTTGGGTGATGATGACGCGATAACTTGGTCAAATCATTGTTTACTGTGTTACCAAATCTGAGAATCCAAACTTTCAGGCTGGATATGAAACTGACCTATGCAGTATTTTGTGGAGCATTACTCTTCAGTGATTGTGAAGTAATCTGTTATACTATGGCCGTTCTCTCCCATAAGTACAGACCATGAATGGCTCACAGTACAGCTATGTTTTTTGGTTTTTGTTTTTTTCTTTTTAACTAGGTGACAACTACTACAAGCTAAAGTGTGCTTGCCTGTCAGTGAGGTACGGAAGCAGCCAACCAACAAGCAGAGCAAACCGGCACCAGAAATCCAACACCAGCAGCCAGTGAATTCACATCTAGAAAACATGCTTTTTGTTCTCCTCGGCCGCTGTGTCTCAGCGACAAAGTCCAACAACGATGACAGTAATGCAGCGTAGAATGAAAAGACTCATAAATCCACAATTTCATTTTTTTTTTTTTTTTTTTCTCCTCCCGCACATGGAGGCCCGCACCATATGGCCTGTGCATGTATTCCATCTGACTCAAACAGCCTGACATTTCAAAAGCGGTTTTGTCCATCATTTAGAGAAAGCCACGGATTGCTTTGGCGAAAGACCACATCAACAAAGACCTTAAGGCATGGATCAATATGGAACCGTTAATGGCAGATTAGCGGATGCCGCCGCACAGGGATTACAGTCTATTAATTGCAGACTAAAAGGCGCACGGAGAACAAAGAATCTGGCCTTTAGTTTTTCCCCACAAATTGTCACAGATCACATCCAGATAGCGTTCAATTGGCTTTTGGATGAAGAAGAAAAAAAACACAACGATTCGTTACAATCTGGCCTGTTGACATCGGCGTTTGCGCATTTCAAGTCGGATCAAATTGCAAGTCCCTGCCCATTTACAGCACATACACATACGCACACATCAGCGAAGGATGAGGCAGAAGATCTGTGCAGATCGATGAGAAATGAGAGGTGGGATACGGTGACAAGGTCATCAGCGGCGTGAAAATGGAAAGCGATCAGCATAAACACCAAAAAAAAAAAAAAAAATATATATATGGAAGAAAGGAGGAAAAAGCACCGGCACCTTTTTTTTTTTTTTATCTCCCCCCAACGCGATTCCTCCTTCCGATCAGTGCTGAGGTAGCCCACGGCGCTCCGACCCTTTTGTGTTGCTGATGCTGCGGGTGCCCGACAGGGAGACGCACGCACCGGCAAGTCCCGCACCACAGCTGCACGCGGACGAGATGGAGAAGGGAGGGTGTGGCCGCGAGAGAAAGACGAGCGGCGGCGGCGGCGGCGGCGGCGTACGGTGCAGACCCAACATATGAGACCCTGTCACGATGCAAGCACGTTACACCGTAACGTACGCTCCTGTTGGTTTTCGGAAGTGATTAAAGAAACGAGCGACTTCACGTCAAAGCTGCAACATCCTTGAGGGAGAAGAAAAAAAAAAAAACACTACACCTGGAAGTTGTTCATCTTACCGCATTGTTTTGTGTGTGAAGGAACAGAGAGTAGATTGGCAGTGTGATTGGTGGGTCTTTCTGCCAAGAAAGAGACTATGAATTAGACTAGTTTTGTACTATGTTAGTATGTTTATTGAGGTTTTTTTTGTTGTTGTTTTTTTTATAAAGTAAACACACACAACCACAAGGAGAAGAAGGCTCAGTGCTACATTGGTCTACATAGTCACCACGAACCAATGACAAGAGTGTGTAATGAAAAAGATTTTTT
>JAPQRN010000022.1:4222626-4238048 GCA_037367275.1 Coranthus polyacanthus
TTATGAGCAAACAGGAGAGTCCATAAAGAGTCAAGGAGAAGACATGGAGGCCATATATTCATGAACTGTCCCTTTGATGAGTGAAGCAGACAGGTCAAGAGTAACTGTTCGCTTTACTTAAAAGGTTTTGTCGTTTATCATTGACATGAAGATGTTCTTCCTTACAGTCTGCCAGCAAGTACCACCAATAACTGCATCCTGACTCGGTGATCCAGGAGGTCATTGTGTGGATGATGTGTAAAAGCCACACAAAGTATTTTTCCTCATATCACAAATATGCAAAAATATTCATCCCGTGTGTTTGGATTTTAAGACAGAACCAAGACACAACGAAGCACGAAGAGATTTTACACTTTAGGCACAAAGACCATATGAAGGATGTAAATGTGTGAGGTATAGCAGCATGTGTGCTCAAATTTACATGTACATGTTTATCACATAAAATATGCTGAGGCCATAGAGTTTCAGGTAGAAAAAAAAAGTATACTTGTTCCCCTTTTCTTTTTGTAAAAATTTGAAACGGGTCAATTTGACCCAAATACCATACAAGGATTAAATTGCACGATTACACACTATTTTCTTTGCATGTTCATATATTGCAGCCCATTAATTGTTTACAAGTTCATTTTGCCACGTCTGTGAATCATTGTGCACGTTAAACATATTCGATGCATCAGTCTGGTTTAAGGCAGTGTAAAAGTTATTTTTTTTTACTTGGGCCTTAATTGCTCTACTGCTGATGCTTTAAGAATGATATTGAAAGCAGTTTTGAATGAGACTATTTTTTTATTATTCCATAATGACATGGACAACTTCCAAATGTGACTAAAGCTGAAGATTAATGTAATTGTAGTAAACAATAATAAAGCGTATTTCCTCTGTGTTATAATGTTAATACATTGGCCATACGGCATTAATTTGTTCTGCTTTAATGAAAAAAACAAAAACATGGCTCTTGGCTCTTGGGTAGAAATTCACCAGCCATCTACGGTCTGGAGTGCATTTGGTTCAGACGTTAAATTAATTTCTCTGCCGGTGAGGTCATCTTATTGGCTCTAATCCGACCGTTATCTCTGATACCACATCAGAGTCATTGTGATGTAGTTCAGAGTTAGGGCGGGCACAGGTTCACTATCAGGAAAAGGTGGCGAGTGAGCAACTATCCAAAATGTCCAAGGGCTGCGGTATCTTGGCATCTTATTAAAGACTGCAAAAACAAGATTTAGTGGTGATTATGTGCAGTGATTGCACTCATTTGCTTTTGAATCAGATTGCTGTGGTTAAGACAGCTCATCATCATATGTTGAGTT
Organism: Coranthus polyacanthus; assembly: GCA_037367275.1. Classification (NCBI taxonomy): domain Eukaryota; kingdom Metazoa; phylum Chordata; class Actinopteri; order Kurtiformes; family Apogonidae; genus Coranthus; species Coranthus polyacanthus. The sequence goes on from JAPQRN010000022.1 coordinate 4,223,937, forward strand.
CAGCCAGGGGAGACAGCTCCGCTGGAGATTTTAAAAAGTCTAGGCCACTTGATTGTGTCTAGAAAAACTTTCAAAAATCACTTAACTTTTACAGACCACAAACTAGACCTTCAGAGATTACAGACCTCTGCCCCCTTAGATCATATCCACCACGGTGATTACTCTCAAAGAAACACATATATGTTATAAATCAATTCCTTGACCCTTAAAACATCCTCCCAGGATTTTGATTCATGTTTCTATCATCAGTTGTTTTGAAGTTACTTGGAGTGGATGTGATTTCAATGTCAATACTGTCACTTTCATCAGACTGAGTATGAACAAGTCTTGTATATATATAAAAAAGGAATGAATAACTAGTGTAAATATCAAATCTGAAGTTACTATGCACAAAGCTGCGGTCAGGAACAGCCATCAAATAAGGCGGATTTAGAAATGAAATGAAAATATATTGTCAGTTCTGGTGTGTGATATTTTCAGAGCAATAGCCGTATTCGTTTTCAAGAAAAATCACAAAGGCGTGAACCTGAGCGTTAAGGTCATTTTTGAGGACACCCGCAAGAGGTTTTGTGTTTCTGTCTGGGGGGGGGCACTGGAGGAGCTGAAGATAAAAGCAGCGTAGCAGAGTCCCCTGCTAACATCTCTCTGGCTACAAATATGCCTCAATTTAGACATTTTTTTTGAAATAACATGAATTTGTAAATGAACTCGTTGTATGTTACTCCATCGAATAGTTCAGAAAGGCTCACGCGCGCGGTCAACGGGCTCAGGTACTATTTTATTTTGGAAAAGAAAAAAAAAAAAATCACATATTAATTACCGTAGTCTAATTTGCTTGCGTTAGTTGCCTCGTTTAAAGACTGCCGTGCGAGAGACGAGAAAGCACATTTAATGTAGTTCCTCCCATTTTAAGACAAATAAGTTACAATGTGTTCGGTGAGAATGCTTTTATTTTGATAGGTCAGACCGGATGTTTTTATGGTGGTGAACTTCACACACTTATAAAGTTAACTATGGGTACGTGGTAGGTAAGCAGCGGGTGTTTCTTCACGCTGTAGTTAGCTATAAACTTTTTAAAAAGGTAGTAAGTGTTATATATATATACACACACAGGACGAGCACAATGCTCCCGCGTAGGACGGACTATTCACTGAAAAGAGCCGGAGGGGCACGGAGCAGCTCGGTTATAAACTTTAGGTCCGCGCTGAACTCGGGCTCTGTCCGCCGCAGCTCCGCCGTCCTGCCATCGGTGCTAACGTTCCTGGTGATCGTAGCATCCGGAGGCCTGCTGCTCATGATAGAGAAAGGAATGCTGAAGAGCGTGGAGACGCCTCCACCTCGGGGTAACGGCAAACGGCTGGACATAATGCGGCAGACTGGGAAGCATAGCCCCGGTACTGTGGATGTGGATTCTCAGGTACGGGAACTGGGACCATTCGCCGAACTTAAACCAGCAGAGGTTTTGTTTTAGCTCGTGACTGTTGCGTAAATTATTTCACGGTAAAACTGGATCCAGTTTTTTTTTTTTTGGGGGGGGGGATTAAAGACTCAAGAGTCTTTCGGTCGGATATGTCGGGTAGGATGTGGTGGGTAAAGCTTTGCCGTCAACCACATTTCCCATATTTTTTTTGCCACGTGTGATTATAAATATGTATGTAAGGCTTAATAGTAAATGGGTTAATTTCAGTCTTAAACACTTGCCTCACAAAATATCCAGTCAGTGATTTGTGGTCAGAGGTGGAAGAAGAACCCAGAACCTTTAGTTAAATAAAAGTAGATATAATCACAAGTAAAAGTCCTGCAATCAAAATGTTACTTGATGTTACTTTATCAGCAAAATCAAAAGTACTCCTTATGCAGAATGACTCCTTTCAAAATATTATATTATAGGATATTCTGTTTATCACTAATACATGTAAAAGGATTTTAATGTAGTTGTCAATGTGGGGCCAGTTTTACATACATACTACGGGGTAGATTAGTGGAGCAGTATATCATATAAGAAAGCAGTAGATAGAAGTATTAGGTAGCATAAAAAAGTATGACAAAATTGTACCTAATTACAGTACTTGAATAAATGTATATATGTTACATTCCACCACTGATTTGTGGTTACTTTTAGATCCTCCAGGAGATCCGTAACCGGACCATCAGGACCATGTGCAGCCAAAAGAACATGCCCCACAGTATTTGGTCCTTGAGCCCTCTGCAGAGGAAGACCCTGCTTCAGCACATCCTGGTGAACGACGAGTACCACTTCCTCTACTGCTACGTCCCGAAAGTGGCCTGCTCCAACTGGAAGAGGGTCCTGAAGGTGCTGAGCGGAGCCCTGGAGAGTGTGGACGTCAACATCAAGATGGACCACCGGAGTGACCTGCTGTTTTTGTCCTCTCTGAAACCTGAGGAAATCAGTTACCGCCTCAAGCACTACTTCAAGTTTATGTTTGTGCGAGAGCCTATGGAGCGGCTGCTTTCTGCATACAGGAACAAGTTCGGAGAAATCGCGTCGTACCAGAAAAAATATGGCGCAGAGATCATAAAAAGGTACAGAAAGGGCTACGCTAAGGACTCGTCAGTGAGCGGGGATGATGTGACCTTCGCAGAGTTTGTCCGTTACTTGCTGGATGAGGATGTGGAGCGAATGAATGAGCACTGGATGCCGGTGTACAACTTGTGCCAACCTTGTGCTGTGTCTTATGACTTTATCGGCTCCTATGAGCACCTTGAACGTGATTCTGAGATTGTGCTCCAGCGAATTAAAGCACCTCCTTACGTTCACTTCCCAGAGAGGCAGACGTGGTACAAACCGGTCACAACAGAGACATTGCACTATTATCTGTGCAGCTTACCACAGAAGCTTCTGAGAGAACTCCTGCCCAAGTACATTTTAGACTTCTCCCTCTTCACTTATCCCCTACCAAATACAACCACTGAATACTGCCGGCATTAGATGTGCAATGTTTTATAGTTGTGAATTTCTTTTTATAGAGAATTATTTGTGCTATTTTTATTTCTAGGGAACAAACAGTGTTTTTATAGTTGTAACACATTTTTACTTGAGATGTCCACACATTGTTGCAAATGTTGATTATTGGAAATGATGGGGTACTTCACTTCAAAACCACTAAAGTGTTCAGCTGCATACAAAAGAAAGAAAAGATACTGAAATCATCACATTGGTTTCATGCACTGTTACTGTAAATGGACCAACGCAGTATACACTGATGTGTTAATCAGGTTGACAGACCAAACTACGTGTTACATTTGTTTCTTAATCTAGACGTTACATAAAGTAAAGGGTTAATGGCCTCAGTGGGGATTCAGTGGTTTAGCAGGCTAAAACACATACCATGTACTCAGAGGACTGTGGGGTTTAAAATCACAGTTGTACTTTGTTTTGTTTTTTTCCTCCCCATTTTGTCACATTCTTTCACTGCCACGTGTCTCTCATCATTCATACAACCTTCAATTTACTGTCTAATAAAACAGAAGTTCATGTTTTAAAGATGTTCTGTGTATGAATGTGATGTACACGAGAGCAATATCCAAACTTTGTATGGCTTCATTTTGTGAATAATTTAATAAGTTAAACATAGTTTCAAACAATTACTACTAAACATAAAACATAATGTAACCACAGGGCTCCACAAATACTTCATACACGTATGAGGTTGCAGTTGCTGAGATCCACATTCATAACAGAGGCACTAACGGCAAAACCACTCCTCATCCTCCATTTTATCATTAACTATGGAACATGTAATGTAAGTCAATGAGAAAGTGGGTATTTAGATGGAATGTTAGCAGATTAATAAGAACCAGACATGATTTCACCATCGTGCTTCAAGATGGACGGTAAAGTAAAGTAGCACTAAGGTACTGTATGAGCAGAAGCTGACATTAATGCCTCCAGACTCAACACTTCTAGTAGTTTGTGACTCACTCATCTGCACTTCATTTGTCTCTTTCAAGTCGTTAATCCTTGAAGGTCACACTTCTGAAAAAAAAGAAATGGACAAAATTCATGAAGAGGAGAAAATGTTTTGTTTCCTCAGATTTTTCTGTGTACAGATCTTTTTTTATTAAAAAAAAAAAAAAAAAAAAGCAGTAAGAGTACTGCCTTACTTATCTGCTGACTTGTCAGTAGAGCGGTCAAGACTTCGGAGAATGGAACGTTCTGGAGATGCATGATGGGAGCCGGCAGAGATGCTGAGGGGAGACGAGCTCCGGAGGGATGAGAACGACACACCCTGTCTGCGCATCTCCTGAACTGCCCTTTCACTGTTAACAAAGAGGCAATAAGACAACATCAAAAGGTGTGGTTTTCACCTCCATTGTGTTGCTGCGTACATGTAAATACAATATTAAGACCTTACTCTTCAAATATATAATGCAATTTAAACTCATTGTCACAAATTAAAATAAGTTCATACTGTTGTCACCTTACTCCACATGTATGAGTACAGGTTTTTGTAGGATACTCCAAGCAAAAGTCTAATGTTTTTTCTTTTTGCTGACATCAGAAGAAAAATACCACGTTTATTTCCACACTCCTAATAAAACTGTTCTTTAATAATGTAATCAAGAGGCTACGATGTAACATTACACATTCATATTTAAGTGACAACTTCTTCTCTACTCTGTTGAAATACTCTTGTCGTGGGGTGTAACAGCTGAAAAATTCAGCCTTGGTCCAAAGACACAGCCATTCATCTCACCGTTCAAAACGTTCAGTTGTCAGCTGTCTTTTCAAAACGTCCATCTCCGTCTGCAGCTGAGAGACTTTGCCGCGAAGCTGGGACACTTCCCTGGCATGTTCCGCACTGAGTTTGCATGTACACACAAATTAAAATCAGAAATGATAAATACATTTTTTTTTTACTTGGAGCATACATGCTAGTTTTCTTTTTTATTACGTTTTGCTGTCAGCAAGGGTGAGCCTGTCACGCAGTATTTTCAGCTCAGACTCTTTCTCGCTGGCTGTCAGGTGGGTTTGGAACTCCTTTTGGCGATTTGTGGAAAGCAGAGTCTCGAGGTTACGGACAGTTAACCTCTCACTCGCCAGTTGCTTCTTCAGTAGCTCAGTCTCTGATCGAACATCCTCCAGTTCTCCTGTGACCTATAAAACACGAGGATGTGTTTACAGAAAGCATAGAGATATACATCTGCTGGTGGGGATTCATTTGCATTTTTCACAGCTTAAATAATAATCACCGTCTCCATTGCACTTAAATGAGTGAGAAATAAGTGCAATGTTATCAGTTCTCAGCCACATCGAGAGAGTGTTTTTAAACATGTCAAACTATAGCAGGCCTCACCCTCTCCAGATCCATGCTCTTAGAGGTGAGCTGCCGTGCAGTGAGTTCTTTCCCAGAGTCCAGTTTGACACACAGCTCCCTGACAGAAGCCAGATCAGAGAGCAGAGCAGTCTTCTCCTCCTGTGCTTTGTGTAGCTCCTCCTCCAGCCGGGACATCCCACGAACCAGTGATGATACCTGGGCCTCATAAGCTTGCGAAGCCTGCATGTGCTTGAGAAACAACAGAGAAGGTACGTTTCATTTTAGGCTGGCATAAAGACAGTCATTTTTAAGTGTATCTGTGTCAAATATAATCTCAGCGTGGTCTCGTACCTGAAGAAGACTTCTAGTTGACCTACAACCCCAAATCACAAAAAGTTTATGGAAAATGCATATACAAAAGCAGAGATTCTTAAATTTACTTTGACTTGCTTTTCATTGCAGACAGTATGAAGACATATTCCAGGTAAAAAAAAATAATGATGTGATTTGAAACAGCTGATGTCAACAGGTGATTGTAATCATGACTTGATAGAAAAGCAGCATCCAGCTCCTTCAGGAGCAAAGATGGATCACAGTAGGACTGGGTTGGCAATATAGTTTGGCAAAATGGCAATATACGATATATATACTGCAATATTTTTTTTTTTGAGTAAAAATTTCAGCTGTAGCCAAAAACCACACAAGAAATCACAAAACACTATTTTTTTGAGTCTATTTATCAAAATGAAGGTGAAGGACATGACAAATGTAGCCTAATATAAGTAACTTAGAGACCTACAGTACGTGAAAGATAGTGTTTTCATAACATTGCAGCAATTAGGCTACAGGTTAAGAACATAATGCAAATTAAATAAAATGTTTAAATGCAAGCAAAAATGGTAGGTCTAACTGTTGTGAAAATGTTTATGACAGTTAAACAAAAATGTAGCCAATAAAACAGATATAAAAACTTTATAAATAATAAGAGAAAACAGCAAAATAATGAGCTGTCTCTGACAGGTTCTGCACTGTTCTCACAAGTTACTAACGAGCTAACCAGACAGTACTGATCCTTGTTTGTGATTAACTAAACGGTGAAGAGAGGAGAGGTGCTGCACTACCAACCACAACAGGATCTAGAACAAGTTTAGGTTATCTTTAACAAGATATTGTACACAACTGTGCAAACTCACTGCATTACTGCAGCCATTCCTCTCGCTCTGATATTTCAGTCTGTCTTTCTAAGCTCATCATCTGTGATCTATGTTGTTTCTGCAGTAAAGAATATTACACAAACACCTGCAGGTTAAGTTGATGAACCAAACACTTTACGTGCTGAAGAATCACTAGTGATTATATTGACAAAATCACATTATCTGTCAAAATAATCAATATTATTATATAAAATGATTATTACATTTTTTGCATATTGTTCAGCCCTAATTACTAGTCCTCTTTTGCAACTGACACAACCTTTTTTGGAAATCGATGCAGGTTGGCAGGAATGTATATTTACAAATAAACTGAAGCCAAACAGACCAAACACTAAATATATTGTCTTCATTACTAGTGGCAATGAAAACAAAGTTAAAGTAAATTTAAAAATGATAACTTTCTGTTATGTGCACCATGCGCCCCAACTTTTTCTCATTTGGGGTTTTAGAATATTTTTTTTAGAATGTCAATGTACCCCTTGTTACAACCATATGATACCTGTTGGATTTCTCTCTCCTGGAGGCCGACTTTGTCACGGAGGTGTCTGCGTTCTGTGTCTGAAGAGAGCAGCTCCAGGCGGATCGAGTTATTGAGGCCTTCAGCCTGCTGCAGCTTCTGGTCCCGCTCCTCCATATCAGAGTGAGCCATTCGGAACCGCTCCAGCAAGTCCCTGTTCTCCTGTTCCTGTGGATCGACACTTTGCAGTCAGTAGACAGACAGGAGAAGGTCTCAACACCGTATATATGCACACACATCAAACACTTGCAGGAGTACAAAGCAGTTTGTCTTGCCTTTGTAGCCATCAGTTTCTCTATTCTGGCCACTTCAGAAATGTAAGAGTGGACTCTCATCTTCAGCTCATCCTTCTCATGTAGAGCTTCTTCCATCTCCACGTGCACAGCCTGAACAGACAGACAGGTGAAACACATGCAGAGCTGGTGTCATTTCTTCCCATGTGAGAAAAATGAAAGAACAAAAACAGACAGAAGAAAAATGCGATTTCATGTAAGACATATTTGTTATTTACTTGGTTCTCTCTCGTCATTGTGGCCAGGTCATCCTGCAGCCTCCTGTTCTCTCTCATGATGATTTCTTTGTCTCTCCTGAGTCCAGCAAGCTCCTCTTGAGAGGCGTCCAACTGTCTCCTCAGGCTGGTTACCTCTCTCTCCCGGCTATTTAATGCTCCCTGCAGTTGACTGTAAAGATCATTAACATGACACACTTTATCAGTTAGCCAATCACTCTGCATTTCTTATATGAAACTGTAACTGTCATTTGGTTATATGAAAATCTGAGAATACTTACGCTAACGAGCTGTCCATGTTAGTGACTGTGAGTCTCACATCCTCAAGAGTCCTTTCCTGTATAAATGCAAACAATTAGAACTCTTCAATCACAATTTAATTTGAGGCTACTGAATAATAGCTTGTTATCCTGATGAGGCCTCAGATTGATATAAGTTTTTGGGACTGACTGTTGGCGATGGCTACCTTCTTGGCCAGCTCCTCCTGGAGAACAACCAACTTTTCAGTCTTTTGATCCACTTCGTCTTGCAGAGCATCCTTCTCTCTATCCAGGGCAGAGACTGACTTCTGAATAACAGCCACTTCCTCTTTGTGCTTAAACCCCTGCTGACTCAGCTCCTCTGGCAGACAAACAGAAACCAAGAAACTGAGCCAAGAAACAACATAGAAACAAATCAACAGTACAACAATATAAGGCTATAGCAGTCCATCCCGAACCTCAAACAATCCACAAATATTCACCTATTCTCTGTTCCAGTTTGTCAATCTGTTCATGCGCAGCATGGAGCTCATTCATTTTCACAGACAACCTGTGTTGTGTGTCCGACAGTGACTGCTCCATTTGTTCCTGTAGTAACCTGTAGACAGACATGGAAAATACATGAGCCATCTCACAAGCTAGCCACAAACACAAGTAGCTCTTGGTGGCATTTTCACACCTATAGTTCATTTGCTCTGGTCCAAATCAGTTGATGAATTTATATAATTTCAAAACAAATTTCAAATAACAAAGCAGAACAAATTTCCTCTTGGTTTGGTACGCTTATTGATAAGATGTGTCTGTGTCTATTCTGGAAAAGTATTAGCAATGTTTTTCTCATACTTCTGTGAGAAAAACATTGCTACTAGACCAGCACATGCAATAACATTGTTCAGTAACGCAATGCAAGTATGACTTGTGATAAATACAACTAACCTTGCAGTTGCCAGCAAATTGATGCAGATTAATTTGAGGGTAGCAGACTGCTTCATCTGATTGGCCAAATGTTTGCCTGCTGAGTGTCAATGCATGGCATGCAAAACATTTTTTTTAAATCACTAGTTTTTGTTGCTACGTGTTTATCACACATTCATAACATGATGACGATGGTGATTTATTGGTCACACTTTCAACACATACCTCAGAGCATTAGACTCTGCCCTTTGTTGTACCGTCTCCTCTGCATTCTGGACTAGAGCAGCGCACCGAACCTTCAGCTCCTCCTCCACAGTCTCCCTGCTCTCCTTCAGAAGACACACCTGTGCCCGCAAGTCAAGCCTCTCCCGCTCCAACTGTATGCCAACAAATGCAATAATGCAAAATCATTTTCATATATGTAATAAGTTATGGTTAGGGCTAAAAAAAATGGGATCGATTTATTCAAATATCCTTCGTGATTACAGTCTTAACAGTGTTCTCCAGGTCAAGAATCCTCTTCTCTTCATCCTGTCTGTCAGTGAGAGCAGAAGTCTGAGCAACCTATAAAAAAATAATAATTATGTTTTGTGTCCAATTGCATCTACAGTAGTGCAACTTATATAAGTAATTAACAATATGCAACTTTGGGGTCTGTTGAGATATATATTTAGGGCACTTTCACACCTATCTTGTCTGGTCTGGATTGTTGGACAGTTTGCAGACGTGAAACCTCCCCAGACCACGGCGTGGTCCAAAAATGGAGGTCTCAGCCGAGATCAAACTGAGCCATGATTCGTGTCATTTACAGGGCGAAAACACTTTTCGGAAGGGTCAGATCAATTACACAAAGCTAGCGTCTGCAAAAAACAATAGAGGAAGTAAATCAAACAAAGATGGAAGAAGTTAAAACTGAGTCCACAGCAGGTTCACGTCCGTCTATAAAAGGACACACAGCACATGTAGAGGATGACGCAAAGACAGTATTCTGTGAAAGCAAAACTGACCGGGCCAAATGTATACAATGTAAAAGAAATATAAATTAACCTTAGTTTGAACTTTCAGGTGTGAAAATGCCCTTAGGGAAAGATTATGTTAACCTTAACAAAAATATTGCAGAGACTAACCTTTAATCTTCCCATCAGTGCATCTCTTTCTGAGGTTATCTGCTGCATCTTGATCTCAGCCCGTTTCACCTCATCTTCCAGTTTCAAAATGTCAGCTGACGAATCTGTACTGTGAGCCAACTTTAGGTCCTCTTGAGCCTTTGGAAAAAAATATAGCATTTGATCCTTGCAAGAGTAAACGAAGTATTTCATGTAACAGGCTCAAACTTACCCGTTTTAATAGTATTTTAAACTGGTCCCTCTCAGCACTTAGAGCTTTCACATTGTCCTGGATATCCTCCATGTGCTTCTCAAAGTCCAACAGAGCCCCCTTCAACTCATCTCTTTCCTTCACCAAACGAAGTACTTCAGTCTCTGCAACGACTCCCTGACAATGACATCATTTTACAACAGTTTATAAAAAAAAAAACTCCCTTAAGTAACCAAGTTTTTCCCCATTGTCTTTTCTTACCCTGATTGCTTTTGACATAGGACTTCTTCCCCTGCTCGGACTGCGACTGGGGCTTAAGTCCATATCACCTCTGGTTCTTTTATATCGTTCAGCCTCTTGGCGATAGTAATCCCTCTCCTCTTCTAGACTCTTGACAAATGCATCCAGACGTGATGGGGAACGTTCCCTTCCACAAACACCATGTTTAGACCGCATAGCCTCCAACTCCAGTACCAGATCTTTATCTAGGCAAATTTCAAATAATACAAAAAAATTAACAATGAAACAATGCTAGGTTGAGGTATGCCAAACTGCTGCTTACCAGCTGCTGTCATTTTGTCTACTTTTTCCCGCAGCCTGCTCTTCTCTTCCTCCAGGAAGTTCACCAGTCCCTCCATTTTCTCATTCTGTTCTTTGAGCTCCATCAGCTCGTCTCGAAGACGGTCTTTCTCATAGTCACCTTCAGACTGCTCCTATATTAACAAAGCAGACTTTTAACTGAAGAAGTTAAAATACTGAGCTCATCACTGGTCTTTAACAGAATTCATATGTATTAATCTAATCTCTTCTTACCATAAATACATACTGTACTTACCCTTCTTAGTTTGGTGATAATATCCTCTAAATCTTCAATGATTTTCTGCTGTCTCTGAATTTCTTCCTGTTGAAGACATTTCAGTTATCATTATACTAATTAAAATTGTGTTAATTAACACTGAAATGCCTGTAAATATACTAAATGTCCATGCGAGTTACTCCATTCCATCTTATCATAGTCCTACTTTTGTTTCTTGCAGTTCCAGGTCAGCAGTTTCCAACACCCGCTCCTTGTCCATCTCTAACCGCTTGGCGAGGTCGTCTATGTGTGTCAGCTCTTCACATAGTTCTAAGTTCTTTAAAGACAGATTGGCAACTTCACTGGAGGCATGCTGCTTCTTCTGCTGCAGACCTTCTACCTTCTCCTCCAGTGTCCTGTTGGTTTCCTGGAGGTATTCAATCTGTGTAACACAAAGCAGCAGGGAGAAGGATGGATAGAAAGTATGCAAACCACTTTTCCTTCACAGAAAATGAGCTATGGACCACATCCTAAGCTCTATTAAAAATGTAAAAAATAATAAGCTATATATTCATACATACAACAAATATACTGTATGACTGGTATGCTTGCCTGAAGGTTAAGGTGGGCAATCAGTTTCTCGTTGCTGATGTTCTGAGCCTCGAGGGAAATTACATCATGTGGCCGTCCCCCATGAAGCGCATGACTCAGACGTTCAATCTCTTTATTCCTCTCCTCCACCTAACAGCAGTTTTAAAAAGGCAACATTTTAGGACCTCTGTGGCAGCATTTAAGGGACAGTTTCACATGTGAATTAACTTATTACCTGAGTATTTAGATGTTTTATACACTCTTGAGCATTCTCCAGGTGTAATTTGAGTTTTATGATGTCTTCCTGTAGCTCATGAATTCTAAAAAACACAATTAAGATGAGAAAGACTCCATAATCACATCCATTAAATAGCTACCACTCATCTTAATCTTACAGTCCAGCAGACTCAAAGGCAACCAACCTTCCATCTGCTAACAGCAGTAGGTCAGCTACATATGGGTCATCAGGCTGCGACACAGGATATCCTGATGTGGAGGATGGCGGTATGAGCTCATCAATCTGCATTCTTTGACGTCTGAAAGGAATACTGCGTTTTTTTCCACCTGCACAAAATGTCAGCGGAAAGCCAAAGCCATCTTTTCAGTCACGATGAACAATTTCACTTATATATTGTTCACTCATTATTTAAATCTGATTAGATGTATTGTGTTTGATGTATTTGAAATACAATCTAAATAGGCCACTATAAAAACCAAATCAAGATAGAAAAGCCTACACTGATAAATAAAAAAGTCTGGCAAAGTAATGACAAAGGGCAAATACTTCAAAACATGCTGTCAAACAGCTAAGGTCAGTCCTGTAGCAGTACCTGGTGTTTGCACCACAGCTTGCATGTTCTTCTCCTGCAGCTGTTGGATGCGCTCTGCTTTAGCCTTGCTGTCCTTTTCAAGGCAGCGAACTTTGTGCACATACTGATTATTTAAAAACTTTAGGTCAGATGTCTCATGGTCCAGTTTTCTGATGTGTGTCTTCAGCTCTGAAATCAGAAAGGATTGTGTGGGGTGATCAAACCAGACATTTGTGTTTGAATGTTGGAAAGCAGCGGGTTGGTGGTAAATGACAGCTCACCTCTGGTGACACAGTCCTTGTCCTCCTTCAACTTTAGAAGATCAAGATGCAGCTCATTATTCTCTCTAACCAGCCTGGCATTCTCTGTCCTGTATGGCTCCAGGAGGGCATCAAAATTTCGGCTTTCTTTCTCAGTCTTCCCTGCTGACAACTTTGCACTGCGCAGGCTTTCAGTGGTGTGGACCAGGTCACTGAATATTAATAATAATAATTAAAAAAAGAGAAGGATATGTCTGAACCCCATATGATCAATTGTCACAAATGAATGAGTCATTTACATATATGGGAATAAAGACAGCAGATAAATAAGATTCAAATGTAGACAGTAAATAGTATGCTTAGTCAGTGATTGCTCCTAAAATGAGCATGTAAAGGATTTTAGAACTTTGGACATGGTTTATTGCGTATAACTACATGCTGTATTCATTCATTTGCAGTGTCCGTATTTCTTGTTGCAACACTGTTTGAGACTTTCACCTGGTTAAATAAAGGATGTATAGTCATAAAAAGAGCTACGGGGATCACCTGAATAGTTTCTCCACAAGTGGCAGTGATTCAATTCCCAGCGGCTGTCTGTAACCCAGCTGATCCAGACGCTTCCTCAAATTGACGAATTTCCTCTCTGCGTTGCTGTTCATGGCTGTGGTGTGGTACTGCATTTAATAGCACAGAAATGTTTAGCTTGGGTAACAGGTTGGCTAAGTTTGGCATTTGTTTACAATGACGCAATGAACCTTGAGATGGGTCACGAATCCAAGTTAGCGTTAGCTAAAAATGTGATGTTAGCTTTGGCTATTAGCTAACGATAAGTACCTTTAGTTACAGCTAGCTAAAGATAAGCTAATATTGTTGCCGTGTCTTAGCTACCCTGCTTATGAAAGGTGACAAGTAGCATTAGTTAACCAGCTAGTGAGCATCATTTGGCTTAGTTACCGTTATCCAATAGCCAGCCATCTATTAAATCTCAGGAAGTTTGTCTCACCTCGCCTTTTCTCTCAGAAGGACGCGTTTTTTGACAGCTAACGGCAGTTTAGTTCGGCATCACAAGCGCCACTCGCTTGGAGTAATTACTTTCACTGGGCTCATTTTAGCTTAACATATTAATGTCCGTTTTGGTTAAGTATTAAACACCCCTTGAGTTATGTTTCCGCGGTAAAGACGTTTGAAAAGAGCGCCGACGACCTCCGGTTTGGATTCGTCACCATGGAAGTGTAGGCACTGCGCTACATCCGTGTTTTGAGATCCGGCGTAGCCCGTGCCTATGGCGGTGGGGCGGAGTCAACACACTACAGTTGGGCTCAGCAGTTCAAGTTGATATAAATATCCAAACATATACACAAATGGATGGGTTGGCAACTGTAAATTTATTATGTACATATGGCATAAAGAAATAACAAAAATATAACAGATAAAGGATTACTTTGAGCAGAGTGCTGAATCTCAAACATGCACACATAATGTTTGCATCAATCTCCCTTTGTACATATGTTTCATTAACATACATAATTACTGTACACACGCACACGCACGCGCACACGCACACACACGCACACACACACACACACACACACAAAGAAATGCTTATTGTCCAAAAACCATTACAGGGTAGTTTGTGAGAAGCTAGT